>JASBWT010000004.1:600000-952022 GCA_030039255.1 Naganishia friedmannii
GGTAGATCAACTACTAGAGCCACACAAAGCAGCGGTTCTATGCACCGCTATACATCCAACGAGACGGCGGTATCTCCTCACCTCGTCCATGGATTCTACGTGCGTGCCCCTTCCCCCGCTGTAATTGACAGTCCGAGGCTAAGTTTTTGCTCCCTCGCAGCGCAATCCTTACGGACTTGATCACTCAACGCACTCTCCAGTCCTTCCCCCACGGGAAATTCGTTGTCCGATGTGCATTCTCGCCTGATGCGGGACGATGGGTCGGAACAGCATCGTACGACCGTACTATCAGCATCTGGGAAGACCTCAAATGGGAGGCGGCAAGTCCCGTTAATGATGCTGTTGAGGTGGAAGAGGATGCGGAAGCGGACGATCCAGAACTTGCGGGGGAGCCGACGTTGAGGTATACGCTTCGCCATACGATTACACTTGATCAGAATCCAGAAACGCTGGTATTCACACCTGATGGTCAGTATTTGCTGTATACGACACGAGCATCATGCCTCCTCTATTACGTCCGCCTTCCACCACCATCAAACGCAACCGACAACCTGCCATCAAAGTTCGAGGTCATTACGAAGTCATTCAACCCCCATCCGCTCGACTCGCATGTCTCGTTTTCGGTGCTCAACATCGTACCAGACCCTTCCGGTCGGCTGCTTGCATGTCAGACCGGCGACCATGCAGGCGGTACAGGTGAACGTGTTTTGTTATACGATATCAGCCCACCTTCTACTGACATTCCAGTCTTGGCGGCGCCGCCGATGCCTTTGGAACGATCAGAAGACGGGTTCACGACTCTTGCACTTCGAACGCGCTCCGCGCCTCCAGAAGTGGAAGAAAACCCTCGTCTGTCAGTTATCTGGACGGGGGAAGAAGGTGACCCATACGTCCTCCCGCGTCTCGCTTGGCTACCGGACTCGAGCGGGATCATCACAACGACTACTGCAGGGGAACTTGTCTTGCATTCGCTCCAAGGAAAAACGGTTTCCAGGTTGAAAGTGCATGGTGTGCCTGCTGATGGCGTAGTCGCCGGTGGGGCGGGCATGAGTGCAGTAGTCCGAGATCTTTGTGTGGTTGGAGAGAAGGACGATGTGGATTCGTGGAGGGTGGTCAGTGTGGGGTATGATGCGACGGTGAGGATCAGTTAGTCTTGGGGTTGTGAAATGTGATAGCGTGCATGGCCGTAGTCCCGAACAGCAGGCGAGGGGTGTCGCCCGTTACATAATCAACATGCTAGGAAGAGAGTCGCACTTTGTGATAACTTCGGAGCAGCTTCATCGGAGGCGGAGCTCGAGCCTTCGGTTCGGGCCTTCGGAGCGAGCGGAGGAAAGAAGACCGTCCAGAGTGGGAGCGGAGCTTGTCCTTCGCCGCTTTGAATCCTCGGCATCAGAAATAGCTCGGTCGGCAATTCGGTAATTCGTCTCTTCGCTCTTCTCCGAAACCTCTGAGGATGGCAGATTCCGTTTTACGATTTTCATGAGCATGACCGATGGCCCGATGAGCTCTCCAAGAGAGATAGACGACAGACGATAGTACATGCTCTCTCGAACTTGTAAATTCAAGCTCTCATCTCTCTAGTAGCAAGTCCGAGGTCAGAAGAACGCGCCATGGCTCCCCGACAACGCGGCCGCTCCTTTGGTCATAATCCCACAAGTGGAGCTCCGCCACCCCCGTTGACTCCTGGACAAGGCTCCCTATACAGAATCCGCACGCCGCTCGAGCACGTGGATGGTATCGTAGTGTACGATGACGATCACCACCCACATGATAGTCCAAACCTCCAGCCCGTGGACACACGGACGCCTTGGCCTTTCGGAGCGCCGTTGCACGAAGAGGACGAGGAAACCGCCACGGACCGACAGAATACGGATTCGGCATCAGATGAGACTGTTGTTCCGGAAGGCGATACAGCCCTTCCTGACGGGACTGCGGTGGGTGGTGTGATAGACCAGGAGAAACAAGTGCGGCAGCGTCAGGGTTGGTCAGGCGGACGGAACGATGCCGAAGAACGGGGCCGTATAAGAAGAATCGAGAAGCAGGGTAAAGACGGCCGTGGTCAGGTTGCTGTCAGTGAGAAAGCAGCTGAGCAGGGTGGTGTTGTGGAGCCAAGAACGCGAAAATGGAAGGATGACATAGTTAGTCGCGCTAGCTGTTCCTCCGAAAAAAACGATTTTTCTGTGCCGGCACTGACACCCTCGCCTCGCCACCACATTACAGGTGACGTACGACACCGTAGACGATCCCACGAACCCAAAGAACTGGCCATACTTCCGTAAAGTGATGATCACCATGTTGTTCGGAACGACGACCATGTGCTCGACCTTTGCCTCGTCCGTATTTTCTTCGGCGTCGCCATACATCCAGGAAGAGTTTGGCGTTGGTCGACAGGTTGTAGTGCTCGGAATCAGTCTCTTCATTGGGGGCTATGTGTTAGGGCCTCTCTTGTGGAGCTCTTTGAGCGAGCAGTACGGGCGTAAGGGAACAATCTTGGTCCCCGTTTTCATATTTATGTGTTTCACGGCAGGAACCGCGACTGCCAAAGATTTACAGGTAAGTACACGTCGGGCTTGCATTGCTATTCTCGACTCATCAATGACCTGGACGTAGACGATTTTCATAACCCGTTTCTTCGGTGGCGTGTTTGCAAGTAGTCCAGTGACTATCGTCGGGGGCGGTTTGTCCGATATGTTTGACCAGAAGGAAAGATAAGTTTGTCCCGCGCAGTTACAAGGCGAGAATGCAGGGGCTTATCTGTACCTTTTGACAATGTCTACAGGTGCAGCAGTTGGTGAGCAATGATGCCTCACTCCCTTCCCGCAAACATTTTCTCTAACAGTCGTCCAATTTCTTTTCACAGTCTTCTACTCCCTCATGGTAGTCGGTATGTCGGTCGAAATGCTTCTTGTCCAGGACGCTCGATAGCTGACAATCACGGTACTCTTCAGGTGGCCCTTGTCTCGGACCTCTTGTCGGTGCTGCCGTATCTCAGTCATATCTCGGCTGGCGCTGGACCATGTACCTTACTGTCATTCTCACCGGCTTCGTCCTCCTTATCGACATTTTTATCCTTCCCGAGACGTTCTCTCCGGCAATTCTGACACGGAAAGCTCGACACCTGCGGCTGGAGACCCGTCGATGGGCATTACATTCTCGGCACGAGGAAAGGAATACCGAGTTTAGTTACTTTGTTGAACAGTATCTAACGTTGCCGCTGCGGATGATTGCGACGGAACCTATGGTTACATGTATCACCTTGTGAGTCGTACTTTTAGATCGCTGTTACCATTGTCGCCTAACACGGGACCTGTGGCGTCACAAAGGTACAATTCGTTCGCATACGGGTGAGTCTGTGCTTGATCAGAAAGCAAGTCAAGGGGGTGGGTTATTGACACTGGAGTTCAGGATTCTGTACATGCTGTTCGGCGCGATCCCGATCGTCTACGAGGAGAACCGCGGCTGGAGTCCGGTTGCCGGCACGCTTCCCTTCCTGTCTGTCCTGGTCGGGTGTTTTATCGCTGCTGGTAAGCATATACGCGTCATTCCGATATTGGTGTCTTCTCACTGACAACTTGCTTGCCATCTATCGCAGCCATCAACGTTTATTACAGTAACACCATCTTCCGTCGCGCACTGGAAAACTCGCCAGACGGTAAAGCGAAACCCGAGATGCGACTTCCGCCAATGATGATTGGATCAGTAACGTTCCCTATCGGGTTCTTTATCGTCGGCTGGACGAGCGATCCGAGTATTCACTGGTTCCCGAGCGTTTTAGGTTTCACGTTTATCGGCATGAGTTTCCTGCTCATCTTCCAGGTTAGTGCTTCTCCATGCGCGTCGTTACATAATACAGTCAAGCTGATCAGATCTTGATCTTTTATATAGGCCGGTTTGAATTATCTAATCGATTCCTACACATCGAGAGCAGCATCTGCTGTCGGTATGTCGCAAACGTTGTCGTCTCATGGAACGGCCTTAACCTAAATCCAAGTGTGTTGCTTTCAGCCGCAAATACCTTTTTGCGTTCCATTTTTGCTGCTGGTTTGCCCTTTGCAGCCTCGCCACTGTTTCACAACCTTGGTATCAACTGGTAAACTTCTGCTTCTGGTTCTCTTCATCGTGTTCCGTTGGCTAAGCTGAAATGATTGCCTTCTAGGGCCTGCACCCTTCTAGGGTGCGTTAGCGTACTACTAGGCGGTCTTCCCTACCTGTTCTGGATATATGGGCCGAGGTAAGTTGCCTGGAGTCGCTTTCTAATACCTTGGCGAGTAAGAAGCTGACCACTACTACGCTTGTTATGCCATGGTAGGCTACGAGCGAGATCTAAACTTATCGATTTCCATTGAGACGTGACGCGGCTGCGGAAGATTGCAAGATATTGTTTGTCGCGGCAAAGGCAATTATAGATTGACAATGTGTGTCGTATATACCCAAGTCTCATTAAGGTGATGACCTATCTTCCATAAGCATGATACATTTAATAGACGCAGTATGCATAAAGGCGGCAATGCAAGTAACATGACAAGCAGCATGATGGCGCAGCCCAAGACTAGGATTTCCTCTGACGTCATTCAATGCTGTTGTTTACTTTGTGATCGTTATATCACCTTACCTTGCCCTATACAACCATCTCCATCTCTAAGCGTTTATTGACATCTGCATTCTGAGCTTCTCCATGCCCACTAGTCCATTACCGTATATCGTCCCTCCTCTCTCACTCATGTCGGAACTCTTTCTACACGACCAGGGCCTTGACGGCGTGGAAGGAGGTACGTTCCGCTGTTCATCGTCTTCGCCCGGTCGCTGACACCCACCGCCCTATGCAGCTCAAATCGTGCTCAACAGCGTCAGTCGAGACATTGCTGAGCTCTCCATCGGACACAATCGACTAGGAACAAATGGCTGCAACTATCTGTTCCAAGCGTTGACTGCCGCCAAAGCTGGCGAAGGTTCACCGGACTACCAACGGATTAGCGCAACGGTTACTGTACCTCGGAGGTTGGCTGGATTCAAGGGTTTAAAGAAGATTACCCTTTCCGCCAATGGTATTGATGAACAATCGTTGGAGAGTATTGGCGAATACTTGACAGGTGATGAGGAGTTGCGAGAGCTGTATTTTACGAATAACCTGATCTCGGTGAGTTGAGTGGATCTTCTGCGAAGCAGAAGAGTAGTGATAACGATGCGTATTCACATCCAGGGACCTGAGAATCTCAGGGCTTTTGGGAAAGCCGTATCTAGGTCCAGGTTAGAGGTTATCTCGTTCAACACCAATCCCTTGTCTTCCAGCGGTCTCGACGAATTTCTAGAAGGATTAGCGGAAACTGGTCGCGATGATGTTCAACAGAACCAATCAAGGGAGGGCCAGCAGCGTGATAGACGGCGAACAGAAAGACAACCGCCTTCCCGATCACAATCAAGATCCCGGTGGTCTTCTTCCCCGACAGCAACTCAGGGACACCGACTGAAACAACTCCACTTGTCAAGCTGTCCTTTGGGTATCGAAGGAGCGAGGATGATTGCCGATTTCATTTCCCACCCGGAACGATCCGCAAATCTAAACGTCATCACCCTAAACGACTGCGAACTCGGTCTTCGTGGCTTGAACATTGTCACACGCGCCGCCGAGATGTGGAATTTTACGTTGCTTGTCATGGAGACGCATCTAAACTTTACAATCTCAACAAGTGATAATGATCCATATCAGCGGATCATCCCAGGATCCTCCTTTTCCCCGGCATTGCAAGAGGAACTCGACGCACTCGCTGAAGACGAGCGGGTAGTCGATCAGGGCATTACATTCGCGACAAACACCCGGTTGGATCGTACGCGGTACCGACGACCTAGCTTCCCTCTTGACAGGGAACGATACAGCCTCGCTTGTCTCCTCGAAATGATTGGCAATGCCTCATCGGTTGCCGATACCACCCAGCAACCAACGGACGGCAATGTCACGCCCGATATTTCCACCAGCGAAGGTATTCGACGTGGGCTGAGGTACCGCCTGAGCGCCCGGGAATCCGAGATCATCAGGAGAAACTCGACGATCAGGGAAAGAGGGCAAAAGACTGCTCTGCAAGCTCTACCTGTCGCCAGAGTATTGCTCACTGCGAGGCTGCCTAGTCCCAGCGATGTAGGAGCGGAGATCATGAACTCGTTGATGCAGAATACGGCATTGCAACCTTCAGCAACATCGTCATCTGCGTCAGGAAATCAAACGCCTTGCGAGATTCCGTCCCCTCATCAACGATTCCCGCTTATGGATCTTCCATTTGACGTGATACCCAGCATCATTCAGCAAAGTACCGACTCGCCAGACGCACTTTCAGACTATCAATGGGAATCATTATACCGATATGCCGAATCTCCGGAAACGCTGCAGGCGGAAATTCAGAAATTGGCGTCATCGCGTGTCGGACGGAGGGAAACCTTTGTGATCAGCACGAATCCCAATATGGCCATCATGGGATCCGGTTTATCCAATTTGAGGCCCGGTCCCGGTCATCCTGGACGTTCCGACTGGCTGAAATCCTTGGCGTTTGGATTGACGACTCAGGGGAAGTTGATACCTCAGGAGGAAAAAGCGGTTATTATCAAAATACTAGAGGAAGTTGGGTGCAATACGTGGGATTGGAGAGAACAGCCGGATCAGACTTGAGAGACGCTGGGCATTCGGGAAGACGCTAATGTAATGTTGTCTTGTTATTTATTGTAATAATAGTAATCTGTTGTAGTGGAGCCCTATCATGTCGCAAGTCATGCCCTTTCCGCGATACAGTTTCTGTTCAACACGCACTCCCAGCCACTAGGCGCCTCTCCCAAAGGTTCCGCACCTGCCATAGCATACAATTATCAAACGCTCACTTCAAAAGCCAGGTCAACGCCGATGGGCGCATTCGGGACATCATCGCCTCCATTACAAGCTTCGCCATCTCCGCATATTCGTCTGGCACACCCGCGTCATCGTCTGTGTACGGCTCTTCCCATCCGCTGATGAAGCCACGCTTGGCCAATCCCCCAACAACCAATTCGAATCTGGCAGCAATCGCCTTGTCGACTTCACCATTTGACCATCGTTCCCAGATGACAACTTTGACAGGCAGAGACACAAGGTTTCCAATGCCGGTTGCTATTGGCGAGATGAGGCCTCCGAAGGGTGGTGCGATAAGAAAGCCGGCCGCGCTGGAAAGAGAGACTGTAGCATTCAGCATGGCTGTAATTACTGACAAGCTACCTAAAAAAGTCATTGGGTGTACTTGTCAGATCAACTCCCTTCGATGTATCTGTCAGCGTCCTCACTTTCAGTGTGCCTGTCAAGTTCTTGGGAATAACAACGTAGAGCCCCGTAGATGACGCCATCTCGCACGGCAGCCATCTTTGCATAAAAGACGCGGTCGTCCAATCCCTGTATAGGTTTAATGTTGATGAGTCGGATGAGCTTGAAGGTGACCAATTCCGATTGTCCACGACCGATAACTCGAGGATGATCGTTTCGACCCAGATGGCAGATAAGAAGGTCGGTAGCGGTTGAGATCAGGTGGATGATCTTATCTGGCATAAAGTCCAGACTAGCCATTTCAGAAAAGATACACGAGAGTGCTGCACGGGTGGTCGAAGTTCCGATTGCTTGACCCATTCGATATAGGCGAAAGTCTGTCGCGATAACCACAGGGGCGAGTGATAGCACAAAGATGAAGGCTTCGACGTCCCTGTATGCCCGCATGATAAGAGCTATCGCAGTCAAGGCTGACACGTGACACGACGACTGAAAGGGCCTCGGATATGCGACTTTCTTTCGGCTGTTGCCCGCGACCTGTTCATCCATTCTAGCATCTATCCATACGTCCATCCTGATTCGCAGGTTCGCCAACATGCCTGCAAGACCTCGAAACTCCTGCGTGTAAACGTCTTCTGGGACAATTCGACTTAACCAAATGCGGACCATAAGATCGCGATTTGGTAGCTTGGGTCGAGGCACTTCGAGAATTGCAGGATTGAAACGCAACTCGACGCCCTTGTGGCCTTGTATAGTATCGTTCGTCCGATAGACAGCTATGCGTTTCGGCTTGCGGGAGGAAGTTGAAGCTGCTAGCTCACCAATGTAGCCTTCCTCTTCTGCTTCAGGTACGAATGCTGTTCTTCCAAAGGCCGGTTGAAGGAAAAGCTGACTGGGTGTAAAGCTTGAAGGTACACGCCAGATCGTAAGTCGTTGATGAGGAGGCCGAAAGTTGATGAGGAAGTTGTACAGTCCTGTAGTATCTAGCCAATCTCGAAGAATTCCGTGTCCTCCTGCATAATTACTTTCGCGAGACGGGTCAAACAATCGTAAACCCCCTCGCTGCTCAAATTCGTTCAGTGGCGCTACAGGTCCAGAGCGGCTAGGTTGTAGCTGTTTCAGACCGCTGTACACGTCGTAAGGTGTAACGGATTCCTTTATTCTTGGATCGATGCGGCGTATGGAATTCGAGCTGTAATGAGAAGTTAAATTGATCTTGAAGGACGGGAAAGAGGTAGGCAGGAACGGTAAAGGCATAGTCGACCTGCGAGGAAAGTCGGGAACATTGCGATTGAAGGTGGCCCGTGATGGAGAAGGAGAAAACGGCGTTGCTGTAGCTGACAGGTAGACGGGCCCTTCTACCTGTGTATTTACGGTATTCGGCGGTTTGGCCTCCAAAGACTGCGATTCTCGTAATGACTGGAGTGGGATATTGAAATACGGTCCGGTCATCTTCGATTCTGTTCCGTTCATATACTGAGACCCGAGTGCGATATGCCTTCTTCCGAAGAACAGCGTGATAAGAGGATCAGCTGAATATGACGGCTTACACAGGCCAACCAGTTCCATCTTGAAGATTGCAAGCCGGCCTGAGGAGAAGAATGCCAGTCGACTCACCGAGATCACTGCTTCCTAATGATCGCAACGGATCTGTAAAGATCGCACCGGGATGATGAAATCAAAGGAATATTCTTCGAGTGACTGTACGATGGGTGAAAAGCTTGTAGATGCCAGGCGATAGTGCAATACGCAGTGCTACTGCTTGTAGAAGAGGTACTTTCGCCTGGAATTGAGGTTTGAGGAATCGCTCTATAAATGCTGGTTTGTCAAAGATATGATTCAGACTCTATAGTGGATAGATTTCAACTGAGGGATGGATATATCTCTGCATGGCATGAATCATCGGCAAGAACTCACCGAGAGATGGCTACCCAAAGTTTAGCGGACCACTTCTCCTATCCGCCTTGAAAGGCCAATGATTGCAGGCAGGTGAATCGAAAGCGCGGTTTGTCTAGGATCCAGAGACTTTGCATCAGCGCTCGGGACACAGAGCACAGCTCAGAAAATTGGACATGTAGCGGTTACGATGTCAACGATATTTATTTATACTGCTTCACCTTCTTGGTCTCAGGACCGCTCTCGAACTTGTGACTGACTTGTTAGCTAACTTGTTGGTAGCTAGCAAGGTGGAGGTAGCGCGATCGACCCACTGAATACTGATCTACCTCACCGCCTCAACCTCTTTCAGCTACGACCACTTCATCAACCTGAACCACTGTTAACTAAACGACAAGCCAGGCTCCTTCATCGAACACCGCCTCGCACCCCGATTCACCCTCGCAATGGGTGTCTTCTCCGCACAGCCGCTCAATGCGACGCCATTTCAAAAAGCGGTCAAAACCAGATTACAAAGACGGCCGTTCATCTACTTTGGACTACCCTTCATCGGCCTCGTCATATTCAGCTCGTACGCGCTGGAAAAGTTTACTACGACACGTTATGATTACCAAGATACCAAGGTGCGGAGTGTCTCCAAGGAGGAAGAGTTGAAGATGGACAAGAACCGAAAACGAGTAGATTTGAAGGAAGAGTATTACGTGAGTACTTCGAGCTACATTTATTGGCTTCAAGGCTACGAAGTTAACGTCCTATCTTCTGCCAGCGTCTACAAGGACTCAATGCGGAGAAAAACGTCGAGGACGACTGGCAAAACGTTCGAGTACCGCGGCCGCCAGGAGTACCGGAATGGGGTACGAATATGACCATAACGTCTGCAGAACTCAAAGAGCTACGATCCCCGACTACGCAGAGCAATCCGTCTGCTACTCGTACGAACACAGGAGAACGTCTGGTTTAGATGTCTCATCAGTAAGACCATGCTCGCCACCGGTCTCGCCGCATGCCGTAATGCGTTGTACAGTACGATCAACCATCGCAAATCATCGATTTATACTCGCCAACATGCTAGTCACTTGTATGCAAAACGACAATTACTCCGTCAACACGGACTCCCTCCCTACCATTGACGTATGTCCAGCCAGTTGCAGCCGGACATTCGCTATGGATGACATTACATGAGGGTGAGAAGGAAGCGGAATCTTTTACTCGACGGGATTGGGAGCATCTACGTCCCAGGTTCAAAGCTTGTTTCGCAGATCAGATCTTGAAAGTGAGAATGAAGGGTGTCTAGCTTGATAGCCGTCGCATGTCAGTATCTATAGGAGGAGTGCGATGTGCCATACGCGTCGGCACGGCGTTTGGAGGTTGTGCATCAGTACTGCTAGTTAGCCTTTGTAACGTATTATCAGCATCTATATTGCATTATAGGAGAATGAGCATGAGACCTCAAGTAATTGTAATCAAATGAGAGATCTAAGCCATTTGAAAGGAGATCAAACGAGCGAAGATACATGTACTGATTGCGCATGAATGGCATAAGTTACCTGCGAAGAAAGCGTCTTCTCCTTGCCCAGGAACTCCGGGTGACGTGCGAGGGCATAGCTCGAGCGCAGTGAGCTGCGCAATGTAGCATCAAGCACCGAATGCATCACATGGACCCTCCTCATGGACTAAAGGGGAACAGAACACGTTGAAGACAAGGAGAAAGCGCGCTGACAGAAACAGGAAATACATCCCGTCAGATCAAAATGGGGCGCACCATGTACCAATCTACTCGAATCAGATTTCCCTCAAACACGTCGAGCTGAGCAAATATCGCTGATTGCTTCTGCCAGATTGGTGTAGACTCAAACCATCGTCGTTTCAGCCTGCTTTTCCGCTCCAAGAAGCGCGATGGAACATGTCATCGATTTTCATTCCTGACGCTGCGTCGATAAAACAAGCTAAGCACAGTTTGTCTGGATAAACTACTAGCAATTGCTCTTCTCCCGCCGCAATGTGCAGCAGACTGACTGAGATATTCGCATGCTACTCAGGGGATTTCCTGGCGCTCTGTCTGGTGTATGATACAGCGCTGACTCGTGGGAACTGTCTCATTCTCTCTAATGCGCTTGTTGGGCTGAGAGATTCTTCAGTAGCAGAATTGCCATTGGACAGCTTCTTCGTTTCTCTCGAGCGGTTCTTCGGGTTCCTCTGTGGGGAGACCAGTGACTGAGCGGGATGGACACCGGACCGGGGGTATCCTGGAAGAACTGTTAACAACAATTGTTACTCCATATATAAGTCATCCTGGTGCACACCTTTTCGCCCCGACTCCTTGCTTGACACGAAGTAGCAGAGCAGACCACAGCTCGAACAAGGCACGTCTACCATATTCACCACAAACGAAAGATGTCTACATCGAAGATATCCCGGACTCCTCAAGATGCTGACTCGCTGTCAGTAGTTACCGACTCCCCGCCACCGTCATATTCCCGAAGGTCGCCTAAGCTGTCAACCTTTCGAACCGTCGCATTCGCCTTCAGCTGCCTAGGGGTAGTGTTCAGCGATATCGGAACATCACCACTTTATGTCATCAGTGTCTGCTTTCCTCCGGATAACCGTGTACCTGTCAAAGACGATATTATTGGAGTAATCAGCGCTATCGTCTGGTCCATCACGTTGCTTCCACTTGTCAAATACGTAAGTCGATCGCAGTGAACATGATTACCCTCTCATCCGCTGTAGCTGACAACAACGACACATCGTTTGTTCATCAGGTCCTATTCGCTCTATCTTTTGGATCGACGGAAGGAGAAGGCGGACCCTTCGCGCTTTTCCTGCAGCTCTTTCCACGACGAGGTCAACAACAAGATGCGGATGACGATCGTGAACTCACCAAATTCGATTCGAAGGATGTGACGCTCCTCGGAGAGACCCCTCACGGTGGTACCTGGCTTCCCAAAGTCCGTTGGCCCCTGCTTATCTGGGTAAGTTCTACTACATGCCATCATACCTAGTGATAGTGCTAACAAGCGATGCTGCTCACTACGCTAGGCGCTGTTCGCTACTTCATGCACAATGGCAGATGGAGTTTTAACTCCCGCAGTCTCGGTGACGTCAAGCGTAGGAGGCTTAGCTGTGGTTGCCCCAGTGGTCGCAGACAACGTTCGACCGATTTCTATCGCTTTCCTCGTCGTGCTCTTTCTGGGCCAAAGACTCGGAACACACAAGCTCTCATTTCTCTTCGCACCCTGTAAGAATGAGTCCTTCGTGGGTCGGACGTTCGCTTACCAGGTTCCTGGGTGCTTTAGTGACTTTGATCTGGTTTGCCTTGTTGCTTGTATCAGGGTAAGCCACCCCCGCCATCAGATTGAGATGACGACTCATCTATATCGATCTATCGCTATATCCTCGCTGTCCACTTGACAGAATCATCAATGTCGTCAGTTTCCCAGGGATATTCAGGGCATTCGATCCTTCCCGGGCCATCATGTGTATGTATGATTGAAGTGTTCCTATCGAGAAGTCCTCACTCACATGCTTTGGCCCCTCAGACTTTGTGCGCACGAAGAATTACGACGCGCTGGCAGGCGTATTGTTGTCCTTGACTGGATGTGAAGCCGTATTGTAAGTTTGCATCGCTATCTGATCGTCAGAGCAGATGCTGGATACTGACCCCTGCCCCCACCTGTCCAGCGCGAATCTCGGTCAATTCAACGCATCATCTATCAGATTATCATTCATTACCATTGTTTACCCAGCCTTGATTTTTGCCTATCTTGGACAAGGGGCTCGTCTTATTGTGGATGGTGAAAGGGTCATCGCCAATCCCTTCTACCTATCGATACCCGGAGGACAAACTGGCGGTCTTTGGTGGGTGACTTGGATCTTTGGAGTGTTTGCAACTCTGATTGCATCGCAGGGTTTGTCATGCTTCCGTTTGCGGAAAATATTGGATGGTAAGAGTATACTGACTCCTTTGCCCCGATAGCTATGATCACAGCAACGTTTTCGCTGATTCAGCAACTGATGAGTCAAAAATGCTTCCCGGCTATCCGAATCAACTACACCTCGAACTTCACTGCAGGACAGGTTTACATCCCTGCTGTCAACTGGATATGTTAGTCATTCACACATAAAGCAAGAGGATCCCATGCTTGCCATCTAATGCCTGCGCCGCTTTCGAACTTACAGTGATGGCGGGAACTATCATCACCGTTGGAATCTTTGGCTCATCTTTCGCTATGACCTTGGCTTATGGGTGAGTGACAATGCGCTTAAGCAAACATGGTCTTTGGACTGACTGTCTTCCTTTGATTGTATGCGTAGATTTGCGGTGGCCGTTGTCATGTTTATTACGACTACCATGCTTGCTCTCCACATCCCCTTCATCAAGAATCTCCACTGGAGTCTGGGGCTGGCTTTCCTGCTCATTTTCGGGTTCTTTGACGGTATGTCGCATACCGAAGTCTTCGCGCGATCATTGGCATTCGGTGCTGACGTGATTCATGCCAGGTTTGTTTGTTGGTGCTGCTGTCAAGAAGGTCCCACATGGGGCTTGGTTTCCTCTAGCCATTGGCACAGTATTGTAAGCTTGGGCTCTCAGTTGGCAAAGTAAGTGTCAGGAGAAACTAAACTCGGCGCCTTCTTCATTTCGAAGATGCGCCTTTATGGTGTTTTGGACGAAATGCCGGGTAAGTTCCTCTGTTTCTGCTTTCCAAAACAATGGATTGAAGAGGCTAGTGACTAATGGCGTAATCAACAGGAATTGGAAGATTCTTTCGACCAGGAAAACAAGAAAAAATTGACTCGGGTCGTTTTCAATCAAAAACACGAGCAAGAATTTCAGCCGGATAGCGCTGCTGATGACAAAAAGATCACCTTTGTTCCAGAGGAAACTAGAGGGCGATGTTCTTCGCCTGTATTCATAGCCCAACTGTCCAAAGCGTCGGCTTCAAACCGTCGGCAGCTCGACAGTGCCCTGCATCAAGACGAACTAGGTGCCCTCTACGTCAGAAGGCCCGAAAGTGATCAGCTGTTGAAAGTCGAGCGGATTCCATCTCTTGCAATTGTGCACAAGCTTAGCGAAGGTAAAGGCGTGCCTCATGCATTTTCTGTCTTTGTGCGCCAGTTTCCGGCACTACCAAGGGTGGTGGTAAGTCTTTCAAGTCTAATTTCCGGTCGACAAGTTTTGCTCAATCTTGTGGTGCTGGATTTTACTAGATCTTCTTGTCCGTTCGAATTACTGCCGTACCTCATGTACCGCTCAGAGAACGTTACCTCCTCAGCAAGGTACGATCAATGGACGGCTTCTATGGAGTAGTGATGCGAAAGGGCTACCTCGACATGCTGGCTCCTGAAGTGGACGAGATTCTGGATCGTATTTGCGAAATCGAGGTTCAGTATTCAGCCGTCAATCTCGAGGAACGCCTGAAGATGATCAAGCAAGCTTCGTTGACAACAACTCATATGTATGTCTCTGCGCTGGTTTAGCGCACGCTTCGTCGATGTACTAATGTTATATTTTGCGCATATCAAAGTATTCCAAATTACAATATCAAGAGCAAGAAAGTTTCCGGCTTCATTCCGAACAAGTTAAGACAAGTGCTTGTCGAAGAACTGTACGGGAGACTACGAGTTGTTTTCCCCGACGAGTCTCACCTACCAATACACACGGAAAGGTCAGTCGATCGCAACGGAAACCTGCTCGACTGCATATGCTAACTTGGCTAATTTCTCACGAAAACAGTGCCCTCAAAGTTGGAGTGACAGCTGTTATATAGTTGCTGGTGATGTTCCTCGTAGTCGAGGACAGTGGCGCTTCTCTATGTTGAACAGACTGACAGAACGTGTAGATAGACGATATCATATTGTGGGAACAAGATAGACTGCGAAGCGCGAATGCCGTTCGATAACGTGGACCTTTTGCTTAATAGTCTCTACTGCGTGATTGTTTGTTACAACGTTTCATGCTCTCCACACCAGCCGGAGATCAATCTTATTTCACTTGTTAGCCTACAACTTTGCCGCGGGATGCCACTTAAGGTACTTTTTCCCCTCCGCCTCTCCCTCCCCCTCGAGCACGCATTGCCGCTCGCAAACTTCCTCCACCCTGGCTTCAACCTCCGCCTTGAACTGCTGTACTCCAGTCACAGACTCGTCCAGCCCCCGTTCGACGACCAAGTCGCTCCAAAGTCGTTGTTTGAGTTCCGTACGGGTGAGGGCAAAAGCGTCAGACGAGGAGCGGGATCCGGTGATGTATTCTTGTACGATCTGTTCGGATGGCAAGCCCCATGCACGGAAAGTACCCCAGAGGTTCTCCCCACCCGCTGGAGGGAGCAAGCCGAGTTCAGGAGCAGCGTCAAGCGTAGTGGACTTTTTACGGTCAAACCATGTTGTTTGCAGCTTGCCTTCCTCTAAACGCGGGTCATCCAACGTTGCCGGGTCCCAAGCAGCGGGTTCCTTGCTCTTGTGCACGAGCACCTGATCAACACCTGCAAACATGTCCTGCGTGGCAGTCATGAACGCGCAGCACATGGCGAGATCCTTGTCCAACTGGGTACGAAGCGAGCGGAGTTTCCGTGCGCCTTGCCAGTTCAAGAGGGCAATCTTCATGCCGGTGGGAGAGCGTTCACCGATCGTCTTGACCGTCTGCTGGGCCCATTCAAGTGCGCGTGGAGACCATGTCTGCTTGTCCTTTCCGTCGATGGCGGCATGAAGTGCAGCCAGAATCTTGGGAACAGTTGGCTTCGAGAAGGCGCGATCGAGGAGGTTGCGTACGTCGCCTGCGATAAGAGACGGCGCGTCCGGGGTCTTGTTGGTGGAAACTTCCGAGGCGGACGTAGTGGGAGGAGCAGAAAAGCTCAAAAGCAGAGCGGAGAGACGCGCTGTGGTGAGGTCTTTTTTGGAAAGCGCTTCAATGGCGGCAACAACTTCGGCAATCTTGGCTTTGGGAATATAATGCGTGGCGATGCCCAACTCGCTGCACAGATAACCGGTTCAGCATAAGAGCCGCTTTCGCACGACACACAGAAACTCACTATACGGTCCGCCCGAAGAGACTTTCACCTGTCACGGCCAACCAAGCACCTACAGCACCATCAAGTTGAGAAAGGTAGAACTGTGCGCCGACGTCTGGGGAGAAGCCAATCTTCGTTTCGGGCATGGCAAAGATGGTGCTTTCGTTGGCGATGCGGAGTGGCGCCGGGTAGGAAAGTCCAGCACCTCCGCCCACTTGAAGGGTAGAAAGTATAACAAGGAGATGCCGAATCAGCTACGTCTCAAGGGGTAAGTGGTCGTCCTATCACTCTTGTATAGCTCTCTGGAATTTCGCAGAATACCAAGCGAGCACTTTCCCTAGCCGGCTGTCCAACACGCTCGACCGACATTCGATTGACACGAGGTACCTTCGCCGACGACTCGTGTACACATTCTCATCCTCTTACGGCACTTCCCAGCAGAAGCAGGTAGACACGTACTAGTTGGACCATCCATGAACACGATATAAGTTTTTCCATCAACATCCCCATCCTTACCATCCGTAGCTCCTTCCGCGTCCGTATCGCCTAACCGTCGTGGTACCTTGCCAGTCTTGAGGAGCGCAAGCAGGTAGTCGAGTTCGTTTTCACAGCGGAAGAATTCGAGAGCTCCTGCGAGGCCTTCTGATGATGCCCGTGCATCCTGGGTGACCTCTGTTGTGACGAAGAATAGGATGAGTCGTTGTCGGCTGTATGATGAGATCCTTTCGATGTTCTGGTGCGAACAATTCGCTTGTTTGAACTTACGCTTGACGTCTCCGCCCGCACAAAATCCCCTTCCCTCTCCTCTGCCGACCACCACTCGCGTGTCCTTTTCCCCGATCCACTTATCTACTTTCTCCCTCAACAAATCTACCATAGGTTGATTGAGCGAATTGAGTGCTCGTGGACGATTGAGGTGGTACATGGCGACATGCGGGTTGCTTGAGGTCGGGAATGTAACAACGTCTTCCGCGCCGACAGCGGCAGCAACAGCGGGTGTGTGGGCGGCGGACATGTTGCGTAAATGTGTGAGCGGTCGAGCAAGTACCTGTACTTTGCGAATCATTCTCTGTGCCCTTGGACTGACGACGTTGACGATATCCTCGACACTATTACTGCAAGTCGGAAATGAAGGGGAGAGCGGGCAACAAGGTTGAATAGCTGACGTGGCGGGTAACGCTTAGTTGCCGGGGGCCGGGCTGAGGGAAGTTCGAATCCCTCCTCGAGCTCCTCTTCCGGCCGGCCGAAGCGACCGAATAATGCTTCTTGGGCAATAGCACTATACGTCTATTGCAGAGGCAGGTGATGGTGGCAAAGATTAAGAGAGCACCGGCGCAAGTGTGCATACAGGGGAGACGTAGCATACAGGGGAGACGTAGCATACAGGGGAGACGGAGCATACACGAGCATGCGTGGGGACTCCACGCCGCCTGCCGCGTCTGAATCCCTCGTGCAAAGTTCTCAAGCGTCGATGCAATCGTCTCATATCTAACGAGACCTTTATTGTTTATGTTTATTACAGGCAGATCCATGCCTCTAGAACGATTTTCTAATATCGTTGCGAGCGTTTTCGAATGTCTCCCTAATCTCTGGCTTTGCTCGGGCCCGCTTAGACTCCAACAGCCATGAACTCAAGAAAGCGTCGACCTAGACCACGCAAGGTGCACGTTAGCTCTGGGGTTACCAAAAGCGACGAAAAAGTTTCTTACGTCGACAGCGGGGAAGTAACTGCCATCCCTCTCCCTGCCGGAAATCGACTCTTCGATCCACCTGGGAAGGATATACGCAATCTGCTCATCCAGATATTGTTCTGCACTTAGCTCATGGAACGGTGGCTAGAAGAAGCGGACTATCTTAGTACACGGATCCGCCAGCGAGGATGCACTCGAGCTTACCTGTCCCTGACGCAAATCCTGGATCGTCTCCCATACCATCCGCCATGGAATATGGCCATCCCGACATGCTTGCACTGTCCACCCAAACGGAGCCTCCGGCATACTTAGCCCAGCCTCTAGTAGGGAAGTAACGACATAGGCTATTACGGATGCAAAGTTAGAGTCATCGAATTCAAACTCCGCGTAAGAATTTGTCGAACTTACAAGTCGGGAAGGCAGTTTCAGAAGGATACAGATTTTGGCCCAAGTTTACGGTCAAGTTTCGGTATGGTTGGTATTTGTCTTGACTTGACAGCTCGGATGCTGTGTTTTTGGCTATATCCCCCTTGCATCAGCAGGATGCAGCGGAAGTACACTTCAAGACAAGACATACCCTTGTCGAAAAGCGCTTTCCAGACATCCCTGGTCAATTCATCATCTCGTGCACCGGACAGTTTTATCAGTGCAAGCAAAGACTCGTATAACTGCAAAGGTACAGCGTATTCGTCGTAGAGCTACCAAGCCCGAAAGATCAGTATACTCTCAATAAGGAAAGCAAGCGTTTCGACTCACCTCTTGGACGGTCAACAACCTTTTTTCCAAACCCTGAACCTTGCTTAATCGAAGGTCGGCATTCAAGCCCTGAGATTCTCCTGCATTAGCGATGACCTGCCAGATTGCCATCTGAACATTTGCCACATCTGCGAGATCTTCCAGGTCGCTAACGAAGTCGACTGGTGCGCGTTCATCGGGTTGCGTGGAAGGAGACTTGGCGTGCATTAGAGCAATAGCCAAGTATTCAACCCTTTCGTTGAGCGGAAGGTCAACGCTGAAAGTTCGACAGTAAGTTTGTCAATACCTCAACTGGAAAGTAAACTCAACCTAGACTTACTCTTGGTTCAAAGCTAAATCTCGAAGGGCTTCTGCGGCCATGTAATGTCTGTTTCTACGAGCGTAGAACTTCCAGAGCATTCGAGGATCGCCAACTTTGGCGCCTCGATGTCTCAGATAGCTCTCGACCTGATGGTGATTGTCCAACTAAAACGGACGCCGACATTAGCGTGGTACAGCGCTCTACTTGGACGTCCACGAATGCTCACCTCGAATAGCTCATCACTCTTGCCATTCTCTAGATACCAATCATATAATGTGACAAGGAATAGCTCGTCGTTCGAATGCAGAGCGTAGTCGTAAGCTTCCTCCCGCGTTCGCTCTTCCATGGTCCCCGCAACATCGCGGCCGCTAGAGTGGATTTGCTCAACCATTTCGTCAAAGGCTTCCAGGGCAGAAGTGACCATCCGGTAGTACGTCTGTCGAGATTCATACGAAGACCGACGCGGATCGCTTTCTGATTGGCCATCCAGGTAGTATCCGTATGCCAGATGCTGCGAGTCGGCCTTCTCAGCTGCTTCTAATGGTAGCTGAACACAACCTGATGACTATAAAGTTAACAAATATCGCTGAACTCAATGTCACATAAATGACGTACCTAAAGGATATCGTAAGGCCTGGAAGTCTTTTGCGTATTGCTGCACTTTTTCAACGGATAAAGCATTTGCCGCTTTTACGAAGAGTCTGTCGAATACGGGTCAGTACCGGACATCATCTTGATTGTTGCGCCCTTGTATCTGTGCTTTTCAACTTACTCGAGCGCTTCAGAAAGATAGATGTCCCTGTCACTTTTAGATCGAGCCTCCTTGGCTCGTCGAACGTTCTCAATCGCCTTGTATAGAATGACATCCTCGGGTCGGCAGAACGATCCACATCTCTCTTGCAGCTTTTCACTGATACTTTCGATACTGAGTTGCTGGCCGATTTGATGATTGATCAGAGACGTGACCAGCTTTTTGGCAATCTCTCTACCATGTTTCTGGGTGATCAGATCACAGTACCGTAGATTGAGTAATGCGTTTTGGAGTTCCGGATCACATCGGGCGACAGTCATTTCTAGGTTGAACTCGATCAAGAGGATAATAAATGCGATCGCTTCTATCGTTTGCTGAACAAGAAGTCGGGGCATACTGCACGGATCTTTGTTACCCTGTGAAGTGGCAGTCATAGCACCAGCGGATCCGCCGAAGCTAGCATCAGTAGCGTTAAAGATGTCCGATCGATGTGATAGCAAAGAGTGAAGTGCTTCCAAGCGTTCCCGAATATCGTGAAGCGATGCTTTCGGCAGTGCACTGGATTGTGTACCAGTCTGCGGATCTCGGTAGGTTACATAACTATGCCAGATGGGTCGGAGTAGACGGGAGATTTGGAGATTCATGGCATCCATTTTGATTTTCGGCGAGGATGCTTTGTCGAGCGATACGCCGTAAAGCATTTGTTGCCGAGAGACCTGTTCCGTAAACTGCACAAGGTGTTGAAGCGCAAATTGGGCAGCGGTAGATGGGTGGTAGTCTGTTACTCGAAGTGCTGCAGTTGGATTATCGTTACCGATTTGTGAGGCTATGGCAATCGCGATAGCTGCGAAGTACGCGGGACGGTTATCAAAGCTGAAAGTGATGTGACGAGTCAGTAGAGGCTGGCAGCATTTAAAGACAGATACGAACTTTCTTGCGTAAGCTACCAGCAGATCCGACATTTGCCCCTGCGAGTACATCTTCTCGAGTACATCTATTGGACGTGACTTTTCGAACACTTGCAAACCATCCACGCTGAGAACTACAAACCTCCTGTTTCGCGGCACCGTGATTTCGGTAATCAACTCATGCAAAAGCGTCTGAGCATTGTCTTCTAATCTTCGGAAGGTAGCAGCCTTGTCGTAGTCGCCCCTCCAGAACGTGACGTCCTCTCCGATGTCGGATATATCGAGATTGTGCGACTTGACCTGATACAATTCGCTGTACGTCGCTGATGGGTTCTGGTTTTTTTCAGCGTAGAAATTGAGTGCCCTAACGGTGTTGACGGCGCTCAAGAACAGCTGCACTTGATTGCTTTCCGCTCGGTGGGATGAGATGAAAACGCCGTTGATATATTTCCCGCGGACGAGACTGCCTTGCAAGAGGGGGGTAGGCAGTTGATTACCGGATTGGTAGCCTCCGGACGTCATTGGCGGGGAGCGTGCGTGACCAAAGGCGATGTTCCGACTTGTGCCGCCATACGTATATTGAGGCTTGAACAAGATACGAGCGCCTAATCTCAATGAAGAGTAAGTATGTATACTGATGGAGCATTGTGAAATCGAGACTCACCGGAGCTCAAAATGGCCATCAACCTGTAAGTGTTGCTCTCCTTTCGTGGTATCACCGACAGCGAGATTACCGACACGTTGTTCTGGTAGAACGAAGAGAATCCGCCGATAGCAGAATTGGCCTGACCGATAGGGTTGTCTATCGTCTGGATGGCACTAAGGTTGTCGTCAGGCTCGACCATGAAGGACATGATTTTGCTGGACTTTGTGAGCGCATATAACACCGATCGTTCTTCATCCATCGCGAGCTGAACGATATCACCTAGAGACGTTACGACACAAAGATTAACATTTTCGCGTCTGTATAATTTTCCTTTGGTTTTCTGAATCCACTCACTCTCATACTTGAAATTGATGACAGGCAACAGATGCCGCCAATATTCCAAAGCTGCAGTCCAGTTCTTCACATGTCTACCTTCCATCTTGAGCTTGCTGATCAACGTTCCTTTACTCTTATACATCAATTCGTGAATGCATCCATTGCCCAACAAGAATATCCGAGATCTGATCGATGTACCGACGATCTGGGTAAATGTCGCATTCGAAGGTGATGTGACAGAGATCCCTGTGTAGACGACGTCTATTGCGGAAGTCGAGGGGCTGTAGCCAATACCGATGACGTCGATCTTCTCATTACCAGCAATGACAAGGAGGAAGTCGATATCAGAAGAAAAGGTCGCTATATAATGGAAAGGTCAGCCAGGTGTTGTTGCCCCCTCCCCCCCCCCCCTCTTGCAGGACTTACACTTGTCTGCCTTGATCAGCCCGATAGTGTGCACGAAACTGCCAGCTTCGTGAGGTATATTTTGGAGTGCGTTTCTAAATGATAAAAGATCTATAATCAATCACATGCCTGAACTGGCAACAGCTAAAAACAACTCACTCTTTGCTGTAGTCCCACAAGAGCAGAATGCCGTCGATGATAAACCAGGCCCGTCCGATCTCTGTGAGCAAACCTTGCTGAGCTGTCGAGTTTCGACCTGTTTCACGTAAGACGATCTCCATCAATTTCGCCGGTCTCCTGCAGGAGCACAGATGTTATTGATCACATACTTTTGATTTCCGCGAACAGCTGGTCGGGGAGATTCATTCTCTTTACGAGCTTGAAGGGCTCTGCTTCGCCTTCTAATGGCTGATCATACGTCAAGGAATGGTTGACAGCTACTCATAAATTCCTTAGCCGCGCGTTACTGTTCACATTAATGCCAGTTTACTTACTAGACAGCAGTCCATCCATTGTTGGAATAGCCATTTCATCCTCCCTCAACATTCCTTCAATAGCAGATCTGGCTTCCTGTAATGGCTTGAACAATTCCCGATCCTCCTTGGACATTGGTTCATTCGATTGCCCTTGAGCCTTGGGGGGGTTGTTCACCGTCATTTGCTGCTGAGTTTGCTGCTGTTGCTGTTGAGTTATCATCTGCCCCTGTCCATTCTGTTGAGCTTGTGACTGTACCAGCTGCCCCTGCTGAGCACTTTGCTGTAAGTTGCCTGCGCCTATACGAGACGCTGACAGGTCAGGGTAGTGGGTGGGCGGGTTGGCGAGTCCGGATAGCGTATTCATGCGGTGCGGCTGCATGGTTTGCTGTTGTGATTGTTGCAGAGCGCCCGCATACTGTGCCATCTGGTTTTGGTTTTGCATAAGAGGCAGTGGCTGACCCTGACCTTGAAAGGGTTGCGTGCTGTATCTGCCATAATTCGACTGTGTCATTTGCTGAGACTGTCCTACAGGCATGCCAGCGGACTGCTGAGGGTGGTTTCCATACTGAGACATTTGCAGAGGTTGCCCATAAGGGAGACCTTGGATTTCTCGGCTATTGCCAGATGCTGGGAACTGCATACTGGGCTCGACAAGGTGATTGACTCGTAAAGTAGTGAACATAGTGACATTGAATGTCCAAACTGAACAAACATCTACTATCCCTCGTTGAATGCACTCATCGATTCGTCAACGCGCTTAGTTCAAGCCAGCGCGCTTCTTTAGGCGTGACTTGGTTCTTCATTACCTGATACTGAGATGAGATTGCTAACTATGCTACGTAGCTCCCTCTTGATGGCAAGATCTTCAAACAATAGATCCGCGTCTCATCATCATCGTTACATGTAATTGTGAGCAATCACAGACGTTCCTATTCCATGTTATTAATTGTCCATAAACCACTTTGCTGCGCCAGCTTTCCTTTGCCTCGATATCCTTGTTTCCTGATTTACAATAACAGCCTAAAAAGTCGACATACTAATCCATGTGATCATCTACAATTAGCTCCTCCAGCCGCGCTTGTAACCCCTTACCTAGCCCCTCCCTCTCCCATTCCCCCTTGGACCTCTCTTCCGGCAAGACCGATGCCGCATGTGCATTGATACCCAACCGATCTTGTATCGACGTCGGCAGTCCCGAAAGAACCGACCCTCTCGCCTGACCCGCATTATCAGGTGAGTCCGTTGGTACAGGAGGCGAACCAGTACGGCGACTGAGACTGACACTCCGAGATATTCTGCCATCGACGCCCGGCACGAGCACCTTACCACCTGATAACATGCTCAGTGCTGGACTTACGGTTCCGGGTAGGTGATCTGGTTCGCCACTTGCGCCCGAGGTAATGTCCGAGAGGGGATCAACTCGAAGCGGTTGGGATGTCAGAATGTCGTTGTAAGAGACAAACGAGATGCGGTGTCGCTCCGAAGGTAATAGATGAGTAGGGTGCGGATTTGTAGGTATCGGTCTTTGGGTGCCAGCTTCAACAGGCTGAAAGGGAAGTTCGCACAATAATGTTCAGTCAAGGTTCTTGGGATTTGCATTCGGAAGAAAACCTACCAGTTGGCCATCCTTCTCGCTAGCTTGAGCTTCCTTGTTATCTGGATCGTCACCGCTTCGCTTGCTTGATGATATCGGCGCAGACGCCTCTTCAAACCCCTTCGGTCCAATCCACTCTTGAATCTTTCTTCTCCAACTATCACTCGATTGCTCATTTCCCGTGGGAAACGCTCCAGGGAGCGCTGGTCCAACAGATGAAGCGCGAGATGAAAGTTGAGGTCTAGGTTGCGCCGATTCCAAGAGTGGCGAGGTGGGATTCGATGCCTTGGGGCTCGCAATAGCCGATCGCGACGGAGAGACAGGCCGATACCTGGTCGTAGCGTTGGGTAGCCTAGTCACTGATGGAGAAGCTCCGACACCTGCCCAAGTAACTGGCACAGGGCTCTCTACTTCGATATCAACGAGGCGAGACCTCGTGCCACCGGCACTTCCACCCGCTTGCAAATGTTTCTCGCTCTCAGACAGAGCAGTCAGGGCCTCGATTGCATCATCCAACACCGTTGGAATTTTCGATTCAAGAAAGTCGCCGTGGGTGTAGTGATGGTGCAAGTTTGAGACCGAATGAGTCTGGGAATGAGCCACAGAATGCGACATAGAAGCAGAGAGGTCTCCGGTCACCCCGTTCACGCCCGAAGCACGAGATGTCCTTCGGCTCGGTCGGTGTTCCAAGATGTTGGACGGAATAGGCGGCGGTAACGGGCTTTCGATATCTCGTTCAAAGATCATCGAGTCGGACATGGAAGCTGTTGCGGATAAAGCTGGTGAGACGGGTCGGGGGAAGGTACCGGTCGCGAAAGCTGCTGCTTGATGGGCTTGAGTTGCAGAGTGCGGGTGCGTGCCGAGAAGACCTGCATCAGTGTGCGAGTGAGCAGCCTTCGAGCTCATTCGCGCAGCCAGCCTTTCACGAGGGGAGAAAGTTCCACTGGCAGGGCGAGATCGTGGGCTGGTCAAGTCCGGGCTGATAACACCAGGTGCGAGTCCGTCGCCAGAATTCATGAATGGTGACGACCCCTCTTCGCTCAAAGGTGATGTCGGCGAGAAAGTCTTCGGAGGGGCGTGCTCTTTAGATCCAGCCGCGAGCGCGGCGTCAATACTGTTGGTAATGACGGCCGGTCCTGCGTGGACACCTGCTCCTCCAGAGCTCCGGCGCGATGAAGACACGGGAGCACGGATAGGGGAAGTCGCTCTCGAAGACGGTCGTGAGCTCAAGGCTGATCCGCCAGCCATTGTAGGCCCATGAGACGTATGAGATTGGAAGTTGGCGCCGAAGCTGCCTCGTTCTCTGTGTCGTCCACTGTCCAGGCCGGGATTAGGGCTGGCGGCACGAGAGCTTACCGGGCTCAAGGCAGGACTGCGCGTAGGTGTACATGGCGTCCGAGGCGTCCCTGTTGACCTATTCCGAGAAGTGTGAATGTGGCCTCCTGAAGAGGTGATAGGCGGAGCAGCCGGTTCTCGAGGATCCAATGCGGGTGGAGGCGGTGGAAGAGAGTAGTGTGGCTGCAGGCGCGAGCTATCTTGCGGCATAGGTGACGCCATGGTGAGGTATGACTTGAGAGTGAAGAATGGAGAAATAGCCAACTGGGAAGGGTTTGAGTGAAATGATATGAATAATAGTAGCCAACGTTGACAGGAAACAAAGAGCAAGCATCATGAGATCTTGAGATTAGGTAAGCTGAAGCGGAAGCTGAAGGAAGGTTATCGCGTGATTAGCTATGAGTAATGAGTCACTTGAGCTGTCATTTGGATCGTACTGGTACCTGGTTTGGGCTGAACATCGTCCTATTCATACAGCACACTCGTAGAGCAGTGCTATAGTATCACTGCGATGGAATGGATGGCAACACATACCGAACGGTATTCGACAATCTCATATACATGCACCACGGCTACACAGAACCATAGCATCGCCTCGAAACCAAAGTAGCATGCAGTATTCCGCGTTCCTCCTCGCCGGTATCCTGCGGAACATCGCCTTTCCACTCGCAGCCGTTTCTCTCGGCTGGCACCGCTTTTGCACCAGTCACTCGTGGATCATTTGGGGAGTGGTAGGCATCCTGTCGCTCGTACTCAACTACTTTCTCCTTTCATACATGTCACTTGTCAAGCAACAATTCGATGCTAGGCGGCTGCATCCAGAAGCTGTACCTATTCCCAGAGTACGAGGGAGATGGCCTTTCAATACCGATATTCTAATGGATTGGATGGCAAGCAGTAAAGACGAGTATCTAGGGGAAGGAATGATTTCGAGGTTGGAGCGCATTTACGGACAAACGTTGAATACCAGAGTCTTGGGTGAAGACAGTGTATGTAAAGTCATGAATCGTATAATACAGCACATGAAAATGAATATCTGCACCATTGTGTTCCAGGTCATAACTACCTCTCCAGAGCATGTCTCTCAGATGCTCACTTCGTCGTTCTTGGCCTTTGATAAGGGTGCGAAGTGGAAGGAACGGGTATATGAGATGATGGGCGACGGCGTATTCAGCAGTGACGGGAGCTTGTGGAAATATGTTCGTTTTCCATGTTCACGTTGAAGAAGACGAAACACTCATCATTATCTCTCGATATCTGATCATCGGTAGCATCGAGCGACAATTAGGCCATTCTTTGGCCATTCTCGCGCGCCATTGGAAGAAATCTTGGAACCGCATACTTCAAAGTTTGTCACGGTACTTGAAAACCTCGGTTCCCTGTCAAACGGATCAAGTCCGAGAGCGTTCGATGTCCAACATATCACGAGGTGCCTGGCGCTAGACGTCGCCATGTCCTGGTTGTGCGGGCAATCAACGGGACTTTTGGACGAATGCTTGGATAAGGATCATCCATGTAAATCAGGGAAGACTGCAAAATCGGAGGGGAACAAAGTCTTTGAGGCATTCGCAGAAGCTCAGGTGAGATCCATTCTCCTTGACGTACCTTCGGAAGGCTTGAGCGCACCACTCAAGTCATGCTGATACTCGAGCCAAATAGGCGGTAGCCAGTATGCGTCTCAAGGCCGGGACGTTCTGGGTAAGCTCATCTCCGTTACGCAGAGGAGTGCTACTGACATCCGTCGCCAAGCGGGCAGTCCTTATTCGAATGGCGAAAGAACAGAATGGCAGCACCGATGAAGGTGATTCGAGGCTTTATTGGACCTGTTGTTGCTGCTGCCATACGTACAGGGCAGGTGCAGCGTATCGAAAATGCGACTAGAGCTGAACCATGCGGTGGCGAGGTCAAAGGTGGAGGAACGCTGCTTCACTACCTCGTTCAGGTAATCAATGGTAAGGCGCCAGTCCAACCGCCAAGGATGAATATAACTCTAGCTCACGTCAGTAACGGTCAGATCCTAGGGCGATTGAGGACGAGATCATCAACATGCTTGTTGCCGCGAGCGATACCGTCAGTAATACTTCCCCATGCCTCTTAGCTTTTGACTCATTAGGAAACGTATCGCAACACTGTACTACGGTGTAAGCCTTAGACGGCTGCTGCTTTAACAGCTTGTATCTACTGTTTGGCGATGTATCCTGAATGCGTAGCGGAAATGGCACGCGAATGCGACCGAATTGCCGAAACTAAAGGCAGGCTTGAAGATGCCCTGAAAGAATGCGAGTACTGTAAGTGAATTGATATGTAGAGGATTGGCATCACGTTGATCTGAATCCCGCTCGGTATTCGCAGTAAATGCATTTGTGCACGAAGTATTGAGGCTATACCCTCCAGTTCCTTTAAAGTACGCTCTTTCCTCATGAACGGTATTCTTCGGACTCATCCATTACAAACTTCGTCCAATCAGCATTCGGAGATCCAACTCTGCCGGCCTCCTGCAACCGCTTGATCCGGGATCACCTCCTCTGTTCTTTCCGGCACATACGTCCGTGATAATGTCCACGTTGTCGATTCAGCGAGACCCCAAAGTGTGGGGACCAGACGCGCATGTTCTTGATCCAAGACGTTGGATGGGCAATGATCCTCGCTCGCAGAAAGGATATCCATTCGGCATTCCCGGTTTCGGGAAAGCCGCATATCCAGTGTTCCACCTAGGTCCACGGTCTGTGGGTGTGATCAATCACAGCGGGAGAGCGCCCTCGGACTGATATTCTTATCTGAGTGCGTAGTGCCTGGGTCAAGCATTCGCCAGTCAGCAGCTAGCCTATACCATGCTCCGCCTCGCAGAATTCCTCAATCTACCTGGGCGGAAAGTGCCATCGCATCATCTTGCGCTCGCGCCTGATGCACAGCCACCGGGTACAAGAGTCCCTAACAGCTGGAAGACCTTGACGGGTAGGGGCAAGGAAGAGCAAGCATTCTGGTCCAGCAACATGACGTTATACTTCAAGGTAAGTGGGATGTGCAGCAGATCAGTAGTCATGTGACTAGTCTGATGGCAGTATTGCGTCAATGCAGGGTGGACTTTGGATGCGTATCGTCAAGAAAGAAGATAAGGTAATCTCAACGAAGGCATGAGAAACGCGAGAACACCAGAGTCTTGTAACCCACTGAAGACGCGGATCAGACGAACAGAACCCGTACTTTACGAGTTGCATATGAACGCTTAGTATCCAGTTGCGCCAGGCGCTACTCAGGGCGACTATATAAACATCGAAACACGTATATCGCTGGAGTGCCGAATTGTGACAAATAAGATATTCAGCAGCGCTGTACTATATTTGAGCTTGTTTCAGTTTCTGGGCTGCCTGTTTGTCTAGCATTCGTCTGTGGTGATAACAAGCAGACAATACATGAGCTATCGCGAGAAAGGAGGGAGTATACCACAGTATCTACTCACTGTCGAGCCTCCAGAATCATCTTGGCCTTGCGATCCTGTAATGTCTTCTCCCTTGCAGATTTATCTGCGTTCCAAGCCTTGTTGGTATCCTTTACGGTATCCGTAGTAATTTCGTCGATTGCCCGGGCTTTCCCTTTCTCCTGCGCACGGACGGCTGCAGTCAAGTTATATCGTTCGATCAAAGACTGATGTTTTGTCTGTGACGAGGGCGTAGAGGCGGCGGTGGCTGGGGCTGCTGGCGAAGGCGCAAGGGTTTCGATGTATGGGTGCTTTGGAAAATCTGCTGGTGGCTGTAATTTGTCATTGATAGATGCGAAATAGCCTATGTGAATCAAGTGGTTCTGTGTCTGCTACGCTAACAATGCACGTACCTCTGGCAAAAACCCTCGTTCCAAGATGGTCTCACTCGTGACTTGCACTGACTTGGTCTTGCTCAAAGAATAGACGATAGCATTTAGGCTGACATGCGGAAAAGTCGCGTGCACTGTGTCAATCTAAAGCGAAAAGGCCGAGTAAGTTGACCGATATGCGAGAATGGCTTCGGATGTCCATACAAACTCACCATCGAGCTCGACACTCCTCTGAGAGGACCTGATGTCGGTGTACCATCACTGCCGATAGATATCGGGCCGGATTTCTGCTTGGAGCCTACCGATGGATGTCAATGAAGCTTAGAATATCGGCAACAGTTACAGGATGCGAAGATGAGTGTTCACCTGAGAAGTAGCGAGCAATGAAAAAGATAACGATGATCGCTATGATGATTCCGGGAAGTTCCTCCATAGTTTTGCCTTGTACGGTATACCTGTGCCTAGCCTGGAGACGAGATCGCGCTTGATTAAAGTGGAAGTCAGACAAAGAGAACCTCAAGGAGGTCGGATGAGATGTAGCTTGGATGTCAGAACCAGTGACAGGAACTCAGCTACAGTCAGCTCTACAGTCGGGAGCCCGATTACTCGTCGCACCTCCACATAGCTGCCAAAGTACTCGTGGCCTCCCTGATGATTATTAGCCGACGAATACTATTTCGGAACGAGAGCTGGAACGAGATAGTAGTTGGCTCAAAGAAGTCTTCAGTAGTGCTTCCTATGCCATCCCCCAAACTCGTACTCTGAGCCGTTGGATTCGATATATGAAGAGCTAGAGCGAAGATGCGATCAATGGCTCTACACAGCGGCACTCCATGAGACTTTACGGCATCAGCAACGAAGCAAACGACAGCAACATCTTGATTGACGAAAGCCGTTTTCAATGTCAACTCTACTTTATCTCAGCCTCTTGGCCCTGGCGCTGTTTGCCCTTCGCGATTACCTCGTTCCGTACCTCCTCGGCCGACTGACACCGTTCCATGTCCGGAGCATCAGCTTGAAGAATATACGAGGCTTCGAATGGCGACTTGTTCATGGTCGCGACGACGACGCGCCAGCCCTTCTCAAGGTGGAGAGATTAGGATGGGAATGGTGTGCCCAAGGACACCGTGGAATTAGTCTAGTGATGGAGCAGGTGGATTTGGTGCTCAACGATCACGACTTTGAGCAGTTTGCGCAGATGAGCACGAAAAGTGGAATGCGAGGTTTGAGATCAAAGGGGATAGCCAGTCTGGTGAGTGGCAATCTCTATCGAGTTCTCTCAGCTCAGTCCATCTGGCTCACATTGTCCCTAAACAGATGAAGCTTCACGTAATGCCGGGATTGGATCGCTACCTCCGGCCGACCGTGCTCTCCCTCTGCATGCAATATCTTCCCGGTCTCCTCCACCTTCTTCGATTCCATGTGACGAGTATCCGTCTACTTCATCAGAAAAGCTCTCTCTTCATGTCTCTCGACTCCATCGATTCTGTCTTCGAGGTGAATTACGACGCGGAACCTGCGTTCATCACACCTGAAGAAGCACTGGTCCCCGAGACACCCCTCGATCCGAGAGCATCCATTCCAGGATCATTCTTTCCGTCGTCAACCGAGGATTCATGCGAGGATGAAAAGGTTAGGATTAACGGAAAGGCTAAAGGAGACAAAGTCAAGCACTCGTGGGCTTCGCTTTGGCGAAAGGTGATGGGGCGAGCCAGCGGTCGGGTCAACATGTCTGTGACAGTGTCAAAGTGTCGAATAGCTAGAACGATAGGGGCTACCGAGGGACAGACTCAGGGTGAGTCTATAAGCTGGGGCATCAAGTTCTTATTGCATTCATCTAAATCCTTTTCGCACTGATATAGGGGCCGACGTGATCCAACTTCCGGAGAATTCGTCTGTCCACTTGACTACGTCGTTTGGCACGCTCAAAGACAGGCGGAAACGAAATCACGCAACTAGTTCCACGCTTTCGCAGCCTCTCTCCGCATACTTGGCCGTGAACAGCATCACGATGGACGCTGTCATATCTCCAGTGACTCTCGATATGCAACAAGTAGAAAATATGCTTCTTGACAATAAGCTTCATCGACATCCGATCAACAAACAGGACTCCAATGCATCCTTGGACCAAAGCGTTCGTAATTCAACGGAAGTAGTCCAGCGAAAGAGACAGCGCAGGCAGGACGCCTTGAAAGCGATAGGTCGTGCGATTGACCGGTGTGTCTTCACGGTTGCCGAAATTACGTTGCGTCATACCTTGGAGGCTTCTTATCTTGGTCCCAAAATATCCAGCGAGAAAGTAAAATCATCCGGCTCTCAGGACTCGGGATTTGTCAGGATGAACAGCGACGAGTCTGAATCTGGAGCAATTCCACGGCCGTTCAAGGAGATCGTCATCGCCCTTGTTATCAACGACTTTACCCTCCAGACCACGTCAATCACACAAAAAAGCAGTTCTGCTCTTCGGCAACTATTCGGTCGCCCTTGCAGTACTGATACCGGGGAGTCAGGTCTGGTAAGAGGGATGGAAATCATGATGCGACATTCGGACATGAAACTGCAGCGAGTCAGTAACCTGCCATCCGACCATTTTGCAACTGTGACCAGTACAGGACCAATGGAAATCATCGCCATCACGACCATCTTCTCCGAAATCCTGGGATCGAACCCGTCTTCATACCTTGATCAACCGAATCATTATCTGCTACAATTCCAGGCCAAGATCGATCACTTGAATGTACATGCTAGTTTGGATCTGGTAACACAGCTTGTCCTCGAGGCACGAGCTTGGGCTGCCCATCGCAAACTGGAAACCCATCCAGGCCTCGCTGAAACCGGTGTCGCAGATCCTGTGCCGACTACTTCAACACGCAGATTCAATAAAAGGATTCCCACGATCATTGGCGTTTGCGAGATGGGAAATGTCGATATACGCGTCACATCCCACGAACTTCGCTCTCTGGTGGAGTGTCGTATCAAGAATTCGGGCTTGTACCTAGCAGGGCACACAGATCAGTACGATCTCTGTGCGCGGATTCTTAACAAAGATTCCAAGACGAGAACACGGAATCAGCTCCAGTACAACTACACATCTGCGTTGGGGTGGGATATTGGCGGACAGATTGCGCAGACTGTCATCAGCATAGGCAATCCCAAGGAGCGTGGCGACAGCAGCTTATCCCAAATCGTTCACATTGGAGAAGCTTCGATTACCTCCAACGGGGTTCTACGAGGCCGTGCAGACGAGGCGAGGGACTTGATCCTGTACGATACGAAATCGAAAACTGGCAACTTGGCATTCTCCATTGACGGAGGCGTCGATCTCCGCTTCTGGAGATCGGAAACCCATAAGCAAATAGCTGATTGGCTAGGTAGCTTGACGCACGCACAATCAATGCTGCAGCGTCCTCGGAATGACATCGTGAATTCTGTGTTTCCGGACCCCTTGAGGAGTTTGCCCTCGGGTATCGCGATCAAGATTTCAACGGGGATCGTCTCGACTGTAATCGCTTCTCGAGATCCAAATCCGGCGTGCGACCTCGCACTTATTCGGGGCATACATGTACAAACCGCAATGACCCTGGACTACTGCTATTTCGCCCATCAAGAACAGATTAGCAGATCACGCCAATTGGTGGATCACCTTCAGAAGCGCTCAAAGTTGCATCTCCGTGCAGGTCTCGAGGCGGAAGCAGAAGCGTTAGCCAACAAACACCTTTCTTCAGGCGGAGGCGCAGCATTGTTTGGCATCAACATTAAGGAAATCATTGTCGAACCGATATTCAATGCTCGGGAGTGGAAGATCAGCGCTCGTATGCCAGAGTCGTATCCCTCTTCTGAGGAATTACTGCCGCCCAGAACAACACGCAATCCATCGCATGCTGTTTGGGACTTTCAACTTAAGCGAAAGACGCAAAGCTCGTCTTCGCCTCACGAATTTTCGAACAATGTAGATCCACTGAATCTCGACTACCGCCATCAAATCCAGAAGCCGATATTTTCAGCTCCAAATATCGACACGAGCTTCAACATCATTCGCAACAACGGCGACGAAGCTCTCGAGAACCAGATCATAGGAAGAATGTCATACGGAGAGATTTCTGGTGATCTGTCACATATTCATTGTATGTTGCTTGCACGCCAGGGCATAGCAAATTGTCGTCCTTCAATACCAGCGACAAAAGCGGAACCTTCAGCCACACGCCACAAACACAATAGGATCCCGACGACGACTCGCTTTCGCATAGATTACCTGGAATGCGAGATCCTCTTTCCCATTGGAGAGCGTATTTTCTGCTCCATAAGCGAGGTTCATGTTCTGAATCAACCTGAGGTACAAGCCTTCACCGTTCGCAGCGGAATGGTCTTTGTACCCAGCGCACGGCAGGTAGGCAAGTTTGAAGAGCTCGGTCGATTCAAAGCTGTAGCTGCAACGATCAATAAGCGACAGCGACCCGTTTTTCAAGTCGACGCAGACGCGCTTCGGATCCGGATCCCATATCGATACGAGCCTTCCAAACTGTTCCTCAATATCAGCGCCACCGTAAAAGCCACTCGCATACTGCTGAGGAACATCGAGACGCCGAAATTCCAACTGACTCAACTACCAGTCGCTCAGGATCCCAAGAGAATACCAGATATTGCTGTTCGGCTGAAGACTACCTCCTTCGAAATTAAGGATGATCCATTGGAAACAAAACTGAACTTGATTTTTCGAGTCGGCAAAACAGAAAATGGACCAAGAATGGTCCGTCAAGCCTATTTCGACGCTAAACTGGCTCTTATCGACAATGCTGAAGGCCAACCTCCCAAACGGACACTACGCGCAAGCGACTTGGAAGAATTGAAAGAACGATACAATGTGGACGCCGGACATTCGATACCAAAGGAGGAAGCACGGGAGCGGTTCCACAAGTACAACAGTGACGTTTGGCAGGAGAGGATGAGGAAGGCAAGAAATGTGCAGAACAAGCGGGAAGAGAGGGAGCTGTTCCGACAATATGGTTACAAGACGGACTACAGTGACCTCCCGATCGAAGTCGTTGCACCCCAACGCTTCGCGCCCCTTTTCCGTGGTAGTCTTGAAAATGTCTGCGCAAGGATTCAGGATCCCTATATGGATCGAGCAGGCTTGCTGAAGCACATGGAGGATCATGGGGGACCGTTTCCTGACGGACAGGAGTTCTCGCTCTTCGTTCCTCTCAAAATTCGACTTGCTTCCGACAGCGTTGACTTTACGCTTCGTGATTATCCGCTGCCTTTATGGAGAATTATGCCAATAGAATCTCCGGTCGACGAATCCTCTGCAATGGTCTGCGACCTTACCATCGTCTTGGCGGAGGAACTAGTCAAGGGCAACGATACCTTCTTTCTTATACCGTGCACGGTAATACCCAAAGGTACCGGCGATCCTCATGCTACCGCTCTCGAGCTCAAGATCGCAAAGACCTCGGCACCGGTCAAATCCTACGCTGATGTGAAATTCAGCATCCGTTCTCTGCGACCGACTGATTTCACTTGGGGGGTTTCCTATCAGCCAGCTATCTCGGACCTTGCACGCGCGTTTGCAAGCTTCTCTCACCCTCCAAGGGATTCTTCACCACGTTTAGCCTTCTGGGACAAATTCAGGTTGACCCTGCATTGGCGAGTGGCATTCGATTTCTCTGCCCCTTGTCACCTGCATCTCAAAGGTAAGCGCAAAGACATATACAACAAGTTTGTCATTCTGATATATTCTATTTCTTGCTTTCCAGGTTCCCGCGATCCGTATGATATCACTGGTCATGGAGCTGGTTTCGTACTTGCTTGGATGGGGAAACCAAAAATTCGTGTCGGATACGAGAATCCTCAGAGAGAATTGATTCAGATATCTAGCGAACAGATGATTCTATCGGTCCCAGAGTAGGCTATACCCATCTTCTCGTTTAAATGCCGCTAATAGTCTTGCTACCAGTCTTACAGCATTCATCGATCCCATGGCGACAGGCGACATAACCAGCCCTCACGTGGACACAGGCAAAAAGACAGACGAGTTGCCTGGTCTGCTAGATCGGAGACTAAACAAGACATGTGCCAATTTCCGTGGTGGAGTGTGCGTCGGTTTTGCTTTCAAGTTCGAGCGCACGTGTCGAGACAAGGACTGTCAACATGGATGTCGAGGTGACCCTTCGATGCGAGAATGCCGGATCTTCGGCTTTCTTCCCCATAATGCCATCAAACTACGGGCGCCTCAGAGTGCATCGCCCGAGGATTCGGAAGCCGACTTCGATTCGTACGATGGTTTCCGGTCCGACTTCATCCACTTTTCGCCCTCAATCGTTGCCAATCAGCAAGGCGATAAACGGAACGAAAGTAGCTTCCATTGTACTCCCATGGGATTTGCACATTTCTTTGCCTGGTGGGGACTCTTCAATCACGCCATGTCCCTTCCCATCCGGCAAGGCTCGCTGTTTCCCTTCAGTCCGCCGCCCTCCAAAAAGTTTGGCCGATCTTTGGCTACCATAAAGTATCGGTTTGACATCCACGATCTTCACATCGCACATTTATACCCTCAATACTCTCAAAATGAGTGGTTGAATGGTATCGAAACAGCAGTCGGTCTCAAAGGACACATCGCCAGATTCCAAGCAGATATCCACCAACGGGAACAATTTCAAATTAAGAAGCATTTGAAGTTGGGCGCTACACAGCTCGTTAAGCACAAGGCGGTCTATGCCGCCGAAACCATATTCTTCGATACGGAAGTCGTAGCTGTTCGCGCTGTCTTCGACACACCCGTCAAAAAGTCTTTAGAGACCACCGAGGACAATGCGGAAGAGGCCCCTTTCAAATGCCGCGGCGTCAACGCCAAGGACCTTACTGAACACGACGCGAAATGGTTCAACATCGATGATTACGTCGACACTGATGTTAGGCCACTAGACGACAATCCTCTGGTCGAGTTCTATACAGTTCTCACGGCGCCTCTGTGCCGCTACTCCAGGTATATACCCGCTCTTATGGTTAGCAGTAGAGTCATCGACAATCTGAAAGCAGGCAAATTCGATGCCACGGAATCATTTGCCAGCAAGTTTGGACGCGAGCCATCGCATCGATGCCTGCTGGGCGAAGCTCCTACTCTCGAGGAATTCAACAACAAGCTAATTGACGATCGCATCAACGCCCTTCGAAAACAGCATGAACAATCGATCGATCTTCGCCTGAAGACTGCAATGGACAGAAATATTCAGATATTGGAGGACGGGCGCCGATCAATGCACACTCGAATGCACTCTCTCGAATACGCAGTAGATCGAAGAAATTCGATGGACGGTTACGATGCACGAGATCGTATGACGGAACGTGAAGGTGCCGGGTACGAAAACGTATACCATATTCACAGTCCCCGCGTTTCCATCGACAACACTTCCAGAAACATCCTCATGCAATACTACTTTTCAAGTCGAATGCGGCGAGGCTTCGAGTATCACATGTCACATGAAGCTGTGCGCGCTTTAGAAAAGCAACTGGAGGAGGCTTTCGTCAACAAGCATCCGCAGGTTCAGCCGGTCGGGGAGATACGCAAACCTCACATTGATTTGGATGACATCGCCAGCAAAGTCGGGTCCACTTTGGCTGCTGGTATTGTCGGCCACCTCCTCGGGGATCACCCTCGAATCGAGACGTCAAGTATTCCTCATCGAGAGGATTCGAGATATTCGTGCGAAATCACTCCTTCCAAGGGGTTGCCCAATGAGTTTGGTATCCGCAAGAGCTTGTTTGGCGTTCTGACACATCCGCAGATCCTTCTCTCGAGCGAGATGGATAATTCATCGACGGTTCTGATGACGGCCAATGTCGCCAAACTACGTACTTTTACGGTTGAGGACGGAGAGTTTCCAGGTGACTCGGTAAATGGTCTGGTGTTGCATAGGTGAGTAATACTTTGAAGACTGGCACGTGCGATGACGTACGCTAAAAGAAATCTGCACTCTACAGGAGTTACGGTGCCTTGGAGGGTTTACAAAGTTTCTTCCCGTCGAACGACCCCGACAACCAGAAACTATCACACACTTTCGTGCCCATGGAGATACTGCTGGATACCAAGCTCGAGACTAGCGCATTCGATCGTCTCGTGGCCAGCACCAACTGCAATTTGAGGTTCGACAAATTCAATCAATTGAGATTAGTTCATCATCTGAAGCATGTGGAAGGGTCATCCGAACACCTCAAAAATTATCAAGTAGGTTATACTCAAGTTCAGATTATTAGACGGGCCACTAATGTCATGGTGAACGTTTTGTCCAGGACCTAGCAGTGGTGCATGTTCCCGCTTTTGGAGTTGTCGCCAATGCCCGCCATTTCGCCGCCATCTATAATATATTGACCGACCTGCTCCTGTATCAGGATCCAGAGCAAAAACATCGTTCGCAGCAACTGGATAGCTTCTTGTACTCTTTTGACGCCGAAGACCGACACCGGTATAATAGAGAGGTCAAGTATCTACAGGATCGCATCAGAGAACACGAAGAAACGTACCGAATATACGAAGAACACCATAACCGCTTGTCAAAAGAGGGTGTGCTCGAACTTGGTCGCGTCCGATCCGACCTTCTGGAGGACGTTCAAAAGTTGAATTTGATCTTCGATGCTCTGGCGATTCTGCAGAGCCACAACAAGGCTGCTGCGGATTTACGATCATCCCTCCGGTTGGAAGCTCACGCCGGCGAATTGGCCTGGTTCATGCTGGACGAGGATAAATTGATTGCGAAACTCGCCATCAAGGATATCCATTACACGTGGGTGAGGAAGAAAGATAGCTCCACGGAGAATGCACTGGTCATTCAGGATCTTCAGGCCCTAAACACAAGTCCAGATGCGTATTACGTGGAAATCATTTCGCGTTACGAGAAGGCTGCCCAGAGAACCGAAGTAAGTGCCTACCATCTTTAGCCGAAATCTGGAAACTGATATCAACCCTCTTTGCAGGACCCAATGATGCAAGTCTCCTGGTCGGCGTTGGCGCCCGTTGGCGGTATTAGTATCCTGGAGTCCTTCAAGCTTCAACTCTTCCCGCTTCGAGTTCAGCTTGAGAGAGCGATTGGTCGAGCGCTCCACGACTACGTCTTCCAGAATCGGGTAACCAAGAACGCTGAAGCGAGTTCACAACGCAAGCTGAAGAAAAAGGACAAGTCGGTCGACTCGGAAAACCTTGAAAATGGCTTACTCGGCAAACGGAAACAGCATGTTGGGATGCATCGCACTTCAAGCGGGATTTTTAGTGCTCATCTTGGTACTGGAAGTCCGGCTTTATCCAGGCAGAACTCATCCCTCGATGTCAGTCTTGTTAGTCGACCACAGCTTTCACGAATTTCTTCCACCCAGGATGCGTCCGCCGCTGCTTTACAGAAACAAGAGGAACTGAATGCGGAGGAGATGCGGGTTAGAGCGACAAAAAATCGCACGTTTATCTCGATCGATATTGAACCTACAACTTTGCTCTTAAGCTACAAGGTAAGCACTTTGCATTCTACTAGCCCTTTTGTTCTGAAGCTCATGGACTTGATCCCTTTTGAACAGAGCGACAAAGCGAAGTCTATTTCCAATGTCCAGGATATCCGCGCCAAAACCCCTCACCTGGTGTACGAGAACAAAGTATGGTCTTTCGAAGATTTAGCAGGCGTCATGCGTAAAGGTAAGCACTCTTGCATCTTCCTTCTTGCGTCCTGTACTTATGTAACATCAATTCCTTTAGACATGCTGAAATCAGCCTGGAACCAAAAGGGACAACTGTTATCAGACCTGTTCCGCAAAAAGCACAGACCGACTGGCCGAGAACAGACTCTTCTAGGTCCATCGCATTTGAACATGTCGCACAGCACCTATGTTCCCGACAGCAATACCCTCGATACCGCCAGCGCTGTAGAACCAGTCGACGACAGCGAGCCTATATTGCCAGACACAGTGGCGTTAGTTAGGACTCCAGAGGAGATTGAATCACTGGCTCTTCAGGCGTCTTTGGAAATGGAACAGAGAGATCATCCTTCGATCTACAGCGTGCAAACCGACTCACAGCAATCTTTTGAGCAGAATGGAGACCAAAGAAAGTCGGGGAGAATGAACCGACTCATTCATAAACTTCGCAGTCCCAAACGAGATTAAGCAGACTGTTCGGCCGATCTTGAATCAAGACAGACCTCTGTATCATAACGCCTCGGTCGATGTGGGTGTACTACACATCGATCATGTACCTGCTTGTAGTTCTCGCATAATGCAACGTGAACGGACAAACGTATTTCTGTCCTATACTATGCATGTACTATACATGTACTATACATTTGGAATGTTAGACTTCTGTATCATCTGCCGCGGTCCTTTCTGCTGTAATCCTTCTTGCAGTGCTTTGCTCGCTTGTAGTAGTTACTCGTTAGCACGACTTCTTCGCTTCCTTCCTTCACGGCCCACTCCGGTCGGAAGAACCCCTCCCCGGGACCCCCCCGCAAGCTGCTGCCGGCTCGCGGTTATGCTTTAACCGAAGAGTGATCGAACGTCGTGATCAAACTCCCCTGCCACCTATTCTGTCAAGTTCTTCTTACATCAGTAGACTGGCCTCAGCCTTTCACTTGTATTGAGTTGGCCAAGAGCATCTGCGGTCCCAGAAACTTCGCGCAAGCAACTCTTCCGCCCTCTGCATCACCCCTTCACTGCCGCGGAACAAGATGTCAACCCTCTTCTCTTCTTCTGCGATAAACTGTGGACCAGTAAACGATCTCAAACGTCTTGGTGTGAGGATAGACGTTGACCATAGTCGAATACAAGACAGGACATTGAGCGCTTCAAATGCTGTCGCCTCCGGATCCAGGCCGCAGGTGAGTTATGAATCTGTCTTCGCGGGCTATGCAGCCATACTCACAAAGTCTTCTCTACGCCGCGCAGGCTTTCAGAGCGCTTCCTTCTTCCGGAAATGCCTTCACCGTACATTCTGGCAGTAGGAAGCAGATGGCAGTGGATACCAACCTTCACGCTGCACAGGAACGGAGAGGTGGCACTCCGTCTAACTGGTCGCAGGCTTTTCAACAGCAACATCCGTCGCACAATCCCGATATGCATAACAAAGGGAAGTCTAGAGGCAATCATTTGGAGCCGTCCTACGATATGAAAGCAGCTTGGGGAGAAGGTGTTGGAAACGCCGGGACCAGGAACCTCCATCAGGCACACAACCACCAAAGCGTCGAACGATCAAACTGGAATACCGAGTTCAATCAGGCTTCCGCCTCCGGTTCCTCCATGATGACAAATCTGCAGAACATCACTCAGTTGCGGTCGCAAGAAATGCATCCCTCGCCGCCGATGTACGGCGGAGCTTCTCAATATCCACACCACTTTCAACAACAATATCCACCGTCCAACTGGATGCCATCGGTTTCGGAACCTCAGTTTCTTGCAGATGGGAGGCTCAGGCAAGATCGCGGTTCAGCGGAATCCGGGTTGGAGACGATACAACAGGGCTGGAACGAAGTCTTTGACCAAATTGAACAAGAGTTCACGAGTACAACTGAGTCGGAAAGCCAGCAGACGCGCAATGCTCATGCAGTACACTTTGCGGACGTGCCTCGCAACCTCGAGGAGGCTCTTTCTCGAGCCAAGGATGGAGTAGAAGTTCCTGGAATACACTACGAAAATGCATCCGTTGTGGGTGCTAATATGCAATGGGAAGAAGAAATTGCTAATACCACTGAAAACCAAGAGGAAGAGGACGATTTCGATCAAGCTGGCTTTGCCGCCTTCTATGGTCGTGAATGGCAGCCAGGCGGAACACCACAATCTCGAGCGCACGACAAAGAAGCGGCTGCGCGTGCAGCTGAGCTCCAACACAGTCTTCACGGTATTTCGTCTACCGAGGCCGAAGCTCTTTTGGAACGGGGACAGCATGATCTGGTACACGAACATCTGGATACAGCAAGATCTTTAGGGTATCTGGTCAATCAGCCCAAGGCACTGCGGAGAGAGGAGGTTGGAAGATATCTTTTCAACAGAGAAAACCCCTATGTTGGACTGTCATCGGAGCAAAAGGCTCGAGTCGCCACCGACAAGCGACAGGCTTTGCAGTATCAGGTTAGTCTCGAACTTACCAATCATTGAAAGCACTGATTCTGATGCGAGGAACCTTACTTCCATTCGTCGCAACAGAATGTTTTACAACATGAAGCGTCTGTATTAGCTGATCCCAGAGACGCTCGAGCGTGGTTCTCTCTCGGCATTCGTCAACAAGAAAACGAACGGGACGACCAGGCTATTCAAGCACTCCTGCAGGGTATACGGCTGGATCCTTCTCTGCGAGAGGCTTATTTGGCGCTTTCTGTATCTTATGCCAACGAAGGGGATCTACGAGAGGCACACAACGTTCTCGAAAAGTGGATCAGCATATTCCACGGTGACCAAGAGGAAGGAATGGAACCGTCATATGAGACCATGGCGAAAAGCGAGCGGCATCAAGCGCTGGCGAACAGGCTGATGGAGATGGCAAGAAAGGCTCCGCACGGGGATATCGATGCTGATATACAGGTCGCACTGGGAGTCTTGTTCAATGCGAGTGAGGTGAGTAAACCTTCTCCGTAAAACGGCTTTGTACTTGGCTCACGGTATGAGACGGTGCTCATAGGAATATGACAAGGCACAAGATTGTTTCCGTGTGGCATTACAGGCGAGGCAAGATGTAAGAGGCTACTTGCTCGTCATGTAATTTATGTACACTTACAGTACCCTTCCCTTTCGCACAGGATTGGATGCTGTACAATCGTCTAGGAGCGACTTTAGCAAATGGCGGAAAACCCGAGGAAGCTCTACAGTGCTATGAAGAGGCATTGAACAGGAATCCCGGTTATGTAAGAGCCACGTAAGTTCAATTTTCTCTATTGTCTGGCCCTTTTTTCGCATGTGTACTCAGAGAAGAATCTACAGCTTCAACGTCGGGATCGCTTGCATCAAGTTGTGTAGATATGAAGAAGCAACGGATTATGTCATCAAGGCATTGCGCCTTCAGCAGGCAGAGGCTCTGGTCAGTTACAGGGACAGCGAGGCGGCACTCAAGAACGGAACCAGCGAAGGGATGTGGCACACGCTGAGGACGGCATTTTCTCAGTAAGAGATTCAATACATACGTCTCAAAATAACGCACCCTGACGTCGACCGACTTTTCACTGTCAGTCTGGATAGAATGGACCTGGTCAGAATGTGCGACGACAAAAATTTGGATGGTAAGTTAATTCTCCTTGCAATCCCTGCTGGCTCCCGCTAACCTATGCATCGCAATACTGTAGGTATTGAAGCCGAACTCGAACGTGTCCTCTAGTATTACAACCTGTATTACATATTTGCGGACCGCGAATTCATTTATGCTCCCAGCGATGCATATGAAAGTCTCCCAGTTCTTCTTCCGAAGGCACAGCCATCTTGCCCAGCCAGTCAATCAGCCACTCCTTCAGCCACTCGCCGTCTGTCATCAAGGCATATCCTTTCCACCCTTCTATACCGGAGCGGTGTCGCATTTGTTTCGGAGAAGATGACTCTTCGACCTTGAGGAGAATCAACGACAAAGTCTTTCGTAGTGGCTGTATGTTCAGACTCTTCATCCAGCCCAAGCATAAGGCCATTTCGTCTCCGAGGTTGTGTTTATTGAGTAGACATATAAACGAGTGGAAGGTATGCTGGGTGTAAGTGATATCGTAATGGCGGGAATATATCGGAAGTTGACTGAGGGTCTGAGTAATATCCGTATCATCAGCGCTATGCTGAGGTCGACCATCGTGCCGTTGTCCAAACACCATGTTGCTCAAACCCGCGGCAAAGCCGCCTTCGAGGGGCGATCGCACATGTATGAGCAAAGGATGATTCCGGAAAAGGATGTGACGAAAGAGTGCTCGAGCGCTTTTCCAATTTATCCACATTCCGGCCTCGGACGGAGAGTGCCACCATTGTGCATCCAGTGATGTCCCATGGTCTTCCGAAGAATCCATATCCTGTGCGGGTTCAGGGTCTTGTGAATTTGTTTCGTATAGCTTCAGGTCTGCCGTTTCCGAAAAGAACGAGCGCTTGACCAAATGAGCGAACGATGCGTTTGGTGCTTCCGGGTTGATTTGGGTAGCATAAATCAAGGTGCCCAGGGTAACCTCGTCAGGGCGTACTTGCCAACGCCCCTCCATTTCCTCCCAGATGCGCTGTACGCAATCCAGTCTCCCAGACTCGGCGCATACCCGTAAGAGTTCGTTCACAGCTCTCTTGTCGACGAGGCGTGTCGGCAACCGGGTACAGGCGTTGACAAGTTGGATCGCCTCATCAACTTTTCGCAGTCTCGCGAGAACTTTGACGACCGTTGTTATGATTACTATATCGAGAACGACGCTCATATAGAATCGCTGCCAAAGTCTCCATGCGACATTCGGCTCACCGCGCAAGAGGTAGCCCTCCATCATGACGGTCAGAGAGCGAGAATCTATTGTATCCTCGATCGCATCTCGACAAATTTCTTCCCATTCCGCTGAAGTGACTTCGTCGGAGAAAGCTGCAGTCGTCAACCGGTGGATGCGCACGATCTGTCGTGCCGTCGTGATTGCACCTCTCCGAGTGTCCGAGTCCTCTGTCGTGTACTGATGCTGAATAACACTAATGTCACGATAAAGCGTCGAGCTCGGATCAAGATGACGAAGAGACTGGAGTAGCGTGTGGAATATCATGTTCCGGATGGATTGCTTGCTGTCCGAACTCAGATGTGCCTTAAGGTCTTCCAACAGTGAACAAGCCTTGACTTCGTCTTGCTGTCGTATGGCGAATCGGAACAGCGTTCGTGCCCATTTGACATCCATGTCAATTTTCTTGCGTTTCCTGGCTGTCTCCAAGGCTCGGACTAGCGGTTTTGTAAGATATTTTCCTCGGTACAGGGAATCGAGTATCGTCGGCGACAGGAAGCGTGCTTTCGCGCCGACGATTTGCTTGACGTGTACTGCCAGTAGTTTACGAGCAGCGGTAGCCTTTGCCTCGGAACCCTTTCTGTCTGTTCCCATGACCGAGACAAGCCTCTGCAGCGCTCGTAGAATGGCGAGTTCCCCTTGATCGTCGAGCTCGCCAACATTCTTCGACATCGATGCCGAAACGTTCGTAGAGTGGACGTCCCTGGATTTCCTTCTGAGATGATAGATGGGTTCTACAGCGTTCATCATACCATGATCGGCAAATCGGTGGATGAGTAGCGCAAGAAGGCGGTTTCTCGTCGTATTGTCGCATTCCGGTAATCGCGGCACAATGGTATGGCACAGGTCCAGTAACGTAGTGACTTGACCAGGTAGTCGAAGGATGGAGAGTAGCAACCAAGGCGGAGCTGGGTCCAGCTCGAAGCGTAGTCCTTGTTGAGTGATCCATACAAGGCAGCGCTCGAGCGATTCAAACTCTGATATACGTTTGGTAAACCGCTGTCGTTGATCGTCCGACCAGTGATTTATCTCAGACGGCAAGGTGACAGTCGAAGCTGGTCCGACATCGCTGAAACTCCTGTTTTCGGTTGTAGCTTCGTGATGGTCGCCTTTGAACGAACGCATAGCCTCCAAAGGAATCTCCGGTATCCTAGAAGGCCTATGAAAGACAGATGGCGACTGCGACACTTCCATGGGTACTTTATCATTTCGATCTTCGACATCTTGCTCGTTCACAAGTGCCGCTGTCGACGCCTGTCGGATGCTCTGCGTTGCAGTAAAAAAGGGTCGTGGTCGCAAAGTCGAGTATGCCTCGGCCACTTGGGGGACAGCTGCAATACGCCGCAGCGGGGCCCATCGAGAGGCGGTAATACATGCACCCTGATCATGCAGAAGATCAGCCACACATGTTATGGATCAGGTATATCATGCAGACTCACCATGCAGGACATTTACACAAATTTGTCGTTGCGCAGCTCATAAACTGAAGCTGTACATTACGTGAAGACGGACAAATAAAGCGTTCACGATGAAGCCACTTTTGAGATCGCCTCAACCAATGGTATTGAAGGTTATTGATTGGCAAGGTGGCTGGACGGAATAAATTATGACCTTCAACCAAGCAGTTATAGTCTTCCAACAATGAGAAAGCTCTTCAAACTGACTTGCTCGATCACTTTGCAGCCAAAAGTGCAATCGAATTTAGGCTCCTCCTAGTTCTCCTCCTCCTTTATGCATAGAGAAGAGTAGAGAAATCATATATAGTAGCTCGTATCCTTTTATTTGCATCGCATTCTCTTTCCAGCATTGAGATTAGTATCGCGAAACGGCTCTCGAAATGTTCACCTCAATTTCTGCGCCGCCGACATTCGTGACACCCGAAGAGCACGCTCAAATCACTTCGTCCACGCCTTCATCATTCTCGGACATTCCTCCGGCTTTGCGCTACCAAGATAATGAGGTCGAGCTTGTGATTGAACCACAGCTAGAGCTGTATGGTTCATCGGATAAACTAAAGGGAAGCATTTGGGTCACGGAAGAGTAAGTTTGAAGGCATTGACACGCATGTCGCCGTTTCCCACACTGATCCACTTGTTCTTCTAGAGCATTCTTCTTCATTCCTACTGCATCTGCAGACGGCGCAGATGCCACCACTCCCAACGGTTTCTCGCTCAAGTATCCGGCAATCACCCTACACGCAATCTCTCCAGCGACCGAGGACACGGCAGCGTACTTGTACTGCCAAGTCGACGATCCCTCGGCTAAAGGTCTAGGAGGGAATGAGGAGGAGGAGGAGGATGACGACGATGTGCCTATGCGCGAGCTGAAGGTTTTCGTCAAGAGCGAAGCTCAGTGTCAGTTTCTGTTCGCGATACACCTTTAGCCAGGCCAGCTGTCCAACTGATTGATTTTTTTTTTATCTAGTGAATCAGCTTTTCAACGCTCTGTCGCATTGCGCTTCCCTACACCCGTCACCTATGTCCCCAGGGGACGATCTCTCCGACCAGATAAATTTCTTCGGGGGTAATCCTGATGATGAAGAAGAAGACAGGGAACTCCCGTTCACCATCACCGGAATGCCAAATGGTGCGGATGGAGCGTTTGAAGACGCAAAGGAGGAGGACGATAGTGAACCGACTGTCAACGGTGGACGAACAAGATCAGACTATCAAGCAGGGACCGAGCGTTTCCGTCCGTATTAGTCTCTCGCACAAAGGAGATAAAATGGGTAATGCCGGATGAAAAATATATGAACAGTAGTGATTTTATGAGCCAACACGTGTTACAACCCCCGTTATCACAGTCTGAGGCTTATCTGATCTGCAGCAATACAAGGTTACAAACAAATAATATACATGTGGTCTTTCACGCTCAGCTCTTGTATTCTGCTAAACAGGAATGCCATAATCAAACTTTCTCACAATCCCAAAATCGCGAATCCCGAAATCTCGATCAGGTACATTGCCCGCAGAATCATCAGGTTTGAGTTTGAATGTCACTTTGTTGACTGACAGTCCGGGCGAGCTCGGTTGGAAGGTTTGTAGCAGCTTCCAAAGCTGCCTTTACTTCAGCTGGAGGCACAAAAGAGAGGAGCAAAGACTCAAGAGTGCGTTAGTGAGGCGCCTTTTGAAGTGATTAACCATCAATAACAAACTCACAAGCCATCATATCGATACCATCCCACATCTGACCATAAGCTTGGAGGCCCGCGAGAATGACTTTGACATTGGTCCACAGCGCTTCTAGTTCCTCTTGAGCCACATCAGCAGTGCCCGAGAAATTTTCTTCGGCTTGAACGGCAAGGCACAGCAGCACTGATAAGAGCACAAAAGATCAGCTACAGGCACGACAAAGGTGTCGTAAGAACTCACAAAAAGAGTACGCGCCGCAAACGAGACCGCAAGCACAAAATGGTAACCATTTCGGACTGACGAATTGCCAATGTCAGTAAACGCTGGCGGACTTGTCCTGATCGAACTTACGGTCCCTTCCACAAGGCGAGCGTTGCTGATCGATGTAGTACCTCCAGTCGAACAACGGAATGAGCTGCTGTTGCACATCGTTGCAGAGAAATGCCCGGAGGGAAAGGACCATCTGGCCCAACAACAACAGCATCCTCGCTGACATCTCCAGCGGAGACATTCCCGTCGGTGGCCCCTTCAGAAGCTGTCTCCGTGTCCATTGAGAGTTTGACATCGGCGCGATAGACATCAACGCCCCAAGCCTTGTGCGGTCTGTCGGACTGTTCATAGGCCGAAATGATGTCCAACTTTGCTACTGCTGGTTGACCCGTTACAGCGAGTGGGGCAGCTGAAGTTTGCTGGGTCGATGGAGTCTGAATTGCTGTAGCTTGTGTAGGCGAAATTTCTTGCATGCTAACCGTCCTTTGAGCTGTAGCGTATTGAGGCGCACCAGCTTCGTACCCATTTAGCGGCATTCCAACGTAGCCCGTCTCTGCTGTGAATATGCCTGGGACAGGCGGGAGGTAAGCAGGAGCTTCCGTGATGGGTTGACACAACGATCCAGCGCCTCTTTCTACCGCGAACCAAGGGGCAGGGAAAGATTGAGGGTAAATGGCGGGATCCCATAGTAAACCATCCATCGGCACCTGTCTCAACGCCTGCACATCGAGCTGAGTGTTGCCCAAACTCTGTTGAGACTGGAAACGTAATTGATTAACAGGTGTGATCGGAAGTGTGTAACTTGCACCTCGGGTCGGCTTTTCGTTGATGGAACCGCTCGCCAGACTGGCAGTATCGTGGTAACTCGATAAAACTTGCGATCCGGCGTACATGGATCCGGCAGCAGAAGGAGATTCATTCGACGCAAGTCCGCTTCTCGATTGTCCAGAGTACACGGAAAGTGGTTGCTCGGGAGTTGGCGGTATCTTAGCAGCGTCAACTTTTGGTAATCCACACATTTTGCGGCTGAACAAGGCAACCTCGGGGAATGCTTGGCGCCTATGAAGCTGAATATGACAGCTATATGAGTGCGTCCCCGTCAGCTTTATCCCTAGCTGTAAGATTGAACATCACTCACACTGCCAGCATCATCGAGGCCGATAGCTGTTGATTCCTCACGACTTCTTCCTCCCCGCCAGGCAGCAATGGAATAACCGCCGTCGCCTCTGCTTTTTTCAACAAATTAAGAACCGTTTTATCCAAATTCAGCATTCTTTTATGTAGCCTCTTTGTTTCTTTAGCAGCTTCCTTGGCTGTCGGATCAGAGATGGCTTGGATCTCCTCGTCTGAAGACTCGTCTTCGTCTTCCAATATCGAATCCTGTGCGTCAGGGTTGGGGAAGTTGAAATCGAGCGTCATAATGATGTCCATGGCCTCACATGCCAGACCAATGGATCCGATCCACTTTGACCATGACTATGGCAGAAGAAAAGAGCAGGTGAGTCTCCAGCGAGTCAACGAGGAAAAATTGGGAACTCACATCGTCGTCGAGCGCACAAGTAGGATAGTGAACTGTGATTCTCTTGTCATCGTGTGCTACCACAGGACGCTACGATGCAAAGAGAATGAACTGAACTTAGCCGGAAGATGACAGTAAAAGCTGAAAATTTTGTCACTCACCGAACCCGCAACTAGACCAGAAATCAGCATCGCGGCGAATGCCACCCACCACGTTCGCCTGGACATATCCTTCGACACATCCTCCCCTTCAATAGCTTTCGCAGGCCCGATTCTCGGCTTGTGTGCACCAGGGCTCTCGTACGCGGGTTTGTCGGTCTGATGCAATCCCATTTCCATGGCGACTTGCACCGCCTGATTCATCCTCATCCTGTTTCTCACCGGATTACCATTCTGCGCAAACTCGTAGAGACCCAACAGTGAAAGCGCCTGAACACACTGGATACTCGGCGGACGATCGTTTTCGCTCGCTTCGGAAAGCATATCTTCGACACGATCAGACGCTTCTCGAGCCAACCGTGCCGCTTGAGATCGTCGCATCGCACGTGACGCGAGAGATTTCGCGGAAGGATCCTCGGGATTAGGGCATAATGCAAGGATGGCTCGTATGGCGATGAGAAATGGTGAATCCGACTGGAGACGAGTGGCGATATATGGCAGATGCCTGGCGGGCGGAAGTAGAGGCTGGAAAGGATGGATTTCCTCCCAATAGGCCTTTAAAATGCCATGAATGTCTTCCGGATCCCAGGTTCGGACGGCCAATTTTGGATCAACCGCTTTGCCGTCACCGACCTGCAGATCGCCCATATCCGGCGAAAGGTCCATTTTAAAGCCAGCCAGGTCGTCGAGGCGTTTCAGCAGCTGCGCAAGTGCTGTAGGCGCAGCTTGCACCTGTTCCTTCTTCTTTCGAGCACCGCCTCGTCGACTCTTGACATACTGACATTCTCGTCCCTTCGTATGACATTGTCTGCAAATCGGTTGTCCGCCGTCGCATCTCGCCTTCTTTGCTCTGCACGCCAGACATGCGTTCTTCACGGGCGGTGCGATGCCATGTCTCGTTTCGTCGACCGGGTTTTCCGAAAGTTTGTGTTTTTTGGCATCGGCGGGGTCGTCCATTGAAGGGTTGCGGCCACTACCGTTCGACCTTTCAGGCGAAATGGTCTGGTGGGCTGGCATGATGTCCGGCGCTAGGTGAGAAATTCCCGGTTCGTAGCCTCGTTGTTGTGGCTGTTGGTGCGATCCAAAGTCCTGTTGAAGATTATTATAAGGCGGATGATGGTAATGGGGCTGCTGTGTCTGCTGGTTCAATTCCCTATCTCGCTGATTTGGCATGTACGAGGTGAATCCCGAATACTGCGGCATGTGTGCGTTGCCTATTTCAGAGGGCTGTATAGTCTGTTGTTGATACTGATGTACGCTAGCGTAATATTTTTGTTGAGCAAGATAATCCGCGTGGCTGAATATGTTTTCCACAGGTGAAGCACCTGGCAAAAGCCCGTAGTCTGAGTCATGGTGTCTGCCGCCGTTAGTACCCATATCTGCATATGAGGGTTGTTCATACATGTTTTGGTGTGGCATTCCATTGACGTTGACGTTCGAAGCAGCTTGCGAGAACTGGTAATACTAGAGTGGCGAACGAAAGCGGCTTGTCAGTTGGGTTTGGATGTTCTTTGCGACAAGGACATTGTTGATTACACTCACGGTAGGCGAATTGCTCGCCGATGAAGCATCAAACCCCATCAACCTGTTCGACACAACTGCCTGAGGTGCACTCGCAGGCCGGCCGTTCTCTGGGTGCTGATCATTCTGCTGCTGGTGATACTGATACTGGTTCGTGTTGTAGAATGCGTTCTGATGTTGCTCTTGATCTTGTTGCGGATGGGACGGTGCTTGGGTGGTGTAGAGTTGTCCATCCTGACCTAGCACGTAATGAGTTTGGCCCTGCATGCCGAATCCACGTTGCTTTCAGGTGAGAAGCTCTGTGTGCAGTGGTGGATGTACCAAGCTTTCTAATGGCGTGAGGATACGGCCTGTTGACGGGAAAGTGACGACGTCGGGCAGTGTGAGTGTTTGTTGGTAAAGGCGGACAACGTCTATACGTCTCTCAAACGTGTCAACGACGTTGAGAGCCAACCAGCCGCGATCTGGTTACTCTTTCAAGCCAGCAAGCATTTCATACCACACAATGGCCAAATGCTGTGAGGTGCATTGTATGTACTCCAAGTGCTGTCGCTGGTAAGTGTACTGTACAGCATAATACTCTGCAAAGGGCACAACGCCCTTCCTTCGATCGTACACGGCAGCTACTAAATAGCTAAATTCGCCTCGCCGATCTGCTGTAACCCACTCATGCGTCGTACAGCATGTACTTAAACGAGATCCAGACGACGTCTCCCAGCTTCATCCGTTCTTGCGAAATGAGCGAGCTGCGAACGGATCTACTTGCGATTCAGCTCCTGGGACGCCCGTACATATCATGTCAATGACTTACTGATTGAACGAGTAGCCAGTAACGAGTAAGAGATATCGAAACTTGGCAACTGACATGGGTCCTCCTGCAAGCCTGTTCCGCACTACAAGGAATGCAAGATGTACATCGAAGCTAGTAGTAGCAGGAGGCTGTGCAGCGTACTATCGGAAACATCAGGTGGTGTTCCGCTTTGAAAAGTCTGAGTGAGTGACAAGGAGCGCGACTATTAAGGAAAGGTTGATGCCAAGTGACTCAGGCTGCCTCTCGACCAAGCTTTCCACCACCACGACCACCCAATCGTCGCTGATGGTCTCTACAAGACTTTCCTCTTCTTTAGGTATTCGTTCCTGATTGTGCTGACTCATGCGTGCAAATCAGTATTCTCTTTGTCCTGTGCGACTAGGGCGACCGAACGGCGCGCGTTAGACAGGGGCCAGGGTAAAGCTTGCCAGCTGGAAGTACATATATACTTAAGCTCCAAGCAGACTTCCCAGCAGCCTTCCCTGGGCACATCATCGTCCCTGGACCCAGGAACGAGCGGTTTACCGGCTACCTATCTAGCAGGAGTAATTGCAGGAGTCATTAGAACAGCTCTGGATTGCCAGCCTCATTTCAACACTTAAGCTCAGAACAACGCCTATCATGACTCTCCTCACAAACGAAATGACAGCGAACACGGATCGAACAACCAATGGCAACAGAAATAAGTTGGTTAAAGACGAACGGATCAGGAGGACTACGCCGTTACTTCTTGCCTTCAAGGGCAGCTTATAAACTGCTCTTTTCGTTGCGCATTACCAGTACTCTACGAGGCCCTGGATCGACTGAATCACCTCGTCTGCATGCACTCTTCAACACACCTGGATATGCCCATCAGTCCTTGGATCGGATTTCATTGCGAGTATTCATCGATTTTAAAAAGAGTAGTGCTACATTCGAGAACAACATGTCCCGGGGTCTAAAACACCTTTTCCACGCTCACTGACCCCAATATCCTCCTTGCTGGGTGCCTCGCGAGCCATACTGGGCGTAAGAGTTCCAATCTTGCTGGGGCGGATAGGCGTTCGTGTAACCTCCACCGTATTGCTGTTGTTGTTGCTGTTGTTGTTGTTGTTGCTGCTGAGCAGGTTGCTGTTGCTGAGCGGTTTGGCCTTGACCTCGGGACAGCGAACCCAAAGATCCATTTTTGTAAATGTCCTCGTCATTGCCCGATCGAACAGAGGGAACGCCAGCGGCCGCAGTGCTAGCCTGGTTGTTTCCCAAAAAGTTGTTCAAGCCACCTTGAGCTTGGTAACCTTGTTGTTGATAAGACTGTTGTTGTTGAGGGAGCTTGTTATCGTTGAAACGGTTCAAGTGCGAGTTGTCCTCGTATCCACCGGCCGAGGCGTACGTCTGATGAGGGACGTAGGGAGACTGAGCAGCGGGGACGACGGATGGCTTATTACCAGCTTGGCCAAGAGCGGCTCCGGCAGGGGACGCAGGAGAAGCCTGGTAAGGCGCTCGAGCTGGCTGACCCATGGGGAAGTATTGCTGGTAAGGGGCACCGGGAGCGTCTAGAGGTTTGCATAGAAAGGACGGTTCAGCTTTGAATCACGTGACCGACAAACGCGCGGAGGACTCACACTGGAAGTACGGGTTGTATGGGGCATAATAGCCGGTGTTCATGCCAGAATAGAACTGAGGTGGGGCTTGTTGAGCCTGCTGAGCAGGTTGTGCCTGATGAGCGGATGTTTGAGCAGCAGCCGGTTGAGGCGTGGCCTGCTTGGGAGCTTCTTGGGCGGTTTGTCTTCCATAGCCGCTGGCGTACGAGTCGTACAATGACTAGAGACGAGAAAAATATTGTGTGAGTAAACCGCGTCAGTGTCGGTCGCCGTTGGCACTCACCCTTTGCTGTTCGGAAGAGTACATGTCATTACCCAATGTTTGAGTCTGCTGTACTTGCGGTTGACCGTAGCTGTACTGGCTTTGGGGATATCCGCCATAGAGGGACTGCTGAGGTTGCTGCTGTTGCTGCAAACCTTGTGCATCTTGCGCAAACCTAGATTGGTAATCTTGCTGAGCGGAATGCTGCTGTTGCTGTTGGCCATAGTAGCCTTGCTGGCTTAGATGACTCTGGTCACCCAGGGTGTTGGCTGACGCGGCAGGCTGAGCGGACTGAGTCTCCGGAGTAGGGACGGGAGCGGCTGCTTGAGGCTGGCTTTGCTGATAATACTGTTGAGGGAACATTCCTTGTTGTTGACCAGGAATCTGGCTTTGAGCGAATCCTCCCAATTGATTGGGTTGGTAAAATCCGGCTTGGCTCTGACCATAGATGGATTGAACAGGGAAGGCGCTTTGAGCCGGCTGTTGTGCCTGAGAGGCCTGCTGGGTGATGGGCTGACTCGGGAGCTGGGTGGCGGGCTGCTGTTGCATGGAAGCAATAGTTTGCGGGACCTGAGCCTGCTGAGCAGGTTGGGCAGCCGGTTGAGGTACGGCAGCAGGAGCCTGTCGAACTTCAGCGGCTGGGGCGGGTTTGTGCTCATCCAGCGGCTCGGTAGTTTGCCTGAATTGAAGAGAAAGTGGTCAACAAAAACAAAGAAAGGCCGCGCAAAACGACCCAGAGGGACTTACACAGGTTCAGGACCGGCCGAAGCATTTCCAAAGCTCAAACTGCCAAACTGCATGTCCAAACCAGCACCGGAATTGGTAGATCCGGGCATGACAACAGCCTTGCCATCAGGGAATCGAGAAGCTGCTCGCGACGACGTTCGGACGGGCGCAGCGGCGGAAGGTTTGCCAGCCGGGTTCAATCCCGGGGGACCATTGTATGCAGCGGTTGAAATTGCCTGGGCCGATGACTGCAAAGGTGCAGTCGACTGGGGACTAGGTTCCTGCGATTCGCTTGCAGCAGGAGCCTGGTTTTCGGTTTGCCATGGGCCCGTGGACGGTTCCACAGGACTAGCGTCTTCCTCTGGCGTGACTTCTGCTGTCTGAACAGGCTCTTCTGCAGCGGCAGCGAAAGTATTTTCTTCTTCGACTTGGCCGGCAGGTGCGTCAGGTACAGCATCCACAGGTGCGGGGGCCTTTGGCTCCTGATCCGGAACAACTTCAGGTTGATCGAGGGCTTGGGCGGCGAGTTCCGAGCTCTCCGACTGCTGAGCACCTTCCTCGGATTCCTCGGAGGACTCTTCGGCGTCTTCAGAAGTTGTAGGTTCAGGCTGCGCCTCGGCAGGAGGAGCGGGAGGAGCAGGTACCGCCTTGGGAGCGGCAACGGGCTTGACTACGGGTCTATGAACACGGAAAACGGCAGATGACGAAAAGTAAGCGGATTTGCTCGCCCGATTTCATATAACTTTGACGTACCTCGCAATCTGCGCCCAGCTCATTTTGGTGTTTTTGGGAATCATCGACGACTTTTTTGCAACGGCGGGTGGAGCAACATCGGCAGTTCCCGCAGGCGCATTGTCCCATCCTACAGCCTTGGCAGCGGCATCCGTCTCGCTCTGGGCCGGCGCATCACCCCATCCACCTGAAGCGTTGAATTCCTCTGTATTCTGCACGTTGTCGGCGACTGCGATTGACGACGCCGATACGGCCGGAGTTTCTTCGTTTGTGGCAGACGTCGGGGCTGAATCATTGACAGTGGTTCCATTGATTTCAATTTCAAGGGCTTCCAGACCGGCAGCGTTCGTGGGAGTTGGAGCGGGCTTGGACTTGGCGGTTCCTGCGACGATGCTCTTCCATGAAATAGGTGGAGGCCCTGTAGGTTCTGGCGCCTTGGTGGGTACTGCAGCAGGCTTTGATGGTTCTGCGGCTACTGGTGCTGTTGTTGTCGAACCCGATCCTTCAGCAGCTGGAGTTTCAGTTGGAGTGCCCCATGCATTTGCAGTGTCTGAGTTTGTCCATCCGTCACCGGCATCAACCTTTTCTGGCTGGGCACCTTTGAAACCACCACGTCCTCCCCGTGCACCGCCTCGTCCGCCACGTCCACCACGAGCCGATTCTTTGCATCAAGAAAAATGCGGAAGATGAGAACGAATTACGACAGCGTTTGGTGGAATCTCGAAAACGACTCACCAAGTCCTCCACGACCTCCACGTCCGCCTCGTGCACCACCACGACCTCCTCGAAGCCCTCCTCTTGACGATCCGGCATCAGGAGTCACTGATGCCCAGTTGTCGCTGGCAGTAGTGTGATTGTTGGTCGTCTTGCTGGACGAAGCCGTGGTTGTCGGCTTCTTTTCCTTCTTACGCGATGCTGTCGTGAATTTTGATGCTCGGCCTAGATCAAAAAGTTCCGAGGTTTAGCGTGAGAGGTTTTTGAAAGCGGACGCGACCTGCTACTACGAGGTTTCGTGCTTTTCACACCATATGATCCACAACAAAGACACAGTACTGACCTTCAGAGATAAGGAGCGCTGCCTCTTCCACATTTCCCTTGGTATCCGCCAATACTCCTGCTAGAGCTTGGTCATCCCAATCCGGGAAAAGAGGAGATAGGAGCTGTAACTCCTTGGCGTATTTGGATGTCGGGTCTGATGACATCTCGACTGTTGTCTGGTGTAGTTTTTTGGACAGAGGAATAAAAGTGAATCCTCGACGACTGTTGACTGTGCTGGAGGTGTTATATTTTGCGACCTTTGTTTCCTGCTTCCGTGAGAGTGTGCAGTCGGGATTGATTGCAAGACCAAAATTCGCAGGAGCCGGGGTTCACGCAGCGAAACTGGAATTCAAGAGGACAGAACAGATACGGCGGAATAGACGACGAAGGTAGTGTTCGGAAATGGATAAGAGAAGAGAAACTTGGATGCAAGATGACGAGAATGCTCCGTGTCCTCCTTCCCCCGTGGCCCAGGAGAACAAGGTGTACGATCGTTAATTGCGCATTCTAGCGAACGACGGAAGCGCAGGGCTTGGTTATTCGAAGAAAGTGACGTGGGAATAACTCTGGACAAGATCAACAAGCCAGATTTTGATTGATCGGCAGCCCAACTTGAAGTGTTGCATCCTGTACCCTGTCTGCAGTAGTACCCTGTCTTCAGGTTCCTCTTCCAATCTTCTATCGACTTGCCGTCTACCCTACTCTCCCTAATTCACGCCCAGAGATTTTACTACTCGAGTAATATATCGCCAGGTAACACGCTGAAATCAACTGCTATCGATTACACAATAATCGAAAGCAAGGCGACAAGACGGGGTCGATACTATCAGGTTTACCGTAACCGATCAGGATGTCGAGCTCTACCCAGAGGGAACCGACAGCAACCCATGAATCCGAGCCAGAAATCAACTCGGTGGTAGATGACCAAAACAAGGATGTCGACGCTGGAGCTCAACACGCTCAGAAAGGTAAAGAAACCACCGCCCGAGACCCGCAGCTCCGGTACTGTGAGCCTTACTACCACCCGTACCGTACCAGCGTAAAGCAAAGATGGATAGGCCGTCAGATTCTAGAGGTAATTTCCACAGAGTTCAGGGATAGGTCGGTAGATTACTATGTATGTATTGTAGCTATCCTCATGTACAGAACGCACACAACTCACATCTCGTCTTTTGAACTTGTGCTTTCGTCGCGCATTCGTGTGGGTTTTGGCTTGTGGTTTTGCAACAGCGTCATGCTTTGGCCTCGGGAGTTACAAAGGTGAACGGCAAAGTCGTCGGCCCAGAATACATACTGAAAAACGGGGATCGTATAGAGTAAGCTTGAGATTCCGAGCTTTCTGTCGTTGTCAGCAACGTCGAGTTTCGCTGCATGTTTACTCTCTGCATTTCTCAGAAACACAGTCCACAGACATGAACCGCCGGTGACGATATCCCCTATCTTGTTACTACATCGGGATGACCAAAAGCAATTTATAGTGATCAGTAAACCTGGTTCCGTGGTACGTTCAAACAGAGCTTGGAACTCGGTAGTCAATTAAGAACTAACGCATTCATGGTAATCCCAGCCTGTTCATGCAACGGGAAGATACTTCAAACACACCGTGCTAGAAATGCTCAAATCTGATCTCGGAATCACCGCATACAGTATGTAAACCCGCTTCATGCAAGACAACTGTGCATATGCTGACCCCGGAATTGGTGCAGGTGTGAATCGACTTGACAGGCTTACCTCCGGGCTGATGATTCTGGCCCTGACGGGCAAGGCTTCGACGGGACTAGCAGAGGAATTCATCAAGGGTCATGTGAAGAAGGAGTACCTCGCGAGGGTCAACGGCAAATTCCCAGAGTGAGTGATAGGTCCAGTCTTGACGACGAGAAGCTGGTTGGAAGCTGATGGATCTGCTATGCATAGGGAGGAGATTGTTGTCGATCAATCGCTCTTGACTATCGACAGGCAGATGGGGGTGGTTATCTGTACGCCTGACGGCAAGGTCAGTAAGGTCATACGGTTTTCGTTCAGAGCATGTCTAACGTATCAAATCTACAGGACGCAAAAACGATATTCAAACGATTACATTACGATGCCAAGAGAAATCAGAGTGTCGTGCACTGTATGTGTTTCCGCTGACCAGTGGTGTCATTCCAATTCTCATTTCCGTCTGGTGGTTTGTGACGGTTGTCTATAGGCAAGCCGATCACAGGTCGTAGTAAGTACCTCTCCCTCGACGTGAAGATGCAAGCTGCGGGCTGACAAACGGTCGTTTCTTCAGCGCATCAAATTCGAGTTCATTTACAATATATCGGACATCCGATTGTCAACGATCCACTTTACGGCACATCCGACATCTGGGGACCGAATCTCGGGAAAGGCGGAGTCGACCTGACACCCGATATCACCGACGAGGATGCGGAAACGACAGGTGGGCCCGACACGCCTGCTACCATCGCCTCTGTGGAAGCGCGTATGCAAGGGAAGGAAGCCCTCCCTTCTGCAAAGCTGCAGCAGAAATTCAATTGGAAGTTGGAAAAGGAGTTGATGAAGCTTCGAGCGAATGGCGGCAAGCCGAATTCTGCCGGAGGCGAAGGGGATAGCGGAACAGGTACTCCCCAGAAGGATCTGTTGCCGAGGGAGATGGAGGATGATACTGTTGTTGGCGGCAGTCCAATATACCTGAGTAGGGAGGCTAGGGAGATCGTTTCGAAGCTGAGAAGGCAGAAGGATGAGCAGGAGGATTGGGCAAAGTAAGTAAATTGTCAGAGGTGTCTCGTTTTCCCAAAATGCTAAGTGTCAAAGTCTTCCATAGATGGAGCGAAGTGGTGTACAAAATGAAGGAGGCTGCAAAGCTGCAATCAGAAGGTACGGTTTACCGAGCGCTCGACCTGGCAAGATGAAGCTCATTTCAATCTACGTCGGTGACAGACGACCCAGAAGCTTTACTCATGCAATTTGACGAAGTACCAGAAGGTTTCTGCGCCGAATGCCATATTCCACTCGCTCCGGATCCCAAGCCGGATACGCTGTTCATCTACTTGCATGCGTGGAGATATACAACAGAGCGGCTAGGATGTTGGGAAACGCCGATGTGAGTGGGCCTGCACTATCACGACTTGGAGGTGTGCACCGCTCATTGTCCTCTTCATTTGTCGACGTTCATAGGCCGAAGTGGGCGGACGAAGACTGGGATGGACTGATAGCCTAAGGTGGCGCACGTGATTACTTGTCGGATAGGTTGAGAATATATGATGGATATGAGATGCACATTGCACACTAGTCTCGGGATTTCACGGCTGAAAACAAAGGAGTTGTAAGCTCGTGCTAGGACTGTTCAGAAGCATTCTGACGCTCTATACCATCAGTCCAGCTGTCGCTTGGTGTGGTATCGCTTTTTCATCAACAGAAAATGCGAGAGCCATGACTCGGCTTACCCCTGAAAACAGTTTCGTGTTTCAGGTTGCCATGCACGTGACTTTGGCTCGAACGAACGTTAAGGAGCTTCCAAAGCTTCCATGGGTTTCCAAGCGCAACTCGCGGTGAGACTATATAGTTGCCCCAGATAGACTGATTCCTTCTACTACTTGACTTTTGTTGTTCTGGTTGGCGACGTCGTTCACAAAGAAATCAACGTCGGCCAACGCAATCGCCTCGAAGGAGGACATCTCCATCATGTTTCCAGGAGCCAACCATCACCTCGGATACTACGATCCTCGTCGACACTATCGCACACCTCCTTCGGATTTTTCGGAATTGAACGCATTTCAATCCGCATCCCAAGCTCCTTTGCATAGCCTAACGTCATTTCCACCGCCAGCGTTTAACACACCGCATCACGATACTGCATCTGGTCGCCTTGGGCAAGGAGATAGCGTCCCTTTGCCCCCTGGTTCTCCTAGACATCCTTTCACACTTTTCAACTCTGCATCGATCCAGGGTATCCGCAGATGCAACGCAGCTTCAAGGGGCGGTACATAGATAGAAACAGTTAGTAGCTCGTTGCTCTCGTCACTTCTGTCCGTTCTTGCATCCATCATTCGTCCTGAGAAAGAAAATCACATCTTTCCAGGAACTCGCCTTTCGCCAATCTATAGTAGATATGGCCACTTACTACTTTGCTCCTCTTGCTCCGATCTCTGCAGGTGCTCCCTTTTCTGAATACGCCACTATTCAGAACGGTCCGCCAGATCTGAATCAGGCTCAACCACAGGTGCCAGAAACGCTGATGTCTCACGATCAAACCTCGAACAAGCCAATGCCAGAACTTCAAACAGCCGATTCCTGGCCTACCTTGAATGACGCTGTTGTAGGCAAAAAGCCGGCGTTGGTGACGAGCGCGTCAGCTCCTTCCAAGAACGACAACGGAAACGATTTTTCTAGACCGTCTCCTCTGAGAGGCGACGCGGAGTTCTTCATGCCAAGAACCAGCTCCTTCCAGCAGCACTCCAGACGAGCCGCGTCTGAAAACTTTGCAAACGCTGATCGTCAGCCCTTGCACGACGACAACCGCGTGCCTTGGCCAAAGACACCTCAGCCAATGAACGCGGAAGATCGCAAGAATGGGATGCATTTCGCCGCTCAAACAACCTTTTCTGCTGCATCGACCATGTCTACCATCGACGGAGTCTCATCAGGTCTTGCCTCCCAACTTGCAAACGCCAGTCGAGAAGATCAGGACTTCCCGCTGCACCTCCTTTCCTCCTTTTCTCCATTCGACGAAGAGGAGGTTCCCAAGTCGAACGGCTTTGTGGTTGATCCTCCAGCCACCGAAGTCCCGGCAACCAACAAGTTTCCTTCGGTATATGGGAATGTCGCAGAGCCAAGGGTACGATCCATGTTTCCGAATACGAGATCGAGTTCCGGCAGCTCTATTTGGTCTACCGAGACTGCTGTTCAACGATCGCGTCTTGTCCCTCCATCTCCCAAGGCAGACTGGCACTTTGAATCGAAAGGCAACACAGTGCAGGACGAAGATGGATCACCTTTTTCGTCAAAACGTACGACAGGAGATGATCGTATGTTCACGCTTGAAGACCTCTGGGACGAGAGTCCCGTGAAGCAGTTGTCCAAGGCGGCCACTACGACGAACCCTTATGGCGGCTTCAACAATCAGCTTTGGACTTTCAATGAAATCGCTCCCACCATCATGTCTGGTTCGATGAGTATCATGGACGACCCGACTCCATCACTCAGAACCAGATCAGCTATCGGATTAGAACTGGAAGGACCGCCAAAGCTCGATTCCGGCGACATGGTGACGGTACCTCTGCCTCCGCCTCCCGGGCTTCCCTCTCCTGGGATTACTGGAGTGAGCGAGTTGCGATCTATGGAGGAAATTGAAGAAAAGATGAGACTCCTTCAGGAACAGTCTTCAGGACTGGCTGGAGAGCTTATCCAGCAGGCTTCAAGGTATTTCTCCCCTGCGCACAAGTACAATATTTTCTGGATACTTATTTTCCTGTCTTGTAGAATTCAAGCAAGCAGGTTGCAGATGGAGGCTACTAATAATCAACAAGACACACTTTCACAAACGACCGCTATGTTGCGAATCTCGGATCCCGTCTCTGTCGCCGAAACCCGGGCAGGCACATCCGTAAGTGACATTGATGCTGTTTGTGATTGTCATTACTCGACTAAGCCCGAAGGTGAATAGTGTCACAACATCGTTCCAGTCCTTCTCGAAGGCTCAGCAGACCTGGTGAGTCTCTCGCCCATTGCACGTACTCTGGGCGCAATTTGGTGACTTAGCAAGGCAATACCACTTAATCTCAGTTCCATCCATCGACCGTGAAGAACGGCGCTGCTGGCGGTAAGTACTTTCTGAAACAAACCAAATAAATAACCCGTTAATCTTCATCGCTGCGCCGCGCAGGTCAAAAGCTCGCGCAAACTCTTCTTCGTGGAGTGGAAGTCGCTTTCCAGTCTGTCAATCAAAATTACAACGAGCCACCAAAGATGGTCGTACATGTCTTGATGCAGTAAGCTACTACACTCGTCATCATCTGTGTCGAGAGATCCCGCTAAATACAGGAGACACTTCTCTTTGCCTTCTTATTATCATTATAGTACGGTAAGCATACAGCCACTTCATTACGACACACAACCTGCTGTACCAATTCTCACACTGTATGTTTCCTTTGTCACAGTCTGAACAAGATCCGTCGGATGATCAGGTGAGTGAACCCAAATTCGCAGTGCCGCTCGCCAAACTGAAAAAAATTCTACGAAATAGGACGATATCAGACCTTACGCGACAATGCTAGATGAGTTTTGCAAAGGATTCTCGTCGCAAGGGACGGGCCTATTTGCCATTACCTGGTGCTCGGATCAAGAACAGACTAGGGATCGTTTATTGGGTAGGTTTCTGAGATTTTCTACGCATCCGAAGTGTTGTTGACGATCTATTTTCACCCTTTTCTCGCAGGCTTCCTTGACCTATACTGGAAAACGATGAACTGCGAAAATATTGTTTTGGCTGTAAACGAGGTATTTCAGTGCTATCACGAGTGCTTCAGCGTTATCATTACTGACTAATGATTACTTAGAACCTTGGCCTAGAAGATATCAAGTCGTTCATCGAAGACTCCAAAGGAAGACCAACCCGCTTGCACCTTTGCAATCCGACTTTGATGGCAAGGGAGAATGCCTCCGTCGGATTTGCGTCTCTGCGCATTCCAGGTATCTTCGTGCGAGAAAACACACTCGAGATTTCTTTCGCAGAGAACGATGACGAGGGTATGCAGTCGGTATCGGAATCGGACGACCAGAATGACGAAGAAGATTGGGAACGAGAAGAAGCGAGTTGTAGCAGTTCATCCGACAACGAGCCCGTGACTCCCAGCGTCATTGACGCAAATAAATTGCCACTTGTCAAAGCTTCGACCTTCAGCTCAACGATGAGCGACGAAACCAAGAAGGATCCTTCAAATGCATTCATTCCGGTCGTCAATCGTCACAAGAACTTCAGTCACATCAGCAAAGTCGGCGTCCGGCTGGCCGTTGTTACCTCAGACGAATTCGAGAGACTGCACAGCTCTTCTACAAGAAGTTCCAGGGACAGAGTGCGACGGGCTCATCGGGGTACATCTGCTTTGAAGGCTACTACATTGGTCGGTACAGCAACCTCAGCTACTTACAGGGACGTCGATTACCAAAACATGAAGAAGTTGAATCCCAGGCCTTGTCATAAACATTACCTTTCCGCCAAGGGATGTAGAGACGACTGCGCCTTTTCGCACACTTACGAATTGACGCAAAATGAATTGACTGCGGTCAGGGTTTTGGCAAGGGAGATGCCTTGCCCCTATCACCTGAATGGTGGCAAATGCCCTCACGATGTAAGGGACATTGCTCTCCCCAGCTTCGTTGGTATATTGAATCTGCTTCGTTTGTTGTGCTACAGCAATACACGTGCATCTATGGCCATCTTTGCCCTCATGCGAGCTCCTGCACTTTGTGGGTTGAAGACTTGATGCCTCGTATTCTCAACCCGCACTGATCTATTAACCGCAACCTTTCCGCGCTATCCTGCGTTCCTATATATAGCGGACTTGACGTGAGTTAAAAAAACATGATGCATAGCCCGCAAAGAGCTTTCACTGATTCTTTGCACTTGCTCTTTGCAACGACAGTGTTGGTTTACTCCCGTTCAAGGCCCTCATGGCATCGAACACAGGAGAAGGCGAGCAAAGTAGTTGCCAATGACCACCCATTAAACCTCCCCCGTCCAGGTTGCTACGAGCCGCGGAAAAGCGAAGGATGGTGAACCCTGCTGCCTGCTGTGTATTCCTCGTTATTTCAGTGATACTCCAAGACCCCGACAGGGTTCCGCGCCGACTATAATCATGACGGTTTCTCCATACTTCATACAAGCGCTATTATTTCCTTGACACAGATAAACTTCTCGCCCTATCTGAGCCCGAGATTAGCCTTGAGAAGAGCTCCCCTGCACTTTCCTCATCCTCGCATTTCAGCATGTATATTAGACCGGCCCTTTTTCCCTGCCCGTCACTTATCTCTACCGCCACACCGGTCTTGGCCACCCTCTCCACGCCGTCCGTAAGAACGATTGTAGATATAAGCATCGTCTTCTCTCTTGTGTCTGCTTCGACGACTAGCTGTTTGATATTTGTGCCTTGCTGAATATATAGCTGAAGTCTGGCAGGCCCGAGTGGCTTCCACTGTTGGTGACCATGTTTCAAGAAAACTTTGCATTTGAGGCGAGCGGCAACGACCGCCGGTCCAGCTCGTGCCTGCTGCGTGTCATCTACTGGCGAATCTGCCTCGTTGAAAATCTCGCGCATGCGGTGGGGAGTCTCAGTTGACGGAATGTGCGGTCGTCCAGCTATGACGCTGCCATCGCGTCCGGTGACACCATAGACATCGGCCGATTGGGAACGATGTGGTTGCAGGTGAGGCAACGTCTCTGTATATGCCTGATAGGGTGGCTGAGCATGACGAAGTACTGTGGAACGGCTGGCAGCGTCGTCATTATAATATCGACTGTCGGAGACCGGCGCAGATGCAGTACGAGGAAGTAGTGCTCCATTGTGATAAGGTTGTGATGGACATAGGGGCTGGGATGGATGGGTTGGTGGACTGCGATATGCAGCAGGCGGACCATGCATCGGCTGCGGAGAGTACGAGGTGGACCGTATTGGGGCTGTCAACATACTCTGGGCGGTGCGGGTGATATTGCCTTCTACTGCTCGATGGTAAGACATCTCATCCTGGGCGACCTCCTGCTGAGTATATCTTCGATCGTTCTGCCCATTGTCGTTAATCATGGAACCATCTAGTCGCGGAGAGTTGTTTGCGCTCCTCGAGGTGCCGGGTCTCACAACTATGGCAGAGGCAACAACTTGAGTCTAGCGAGCGCGAGTGTTCATCTTCGCATTCCAAAACTCACCAGACGAGGCAAAATCTATGCAGTCCTGCAAAGCCGTGAGCGTATCTTCCCTTGATTGTCGGTCATCAAACTTTAGAAGGAAAGTTTCCCGCTTCATGACTGTCACGATCAGTTCCGTTTCAACGCCTCCGGAAAGGACACTGAGATGGCGTCCAGCTAGAGGCGGATAGAGCAACCACATTTCAGGCAAGGGTCCACGGTCACCGACACGGTTTGGGTAATTGGCCCAGACCTCCTTTGCCTTTTCAGCCTTCTCCGTGACGGACATGCGCTCGCACATAAGAAATAGATCGGTGAGCACGAAGATGTGAGCCCGTCTGTGCACAACTTGACGCTTCGTGGAAGTCGGATTGAAATGTATGACGGTGTCTGTCGCTCTTCGGAGATGGCGAGAAAAAGCGAGCGTTGAAGGCGCAATTTGTAATCTGCAGGCCTAAGAGGATGGGTGAACCGATATAACACGATCAAATTTAGCGTACCGCACGGCGAAGGAGTGAACTTACTTTCAACTGCATTGTAAACAGATCGACCGCCTTAGCTGTATCTAATCTGATTTCTAGATCCGTAAGAGGTGAATTTTCGGGCCGTTCCACCGGCGTTATGGTTGTTCGGCTTGACGGGGAGCTTGGTTTGATTTCAAACTCTGTTGAGGTCACACTAGTCCCCGCTTGCCGATCTGCTTGTTTGTCGACTAAACTTCCGTCACCTCTCTTCTGCTGCTCCCATTTCGCTACGCTGCGCCTCTCCTCCTCCAGCTTCTTAGATGCTCCTCGATCAACCGAAGGTGAAGACGATTTGTGAGGTCTCTGATCTTGTGTTGATAGTGGCACACGACCAACACGTCGATCCTGCTGAGCTGTAGCCGAACCAGCTCGAAGGTCCTTGACGCGACTGAGGACAGCGTCCTCTCCATGTACTTCCACCTGATTGACATCCATGTCCAGTCGCTCCTCTACCGCGCTGACGATGGTATTCAGTTTGTCGCCTGCAACCTTGAGCATGTTGTAATCGCTGCGTCCTTCTGTCGCAGATGCAAGCAACTTGCTATAAAGCCGACGATAGTACCGCAACCGAAGATATGGTAGCCGAAAGAGTGCATCCAGTGTCCACGTTCCTAATGGCGGGACAGGAGGCAAGGCTTGCGAGATTGCTGCCAAGATACCAGGTAACCTTTGATTGTTTGCGACTGATGAAAAATGATCGTAGCCGGACAAGTATATAGAAGCGTATCTCGTGTACGGCCCGATGAGGTCCTCGACCTGAGACCGAGTGTAATGATTTAGTCAGTCCAAAGTCACTTGCCATCATCGATGGATGGAACAGCTCACCCATTGCATGAGCAAATCGCCTAGTGCCTTAGGGGTTGAAGGATTCGCTCCTAGATCGTCCAGTTTCTTCAAGACGAAAGGTGTTCAGCTATAGTTTGTACGCCTCAATCAAGATAAGCGAGCTGTATGACTTACTTCAACTAGCGCTTTACTGATTTTGTATATACCTTCGATTGATCGAAACATGCGATCCAGCAGCGGCGGCGGAAAGTTTGCTCGAGACCAGGCACCTGCCACTTTCTGTAGGAACGCAAGATTTCGGTCAGGATCGCAACTGGCCTTCGATATCATATGCGCTTCGTCTTGTAACTTCGCAGAAGCGGGAGTTTTCGCCGCTTCGGTGAGGCATTTCTTTCAACGTCGTCTCGTGTTCCATCCTCTACGAGCATATGCTCCGCAGCTATCGCATTCCAAGGAAGAGAACTCCAAATACTCACTCGGACAATCGACATGAGCCGTTCCACATACTCTCTCTCACTACTTAGCAGATCTAACAGCGGATTATCACCTCCACTTCCGGCTACATTTCCAGAATTCCCATTATGACCATGCTGAGAAAGCGCTGCACTGGTGCTGACTCTATCTACATACTGAGGCTGTTGAGATGGCATGTGTGCCGGTCTTCGATCGTTTGCAGCAAATCCTTGACCATTGACGTAGTGCTGGTGGAGATTCAGCGAACTGCCCGTACTGGAACCTGCAGTGCGGGCCGTGGAGGCTGACGCGGTGCTGGAGATGCTTGCACCTCCTACAGAATGACTTCTTGAGGGCTGCTGACTTGTATGATGAAACGATGGCGGAGGCCGAAGATGTGGGTGCTGGTTCCGCTCGTGTGGATGATGCGAGGTGGAATTTGGGACCTGGCTGTCTATAACAGATAGTTGATTCATTCTGTTGACGATCCCTTGCTGTCCGCTGGTCACCGTTTGATCCACGGGAAAAGATCTTGCCTGCGGACCCATGCCTGGAACAGGCCTATAGATTTGCTGCGGCCCTTGCGTATGCGCCGCATGATGATGGACGACTGGACCAGTAGGCATCGTCGGATATCCCGCATCATTGATCCCAGCGCCGATTGACATTGATAACGATGGATGTGGACGCTGCTGCACTGGTCTTGCGCCTATTGCCTTTCCAGGTCCGCCAGCTGGAGGTATCATCGCCGCGCCAGATGTGCCAGACATTATTTCTCCCGGATTGAGCGGTCTGAACGGTAGATTTGATGCGCTAGTGGGAAACATGCCTGGTCTGGGCGTAGTTCGGATCTGATTCTCGGGATAGCTGCCTTGTTGTGGATATCCACGTCCTGAGCCCACGGCTGGGTTGCCTGGCGGGCCATTTTGGGGCGGAGGGTACGGATACTGAGCTCGTGGGTGGGCATAAGGAGGGTTGCTGGGGTGATATGTTTGCATAACGAGCTACTGAGCAGGAGAACGTCCTGAGTAGCGGTGCGAGGTGGGAAGGTGTTGCCAAAGAAACTCACAGCGGAATGGCCAGCGCTTCCTTTCCCTTTGAAGCCAATGATGTATGATCAGGGGTTCACTGTCCGCTCGATTCGACTATACAATCTTCATTAATGCACACGAGAATCCGAAATCAAAGATTCACTTTATAGTAAGTCTTCAGTCACTCCTGTGATCTGAAAAGGCTGCATCTTTGTCGCACTCACCGACAAAACATTTATCCTGGTCGGACAAACTTCGAACGCAAAGCCAGCTTTCAAGTGCTTTAGCGAGTATAGGATCTACCTATGGCACTGGAGGTCCGGAAAAGATGCGTCGACAAGGTAGTGCTGAGTACACAGGGAACAAAGCGATGCACTGCCTTCAATGATGCGTGAAATGCTGTAGTCAAAAAGCTGGGTTTAAGGACCTCTGGTCGCCGTCCTTGCAGCAATGTCGAGTTGCAGGGGTAAGAACAGATGCTTCCGGGATAGTGCAATACTAAAGGGAGTCGAAACACATTGTGTCGAAGTTGTTACAATTGATCATATGAAGGGTGATGAACAAGGAAGATTGCTTGCTATGCGATGATGGGCGCAATTCAATTATTGTTTGTGATTGAAGTCCTTTGTCTCACTTCTGTACACTAATAGCACTTTCAGATTACGTAACCTCTTCGCCTACTACCCTCTTCTAGCTTCTCTTCTCAGAGAAGCAAGACATCGTTATCGTCAGTTCTCCAAAGGGCAAGAAGATATGAGAAGAGGTCTTGGGGCACACTGTCCAGTGTCGTTGTGCCCTTCATACAGTCGTTGCAATGTTGTTTCCGGAAAGTATTCATCATGTTCGAGGAGGCATGCGCCACGAATCTTCTGCTGCCTCATCCGGCCTCGCGTCGGAGGATGGAGGGGAATGAAGCACCGGCCACAGAGGAGAGTAGCGAACAAGCCGCTGTACGCCGCCAAACTCCATATCGTGTTGCTACAAGGGCAAAGCGCATGCTGAATACATGCAGATAAATCTATAAGTTTTTTTTTGCTCAGTCTCGTCGATCCTTTGCGGTCGCACTCTGTCCTGACAGATTAACGACCTCGATGGTCCTCCCGTCATCGCCTACCATCATCTCCCCTATGGATCCCAGTCCTCGTGGCTCGGACGCCGATCCAAAGTCTGTCGCTGTTGCTGTTGTTGGTGTATTTGGCTGAGTGGACGCACGTCTCCGATCGCGGATGAGGTTGAATTGGGAATGTTCGTTCCCTCCGCTGGCGTTGCCGACACTGCCGCTGGGTCCGATGCTAATGCTGCTTCGGACGCTGCCGCTGGTGTCGCCTGTCCCTCGGGACGTGCGAAGAAAAAATCCGTTACGGATTCGCTAGCACAAGTATACTCGTCAGTGAACCTGCACACAGTCACTAAGCTCAAAGATAACTCACCTGAAATTTCTTGATGTCTGCTTGCCGTCAGGCCCAACAACATCCTCCCTCGCTCCCCAATCCATACTCGGCTCCCTAGGCGTATTCTGGCCACTATCTCCTCCGTTATACACGCTGTTCGCTCTCCTGGACGCCCGCCGGATCTCATGCTTTCTGCTCGCAACGGAATTGGAAAACAACGGAAGCAAGTATCGCTGATCGAGATCTTTAAACCACTGGCCATCACGGAAGACCATGCCTGTATGATCACTCTCTCCGCTAAGTTCCTGCGCGCCTTGATCGAATCGCTCGAGATCTGTGGCAGATCGCAAGGGCTCATCGTCGTCGGATTCGGCGGGATTGTTAAAGAACTCGGTCCGACCACCTAGGCCCGCGCTCTGAGTGTCACGTTGGGTATGACCGTAGCCATAGCCACTCGCGGCTGACGCCCTTCTGGGGCCGAATCTGGGTGCTACCTGGCTCGGGTGCCGGTCCAGTTGCAGACCGCTGGAGTTGTATGCAGGCGAATCAATAGGCGAGCTGATATAACTATTGTTATAGTCGTCGTAGTCGTCTCCGTATGGGTTGTGTCGTCCATCCGCACTCGCATAACGTCGGCTTCCGGGATCCATTTGTAGAGCTAGGTTGCCAGATTGTGGCGCGCCCCAATTAACAGCTTCGTCATCCGAGCTGCCATCCTCATCTTCCACGCCGACCCGAATACCTAGAACCTCCAGCATTCGTGCTGTAGTTCCACCGAAGACGATGACCGTCAATACGACCACGACGAGAATGGTCGTTCGCAGCGCGTCCGCATTGTCACCAGTGATACCAGCGGCGAGAGCTACCCCAACAGCGCCTCGAAGACCCGCCCAGAACAGCATCATCTGATAGGAATGCGGCAACTCTTCGTATCGCTGTCCCCGAGTATGGAAGATCCAGTTAATCAGTTCCGAAAGAGGGAAAACCGCAGCGTATCGTGACGCCATGACGGCAATCTAGACACGTGGCGAAATCATTAGCTGACTCTAGAATTTAAGACAACAATGTAAGGGGTTGACGTACAGCGGTGACCAAGATGAACAATGGCTTGAAGACTTGCGCATCCTGGGTGAACAAGTTGAGCCCGAGGTAGATGAAGATGAAATTTTCCGACAGTTGCGCGGCAACTGCAAACATGTACTTTGTCGTACGCTGTGTTCTCGTTGACATTGTGTGATATGCGTAGTGCTTGAGTGTAATACCACAAAATAGCAGCGACACGATGCCTTTCGCGCCCGATGAATAGATATCAGTGCCAGAAAACGTCGACGGATAAAGTACTCACCGCTCATGCTTAACCCGTTCGAGAAGAAATAACTTGTATAGGCGACAAGCAGAACGATGCAGCTCTCGATATGCGGATACAGTGCGAGATTGGAGTGCTTGAGACCCAAAGAACACATGAGACCAAATAGGACGCCGAGAGCCATAGAGATTGAAAAGGAGAGCAGGAAGATACCAATCCCATGGAAAAGAGAAGACAAGTAAATGTCTTCGCCGTGGAACTGGGAGAGTGTTCTGCACGATGAATGCAGGTTTAGCGAAATTTCGTAACGCAGGCACATCCTGCCAATATGCTCTACCGTCTTGGAAATACTTACTCGTACATGACGATAGAGACCGCATCATTCAAGATACTCTCCCCAAAAATAATCGTGTACAGTTTCGGATCGACCTTGTACGTGTTGAAAATCGCAAGAATTGTCACGGGATCCGTTGCAGATAATGTAGATCCAAAGATCAGACACTCCAGCAGCGTGAATCGAAGTCCTTCGAAACCCAGTAGTGACCATACGTAAACCAGGACACTAAGAAACACACCACAATATATTAGCATTTTTTGTTTCGCTAGATCACACCATCGTACTGACCCAAGCCCGACAGCCGAGATGAAAGTCCCTACAAACGCAAATGTTAAGATGACACCGAAATTCCTGAAGAAATTCTCCTGTCAAACGAAGTTGAGATCGGCAATATGTTAACAACGCGAGGCTGTCGATGAGGATTAGAACGCCAACTTGCCTGTTTGAGTTCATAACCCGAATTGAGAATGATAGGTGGAAGTAATAGATTAAAGAATAAGGTGTGCTTGAACGACTGTTCGGTAGTGACAGATGTCGGTACAAGGCCAAGCTTCGAGATGTAAGCCAGTGAATCCACTCACCAGCATTTCCCTAATCACATGGCCCGGTGAGAGTCGAATGATGCATCCAACAACCATTCCTGCAAGTCCATCATGCGCAAACGGATTAGCGATTGAACGGGAAAGGAGGCCCTCCCCATCCCGTACATACCTGCAAAGATGGAAACTACAGTTTCATGCACTGCTCGAATCTTCTTGATTTGCAGGTAATACGAAGTGATCAGTGCTCCGATGAGGAGTACACAAAGAATACAGAGACCCCATCTGATGGCGCAAGGCGAACACGAGGTGAGCGTTCGATGTGAGTGTCTTGAAAGTGAAAGGGGAGGACATGAGCTACGTACGATGCGTAAAACTCCTCGTCGATGGGTGATGCGACAGGAAGATCAGCAGCCATGGCGGGCTACGGTGACTAGATGGATTTGCAACCAGATGCGAGATGACAGAGAGTTATGAAGGGACTTGAAGGTGTTGATTGTAACTCGTGAACAACTGACAAGTAGAAGTAGAAGGTTACGACGGAAAGGTGCAATAGGATGGAAAGATATCGTGAGACCTCGCGCGTTACATACAAGAAATGCCACGCGATCTGTCTCACCCCTGGACTGTAGTGCCCGATGGAGTAGTGGTGTCGTTCACTACTACAATATATAACAGCAATTTCTGTCCTTCCCCGTCTGGCCTTTCCTCACCATCGCTGCTCAGCACTTGCATCATGTCCCAAACATCACCGGCTCAGCTCAATCTCGCATACCTCCTCCCGCCGTCGTGGAAAGAAGACATTCCACGCTGGTTCCACGAAGACACTCCCTCGTTTGACTGGGCGGGTTTGGTAGTAGGCGAGGAACAGCAAGAAGCTATCCTCTGGGCAAAGTCTGGAGGAGTACTTGCAGGTGTACCGTTCTTTGAAGAGATCTTCAAGCATGTGGACTGCAGGTATGTACGGGATGTGGTGCGTACCCTACTGGACAGAGCGTCTTATTTACTTTATCGGAATACAGCGTCGAATGGCTCTACCCTGAAGGCCATGTACTGCCAGACAATAGCAAGACAAAGGTAGCAGTCGTCAGGGGAAAGGCGAGGCAATTATTGCTCGGCGAACGAGTCGGTCTGAACATGTTGTCACGATGCAGTGGTATCGCTTCTGTGTGAGTTCATATCCCTCCCCCCGACATCCCCAGCAAACAATAAGCTTACCTGCTACTCACTCCCGCCAGATCCAAACGGTTCAAGGATATCGCCGCAGAATCAGGATGGAAGGGTACCGTCGCCGGAACCCGAAAGACTACACCAGGTTTCCGTCTTGTGGAAAAGTACGGCATGATGGTCGGCGGCATCGACCCGCATCGACACGATCTCTCAAGCATGGTCATGCTCAAGGACAACCACGTCTGGGCGTCCGGGTCGATCACTGAAGCCGTCAAGACGGTCCGCCGCGCCGCTGGGTTTTCGCTCAAGGTCACCGTTGAATGCCAGAGTTATGAAGAGGCCGGGGAGGCGATTGAGGCGGGTGCCGATATTGTTATGCTGGATAACATGGTTGGAGAGGATTTACATGGCTGTGCGAAGAGGTTGAAGAAGGAATATGGCAAGGAAGGCAAGGGTCGGGAGTTCTTGATTGAAAGTAGCGGAGGCGTGGTTGAGAGCGGTCTTGTGGCACGAATCGGACCAGGTATGTGCGGTGGTATACAATCTCAAGATGGAAATGAAGCTCAGCCGCGACTTTGACATTACCTCTGAAACAGACATCGATATCCTCTCCACGTCAGCCGTCCATCAAAGCGTGCAACACGTAGACTTCTCATTGAAGATCCAGCCCAAAAAGAAGACGGCTTCTACACCTGCATCTACGGCCGATGTCATCGATAGCGCTGCCTAGGCGTACTAATGTGAAATTCCTGGTACGACCAACTCAGACACCAAATCCCGTACCTCAGATGTCAAGTTGTATGAAACCCCGTGAATAACGGAGTGCTCCTGCGTATGCAACTGCGTCTCCGGTACATCATGCCGCTAGTACTCAATGCTTTCTTGTGTATACGGGTGATGGGTATGATATGTGTGCTCTATACAACTCCTCTGGCCTTTGACCGAAAGCCTAGTTTCTAGTAAATCTCGTCAAACGGCCGCGTGTCTTTGAAACAGCTTTCCCAAACCTCGTTGACCGCTTTTTCAGCCATTGCTCGGTCCTTACATGACGGATTGGCCTCGACTGACAATACTGCTCGTCGTTTCACGCATGTCTGAGGGAGGAAACGGGAACGACGGTCAGCAGTGGGTTGAAGATAGGAAGGAGACATTATACGTACCTGATGTTGTTTCGAGAATGCGTAGAATCCACGCCTCACTTCTCTTGTCCACTTACAGTCGCCTGAGAGATTCGCAGCTCGAATCTACAATGCAAACAGCTGATAGTCAGCGCTTGCACGGAAGTACCTGGTGATACAGAGACTAACCTCGCTGCAAGCATGATGCCTCAAGTCCAACCACTTGACATCAAATCGACAATGATCGAACGCATGAATCATTTCGTGCACTATTGTATCCTCCATATGGCGTTTTGAGAAGAATCTATCTTGACATAGTAGAATACCATGCTCGGGGGAGAATCCACCTGACCGTGTTGGCGGGCATGGATGGCACTGGATGGACTTGGCAGTAAATGGGCAACCAGCAATATCGAGATGTTTAAGCATGAACACAATGGACGGACCTATAGCTCGTAGGAAGGGTCGAGTCAGTACGCCACATGGTATCTTCTCCGAAAGCTCATACACACTTCTGGTCATTAAGCTGTTTTTCCATTTTTCACACTTTGTCCAGTCTCCCGCCTGTCTCTCCGCTGCGATGCGTGCATCCCGCGCAAGCTTTTCGTTCGGTGTCAGTCCCAGTCCCGTAAGTTGGGAAAGGGATGTTCTCCAGCTCTCAAATGCGGAATCTTCGGCCGGAGATGGCCCAGAGAGGGGTTCAGCGGTGTGCCTCGGAGTGGCAGATGACGAAGACATTGCTGGGTCGGTTGATGGAGCTTGAAATACAGCATACGTACATACTTGTTTAGTTGAAAATAGGAGGACAGGCAAGAAGACAGGATACAGGATACTGGAAGACCTCGATCGCATGCACCGTCAACAATTTCTCGATTGCCCTTCCAATATGTCTCGAGTACAGCAATGCCAGTTAAAGGTCATATCACCTGCATATCGACTACACGCCGTTGACCTTTTCTGAACATCGTACCGAACCTTTCTATCCCACCCTGCTCGTATTTCCTTTTGTGATACCCAAGTCCCTATCGTCCAAAGCTTAAAATGCAATCAGATCTTGCTGTGAGTAATCAAGCTAATGACTTCCCGCCGGATTTTATGGACTGACTTGCTTGACTCTTGTGGTCTAGTTCTCCGTGCTGGAGCCGTACATAGAAGCATATCCTGCTCAAGCGGGCGCACTTTACACCACATACACCGATCTTTGCCTTTGTGCGTTGGCATACCTTTATTTCCCAGCTTCGAAATGAGCGTCCGCTAAAGCTTTGCTTGAATTTTTCGATAGCTCATCAATGGCAAGATATCCGACTTTCGAATCTAAAGCAGCAAGGCTGGGTGGTACTCTTTGGCAGAAAATCTCTGACAGTTCGTAAAATGTTCACAAGCAGGGCGATTGCTATGGTTAATGAACCATCCGCTTGCAGGATCCCATACGGTTGATTCTTCCTCTCGCGATCAGCATCAACAGCCTAACACCAGATGCGCTACAATCGATCTTCTCAGCACTACAAGCATTGGAGACCGACACACTACCCCAACCTCTACCGCCATTGATAGAGACCCCGAAGAGTGGGTTCGAAGTTGACAGTGCCGAGGACGCAGACTCTCTTGAGACGACACTTGACAAGGAAACGATATATATTTCAATAGCGACGCCGGATTCCTCCGTTGTCTACTATAAACTTACGAAAGGGATCAAGAAACCTCAAGATGTTCCAGACGAGTAGATGCGGGGATCACGTGTGCGGAAAGGCGGAAAGTACATGGATTGACCAGAGAAGAATGTCCTACAAGATACGCTACAACGGCCTATACGGTGTTAGTGGCCAACAGGCATTACCGAGAAGCGTCTGCCTTTCGCAGCATCTGGCGCCTTTTCGGACGGTAGAAGAAGGGCACAAGCTGCTGTCGCTGCGAATATCGCAGCGGACGCTATCAGCGGGAGCGATTGCGACATGGCCAGCAGCATGCCAGCGAGGACGGGGGCGACGACGCCTGTGCTATGTAGACAAAGCGACACTGTATCAATATATATGCAAAGGCATGGTCATATTTGAAACAAGATTCTCACAGTCGACTGATTGCTGCTGAAGTTCCGCATGCTGTACCCCTGATTTCGATGCTGAAAATTTCAGGCGTCATCCCATCTAACAGCAAGGGTTAGCAAAGTATATTCATACTGGAGACGGGAGAACGTTAGCTTACAAAGTACCGCGTACATTGCCGTGCCAGCAAGACTGATGAGCATCGAACTGGCCAGAACAGCCCACTCATCCACCACCGCTGTGAAGACAAACATGGCCATAGCAGTCGCAAGGGTGAATAGCGCTAAACTTCGCCTTCTACCAAGCGATGATTCGATAGAAAAAGCGCCTATCTAGGAGAGAATCCAAGAATCTCGGTTTGTGAGGACGTTTCGCATGTTGAGTATCGAACCACTTACCAGAGAGCCCGGACAGCCAGCCAAGGAATATCTACACATGTAACTGATCAAAAGGAGCCCTACAGAGTTGACAGTATAGCACTTCTCGCTTACAGAAGATATTCACTCAAAACGTGTTGTAAACCCTCCCGCCGCACCGCTCGCTGTTCCAGCACCGTGGGTAGCCAGACGTTGAACCTGCATGTCAACATCTATCAGTATGATGCTTACTACGTGCGCACTTTCGAAACATAAGACTTACATTCCGTACGCCAGACTCATCAAACCCCAAATCAACCACATCAATATGGTTGTCTTCTTCCATTCCGGCACGAAAAGTAGTTGAAGCCTATCTAAAGTCCTATCCAAAAGCGTTCGGATCCCATTCGCGCGACGTCCGTTCTCTCTGACGGTGTCGATCTCATCGAGCGTAAGCTCTTCTTCTGATGGCCGTCCGGAAAACTCTGCTTCTGCGATAGAGCTGATACCGTGTTCACTCTGTTGCAATCCGGCGTGCCCGAATTGAAAAGCGCGAGCTTGACTAAGCTCTTCACTTTGCGTATGGAAGACGCTACCTTGCGTCGACCTGACTGTGTGTGGCGGACTGGAATTTCGGCTCCCAAGCATCGGTGGCGGTGTACCGTCGTCTCTGGCGGTAGAATATTCGATATAGGAACTGCTATCGACGGCGTGCAGGCCTGGCCTAGATGTGACCCGCGAAGCATAGCTTGTTGGCGTCGGCGCTTCCAGAGGCGTCCTATACTCTGATGCATTTCCATCTTCCCCTTTGCTGAACCGGGTTTCGCTGAGACTAGATCTAGTGTCTACATCCTCCATATCGAGGACAATCGCATCGTCATTGAAAGCGGCAATATTTTGAAGGACGACAAGGGCCTCGTCTGATCTCTGCTTGGAAACGAGATATCGTGCAGGTTCGTATAACCTGAACAATGCAACTCGTGCAATAAACATGGCAAGGTTCTACTCCCAAAGACCGGCATTTGATCAACACATTTCGGCAATATAACCGAAAATTACTCACCACCAAACCCAAAATAAACAGCATTCGCCTCCAACCGTCGTTTTGGCCTGAAGCAAAGTCGCAATCCGTAGTAGACGGACAGGAAGCTTTTGGAAGAGTAATGTATCCTATACTGGCCGACAAGACTGCGCCTAGCGAGAAAAAGGCTGAGAGAAGGGTCAACATGTACTGTTTACTCTCCGGAAGGTTTTCTGTGATGAGGTAGATCATCATTTGTCAGTATACGAATCCAGATCCAGTGTTTGTTTAGGTCAAGCGTCTCGTACCTAGGAACAAGGTTCCGTCGGTTGGCATAGAGCCTCCAACTGAACAGGATGTCTCTCAGCCTCGAGTTATCCATCATTCAACTATGAAATTTCTCACCAGCGGTGCCCAGCCAAAACAGCCAGAAGCATAGCAGCCAGAACCGATGGGAGACCGAGCTAGCCAGAAGTCCGAAGACAGATGTAAGGAGGAGGGTAGCGTTGAACGGGAAGGTTCTGCCCATGATATCCGAGAGAGCTCCCCATGTCACGGCTCCGACCATCATTCCTGCCTGCCAAGATTGAGCTAAATCAGTTCTGGTGACAAACTTTCTGCTTTGAGCTGGTCCTACCATAGTAGAAGCTGACAACAAAGATGCGGTTGTCGAGCTCAATGCAAAATGGATTTGAACGCGAGGGAGGATGAGGGCGACACATTGAAGTGTTGCATTGTCAGACATCCAGCCCAACCCGCAGAGCACCTAGTGTACAGGAAGATGGACGCGTACATCAGCACCGTCTTTGCGCTCAGAAGCAGAGATCAGTCGTACCAGTAGCCGCCATTGATATGGTCCTATCGTTTGGCAAAGGTCAATCGCAGCTCGCCGAAGAGATGATAGGCAACCTCAGCTTACCGATTCCAATCTTCTCCAGCGTGTTTTCCAGTCCCTTGGCATTCCCAGACTCCATCCTTTCCGTAGCGGGTTTTCCGAAAGAGTCGTCGGTGCTAAGAAGTGCCTCTGTAATCGTCATCTCGAATTTCAACGCTTGCTGGATGAAAGATAGGGAGATCGATGCGTGAAGCAACACATTCTTTCACGCGCGGTCGATCAAGTCCGAGACAGCTTGAACGAAGAGACCGCCCACATAGCGATGAAGGCGGTCGTCCAAGTGACTTCTGCTATAGGTACTCGTATGTTAGGTTCGTCGTTCTTCGTCATTCACTAAGGTCCACAAAGTAAACAAAGCCTTTTGCCCAGCACGTGACCTGGCCCACAAAGTCAAAGTTGGCCTCGAGGTCAGTTTCAGAGACCGGAGCTGCACAACCAACCCGTCTTAAGGTGGTCGTTCAAGTGCAAGGGCTTGTATAAGACAACTAGGCGACTACATCCCACGTCGATACGCTTCGATTCATTCATCCGAAAAATCGCAAGATGCCTGCCGGTTCTTCAGATCCCCGTTTCGCCGGAGTCGCAACAGATCCTCGGTTCCGTCGTCCAAAGCAGAAGGCGGTCAAAGTCGAGATCGATGCTAGGTTTAAAGAGGTCCTAGAGTCCAACGAGTTTGGTGGTCCGGGAAGTGTGTCGGGGAAGAAAGGAAGACGACTAGGTAAGCCGAATTCAGACACGTTGACATGTCTGCTTTCGGTCTCGATCTTAACTGAACCGAACCCCTCACAGACAAATATGGTAGACCACTCGCCAGTTCCCATCACCAAGACCAGCTGAAGAGTTTTTATCGTCTCAAATCGCCCGAAGCCGGAGCAGAGGAGCAGGAAGATGGAAAGGCGGTCGCAGAGAAGCCTTCAGCCGGGTTCGTCGATTATGCCCGAGGTGAAGGTCTACTTGACTCGTCTGGATCGGAAGACGAGAGCGGAGAGGACGATGTTGGCTCGGATGACGATGAAGAGGGAGTAATCGAAGTTGGAATGGGTAGGCGACAGACGAAAATTCCGGGTCAGAGTCTGGATACGGAAGATGAAGAAGACGAGGACGAAGACGATCTCGACATTGATTTATCAGAGGACGAGGATGATGCGACTGCGGCTCAAGCCATCGTTGACGCCGCTAAAAAGGCATCTGCCTCCGAGAGCAAGAAGAGGCAGGCACAGCACGTCAGTTCGATCCCAACGGAAGAGGCCATACAACTAGCGGATGCTCAAGCAGCAGAAGCTGAGGAAGCGGATCTAATCGAGCCAACGAAACGAGTCGCCATCGTCAATCTTGACTGGGATAACATGCGAGCAATCGATCTGTACACCGTTTTCAATTCCATCATCAACTCGTATCGACCGGATGCGCGGACATCTAGAGGCAGCGCAGATCCCCTCTCCGCAAAAAAGAAGCTTGTCGTACCGAAGGGAAAGTTACTCAGTGTGCGCGTGTTCCCGAGTGAGTTTGGGAAAGAGAGGATGGCGAAAGAAGAAGTGGAGGGACCTGCGGCCGAAGTCTTTGGCTCTCGGTTCAAGCACGAAAAACGTAATGGACAGAGTTCCCACAGGCGGGCACGCGCAGTGTCCGAGGACGACGAAGAGGACGATTACGACAACGACGAACTTTCCGGCGATCAGGAATTGGAAGATGGATCTGGCTCGGAGCAAGAAGAGGACTTCGATCAAGATGAGAACGGAGAGGGTGGAGAGGATGAAGAAGACATAGGGTTCCTCTCGCTCGAGGACGACGAAGCAGACGAGGACGAGGACGAGGACGATGATGATCCTACCGAACTTGACATGGGTAGTGATGATGGTTCGGAGGCGTCCGACATACCTGAAGGCGACGTAGACATGGACAAGTTGAGGGAGTATCAGCTCGAACGTCTTCGGTAAGAGCCATTTCCCAAGTATCACGGTAGCAAGGAGAATAGTTACTAATCCCGGCACTTGTCACGTATAGATACTACTATGCCATCGCGACATTTTCGGACATATCTGCGGCCGAATATATTTTGAACGAATGCAACGGAACTGAATTCGAAAGAACTGCCAACGTGTTCGATATGATGTATGTGCCGAACGATACCGAATTCGACGTCGACGAAGCCCGGGATGAGGCGACAGAGGAAGCGAAGGGATACAAGGGGAACGATTTTGTTACTGATGTGCGTGTTTTCTGACTCTACGACCCGTATCTGTAATCACCGAGACTGACGCGCCTTCTGCTTTCAGGCTTTGCGACACTCGAGAGTCAAGCTCACTTGGGATCAAGACGATCCTAACCGGGTCAAGGTTTTGCGACGGCCAATGACAAAGCAGGAGATCGAAGAGGAGGACTTCAAAGCGTATCTTGCCAGCGGGACTGAGGATGAAGAAAGTGATCTCGAGGAGGGTGACTCTTCAACGAAGCCTATAGGCAAGAGCAGCAACGTCAACAAAGCCAGACTGCAAGGAAAGGCTCTTCGAGATCTGCTACTCAACGGTGGCGATGATGAAGCAGATGTCTGGGGCAAACATGGCGGCACCGGAAATCCTTTCGGCGCGCTGGAACCTGACGACTTTGGAGGAGAAGGCGGTGAGATGGAGGTCACTTTCAAGTCTGGTCTTAGCAAAAAGGGCGGAGCTGCGCTATCGGGAGACGCAGACGCAGAGGAGGACATGACGACCCTGGAACGATACCGCGCACGGCTGAAGGAGAAGATGAACAGGAAGAAGGAGAAGAAAGAACTCAAGGCGAGCACCAAAGCCGTAAAGGAAGCGGAGGAAGGGGAGGGTAAATACATCGCCAGCAAAGCAAGCGAGGAGGATGACTTTTTCAACGACGATGGAGGCGACGAGAATGCCGGCCAAGACTTCTTTGAGGACGATGCACCGGAACCTAGTTCCAAACAGACGAAGGCCGCACAACCTGGGAAATCGACAAAGCAATCGAAGCAGCGCGACGAGGTGGATCAGACGAAGTCCAAGCCCCGTCAAGAAGCGACCGCAGCCGATCTCAGTATTCTGGCTGGTGTTGACGAGGCAAAGCATTTCTCAATGCAAGATATCATCAAGGCTGAAAAGGACGCCGGAAAGAAGAAGCGGAAGCGAAGCAAGAAGTCGAAGGGTGTTGAAAAGGACGTGGAATTGGGTGACGAAGGCTTCGACATTAACGTCAAGGACGATCGATTCAAGGTCCTGCACGAGGAGCCTGCGTTCGCGATCGATCCCTCGAATCCCCAGTAAGTCCTGTTTCCGATTGAAGTCCTCGTGCTTGTAATTAGGAGTCTGTCCACTGACCTTTCTTTCAAACAGCTTTGTCAAAACGAAAGGAATGTCAAAACTGCTACAGGAGGGAACGAAGCGTCGACAACAACAAGCGGTCGTCACTGCCGCGCAAGCGTTGCAGCAGACCGCTTCGAGGAAACAGAAAACGCCGACCGGCGCTCAACCAGCATTCGGCCTGCCGCAGGTCGTGGCTGCCACATCTGCTCTGGGTCCTTCCACCACAGATGGATCTGGTGATCAGAATCTTCTTGATCTGGTAGCGCATGTCAAGCGCAAACTGGGCGACGAGAACCCTAGCTCCGGAGCAGATCAGGGAGGCAAGAAAAAGCGGAAGAGGAGATGAGGCTCCGGAGTAGGCACTCGTCTCCGGTAACTGGAGGGGAGAAGAGGTTGTGTCGCAGTCGTTATTCAGTAGTTGGTAGTAGACGGATACCACTTTATTCCATTTTTGCCACATGCTCTCCTTCGTTCTTTGCTGAATAGTCGTACCTGTATTTCATCGCAGAGTGGACACTAGGTTGCCGCAGAAAGATCCTGCTGCGAGCTCTGTACCCCTGTCGTTTCTTGAGACCGGGCCGTGTCGTCCTGAGGGCCTGGGTGGTCCACCTTCAAGCAATCTTCCGATTATATTTTTTCATCTATGGTTGTTACCATGGACTACGATAAGTACGAGTATCACTCTAAATTCTCCCCCTGACGAAAATGTATAAACGTTCTGATAACGCTCCGAAATGTCGTCAATAGATAGATAAGATATCAATCGTCAGATGTCTTGTTGGGAGATAGAAAGCTTGACGACCTCATGATCAGATCATATGCAGTAGCTGCGCGGACGGGTCTGTATAAGGGCAAAACCAAGTTCAGCTGACACTTCGCATTTCGCCGGTCAGCCAACAAGAAGGGTTCTGGACGCCGGCCACACATTACAGATGCCATCTTGCGTCTAGGAGACGGCCGGAATAATAACAAGGAAAGGGCGCCCAGACGACTGCACTAGTTGCCGCACTGGAGGTTACGAAGAGCAGCTTCGCTTGCACTTACGTTCGTCAGCCATCCCATCTGCCAGGCAGCTCATGAGCCAAGCTTGAGCAGCTGTTCGGGCTTACAGCTCTGGCGCTGTAGCAGAACGAAGCTGTAAATGAAGTAATGAACTGGTGGCCAGGATGTACGTTACTGGCAGGACGCTTCCCGGCTGCTTTACCACCACAGCTGACAGTAGACAACCACCAAACTACGCATATACCAGCACCACGCATCATCAGGCCCTGGACACTCACGCAAATTGCATCATCTTGTATTGTGTCGTCGGGATAACCCTTCGATAGTCCGCAACATATTGAGCTCATGGACTGTGAGTCATCTTTCATTTTACTTATTCCACTAATCCACTTCGGCGACGTTGCCCGCGGCGGCTGCCGCGGCGGAGAAGGCTGATGATTGCTGATTGCCGGGAAACGGTGACCTTGTTATATTTTTGTATTGCTCAGCATTTCTCAAACCCGTAAAGTCTCTCTCTAGATTTCTCATTATCCATTATTCATCGGTCAAAGCTTCCTGTGAATCTCGTGCCTTAGTGCTTGCTCTTGCGAAGGGTAGTAGCCAACAATAACGAAGAACAAGACTCAATTACGCCGCTCGTAGGCAGCTCCCGCAGGCCCTTCGCAGCTTCGCAGCTCTTCCACAGGAGCCAGCTCTCAGTCCCGTCGGCACCTAGGATTGTCTGGTCACCCGCCAAGGACCAGCAATACACCCCTGATTGAACCTCTATCAGCATATCCTTGCTCGATATGCCAGACAAAGCCTCCATTAACGAGCAATCTGCCAGCCGAAACAAGTCTCTCTATCGACGGGACTCTGGTAACACCGTCGGCAACAGCCCACGACTTGCGGCAAAACCAACCCCATCTAATTTCGTGGTCCATGTCACCAATGAGGGCGAGCCATCGTTAGGAAGTACCAGCGGATTCGGGATTCGTCCAAAGCTGACGACGACGAGATCAAGGTGAGTTCCCGTCGAATGCTCTTTTCCCAAGTTCGAAAGTTCGAAGATGAAACGCATTGGATGGTGCGCGATCGCTGTGCCGTGGGGCTCACAGGATCGTCAGGGGCAAAGGTGAAACGGTGATGGAATCTTGACAAAGGAAGCTAGAAAGGAAGGAGTTGATGGGGGAAGGAAGTGGAAAGGAAAGCTATCACAGTACTTTGAGAGAATGCCGGTGTTATTCGCTCTTCAAGGTCGTCATTACCGAGGTGTACTTTAGGACCGCCTTCGTTTCAGCTCCGCCATCTGACAAGACGAGCTATCCGACCCGCCACACCGTTGACTTTGCTCCATTGCTCGACAATGACCTGACCAACCTCTACTTATAGGGGCAAGTCAGTATCTGCATACTCTCCCGCGAAGAAAAGCACGGGACTCGGTTCGGCAACATCACCGATGTTACTTGCAAACCGACTATCGCCTTCATCGCCTCCGTTATCGAATGTCAACCATCGAACCAGCCCCGGAATACGCACAGAGAACCTTAGACAGGTCGGACAGAATTCAAAGGAGAACGCCACGATGCTGCCGAGTCTGAATATCGATCTCGACCTCGCTGGACCGTCAGCTGGTCCATCTAGGCTAAACGCGTACACCAGTCCCTCTTCGAGTTTCCGTAGAAGCGGAGTACGTCGCCGGTCGGAGACGGAGACGTCTTTGGGAGGATCAATTGACCGACTGCAGTACCAGTCCCCAGCAGTGGGAACCCGGAGCCATGCAGGATTGCCAGGCGTCACTTCGCCATCTTTCGACAAAGCTGGCAACCTACGCCATCAGTCCATGCCAGGACCTCTGAACATCATGGTGCAGCCACCATTCGCAGCCGCCTCAAGTCCGTCAACCAGCGTCAAACAGAACAAACTATCACGCAGAATATCTTCGCCAAATATGCAGGCGAACAAATTCCTGGTCGAAGGCTCTCCATCCACTCCGCCAACCGATTCACGATATATCAAAGCCAAATCCGACGCATCAGTACACCGTGTACCATCCCGAGACAATGGGCTAGGGTTGTCCACAGATATACCAATGGAAGTGCCTTTCCCGTCCCTTGCATCCTCGTCGACGATGGGTAACGCGGAGCACGCAGTTGCATCAGCAATCTCCAACACGATGGGTCGAACGCGATATCGAAGCGGAAGTGTAGGATCGCAGATAGCGGAAGGTGTCACCTCAATTGGCCAGGCGGCGTTGGGCCAACAGTACAATCAACAGCAATCTTCCCGTACCAGATACAACAGGTCGTATACGACGTCCCGGGTCGATCCTCCATTAACAGCCGGTGTAATAGGAGAACAGGGCCCCTTGTTCTCACTGACCGAAAGCAACGAAACTCCCTCGAATCCACCATCTCCAGGACAAAGCAAAGGCCATGTTCCCGGCCCAAATTTGGGAGTCGAATTATACCGGCATGACGCCAACGATCGCTACGGCTCGCATAATACAACCCTAGGATACGCAGAAAATAAAGGACTTCTAACGAGTTCATCATCAATACCGTCAACGGAGGACGGTTCCCGTTTGAACGAATTGCTAGTTACACCGACAACAGGTTCATCATCTGGAGGCATCCTAACGGCTTTGTGGGCTGCAGGAAAGGGACTAGGAAGAGCTGCTGGATTGCTGCCTCCACCATTCATGGAAATGCAAGAAACATACCAGAATGGCGGAGGATTCTATCACGGGAAAAGAAGATCTAGTAGCTGGAGGGCTTTTGGAAATGTGAGAAGAGCATCAGCTTCTGATGGTGAGGAATCGGAAAAGGGGCTTCTCGGTCTTGCCGAAAGCGACTCTGAAGACGGTACGGCCACATCAATTCAGCGAGCCTCCTCAGAGGCGTACTTTGACCTTCCGAAATCTGATTATTCAACGTCGCAATCACTTCCCACACCCGCGCTCTCGTCCAAATCGTTGTCGAATCCAGACGCAAGACATCTATATGCCAATTCTGGTGCACCTGGTGCTAGCCAACGAGCGCACAATATACTCAGCCCGGCCGGTCTGAACCGAATGAAGGACCGAATTATAATGGGTAATAGTTACGACCCGGTACCAGCGAATATGCCTAGTCCGGACGCCAAGGCATATCGACAGGGTCGTCCCCGTGGCGCAACACTGTCCAATGGTTCCGCTGGGGCTGATCTTTCCCCTGATACTGTCAAGAGGAACGTCGCCATCAAACAGGTTGCCAGTGAAATGGGATGGACTTTGGGAATTTTGGGTCTGGTGTTTGTGACTAGTTTGGGTATTGTGGCTGCAGCGTTGGTCAGCTTACCAATGTAAGTGCCTTGACCCCAATTGCACGTTAATCAAATTCTTATCGCATATTTCTTTATCCAGCGCCTCACTCAAAAGCCTGCCGAAAAAGGTTTCTGATCTTCAAATATTATCAGCGGAGATCCGAAGCTACATGGCTTCAAGCTCTGCTGGATGGTGGCATACGGTATTTGTTTTGACTGTGACTGGCATGTGGAAACATTCTTGGAGTGTTCCTGGAGCGGTCGTCTTGGTGAGGAATCTGCTTTGTTATTGCCTGCGCGAACTGCAGACTGAACTTTGATGATAATCGTTACAGAATATACTGGTCGGATCATTACTGGAACCAATCCCAGCCTTGCTCCTTCTCACCTTCATAACCTCTTTCGGGTCTCTGGGTGCATATTCGCTGTCTCGACCGCTAGCGCCGTTGATCGCTCTCATCTTTCCCAAACCGTTGGCCCTCGTTCGCTCGGCTATCAATGGCGGCGATCAGCCAACAGAAAATATCGCAATGCACGATCTTACGACTCGTCGCTCCCCTTCCGACTCGGCTGCCCAGCCCACCATTTGGCGGCGGCTACTTGTCATGCGAGCTATGGGACTCGTACCGTGGAGCGGCATGAACGTTGCTTGCGGAGTTGTCGGCGTTAACCCGATGACTTTCTTGCTCACTACAGCTGCAGGTACTGCCAGCTGGAGTTATGTAACGGCGTCGGTTGGCGACATTTTGCATCAGATGGCGATACCCGCTTCGACCGGTGTCGGGATGGATGGTTTACCGCTGGCAGACCCGAATGCGATGGGTGGACAGTCGCTGTCTAGCTTGCTTCGAGATCCGGCCCTTGTATTCAAGATGGTTGTGTTGAGTCTGATCAGTTTGATACCAGTATTGTTCAAGGTAAGCATTTTTTGACGGGAATGGATCAAGGAATATATGTTGATGGTCTCGTCATAGTCCCGTACAAGTCCCACCAAGATTGTACCACCACTTGATATGGAGGGTTCGGACTACCCAACAGCGTCCCTCTTGTCGTCTACAATACATGCGAGGACACCGTCGACTACCAGCAGTCCATCACTACATACTTTTGTCAATCTAGGAAACACTGTATACCGCAAGGCCAGCAGGCTTCTCTCCAACAGTTGGAAATATTCCTTGGCTGCCGCTTTCCGCTCCAGCACAGACGGTTACCAGGCGCTTCAAACATCATCGGGCGATATCAGGGGAGGGTTTCCGGTGCAGGATGCACCTCGAGACCATGACTAAACTCAAAGGATCGACCTTTGTGCGCATATAGCGTGGGTTGCCGAATGTTTTATACTAGTACAAATACAATGTCATTGAACGAAACGAGACCAATATGTATGCCGCCTATGCTGATGTCACATATACGCCTCAGACAACTTGCTTGGACCAGCTCTTGAACCCTCGCCCGTGCTTAGACAGATCGTACGACGCCTGTGCAGCTCCCTTCGCACACATCTCACTTTGTCACAGCTGAACACTTAATAAACCAACGAGTGTACAGCTACGAAAACTCTGATTACCAACGCTGGAGGTAGCAAGCTGCTACCAGCCAGCACATTCGATTTGTTGGACATGCGAAACTCAAGTATGCATTTCATCTGTGGGTCGGGCGGGAGGGTAATGCCAAGGGAATCGATGATAAGAACGTTTATCATCTCTTCTATCTTCATCCACAAGCTCATCTCATATACCAAATCCGGAACTACTACAGTGGCTGCAATCTGTCTCAAGAAACCCCGTATGGTACAGCAGAAGGGTGTGCATGCACGTGTACCGTCGTTCGCAAGAAGAAGCTTCACAAAAAACAAACTCTACCCCTGACAACCGTGTCCTTCAAAGCGTCCTCGGCGGATCCTCTCTCAGCCAATCCCTGTGACTCTCCAATCTCTCAGAGCAGTAAGTGTTTGAAGGGGCGAGGTGAACACTAATACAGTAGCTACGGCAAAGCTTGCAAGGATTTGGCGAGCTAGAGGCCTAGACGGCTCCTAGAAGCGCCATTTATCTTCAATGTGCGCAATCCAATCGTGATAGCGATAGCGCACGGACCTCAATCTAATCGTAGGCCAACTCCGGGCAGCTAGAATGTCGCTCAACACCCTCAACACCTGTCGTGTAGATACACGTGTGGCACAGCTCGTGTGGCATCTCGTCTCAGCTCCCGTTGCCATCGGCTTAAGTACTTGGAAGCAACACACCATGCGCAACCAACAAGGAATCGCCACTTCCGAGCAGTGTCGGTACCGCATTCCAGTCTGTCCAAGCATGCATGCCTCGACTTCAGCGGGATGATCATCCGACACACGAGGACTAGGAAATCATGAACGTTGTACTTTACGACGATATATATACGGATTCCTATATATACTCAGCTTCCCGATGAGCTAGGTTAGCGCAAACTGCTTTGACATCTCGGTCTTTGACTTACACCCAAGCTACTTGATCTATTCCACCTATTCAACCTTGATCATGCCCGCCTCCAAACAACTTCTTGCCGCTTCGCTCGCCGCTTTGGTCACCTTTGCCTCTACTGCAGAAGCCTTCACCTCCGGCAATCCTGTCTTGAGCTTGACCAATGGCCGCAATCACACATGCGCATTGCAGCCCAAAATCACCTCGTGCGAAAACACAACAATTGTCACTGCCGACACTTGTTGCACCGTGAACTCTCTCTCGCTTGTCACCCAATTCTGGAGCATCGTGAGTAACTAGATTCCTCACCCTGCCCCTCATCCCCAAGGATTCGCCTGAAGTAAGCAGTAACTCATTTGATATCCATTCCTCTTCACAGTATACCGGGCTTGAGAGTGAAGGTCAGGTACTTCCCAAGGGCGCCTGGGGCGCTCACGGTGTCTGGCCTGATTTCTGTGATGGAACATATCCCCAGTACTGTGATCTCAGCAGACAGTAAGTTACGTCTCTTCCCTGGTACCACGTCGATGGAAATGCTGAATTGTTCCTTGACTGCACGTCAGATACGATGAGGTCCCATCGCCCAACAAATCCGCAGATGGATCCATCATTCCAGCTTTCAAGGTGTGTGTGCCACAGCTTTTACTGCAGTACTGCCGTTTAACTGATTTTTCCTGATACTATTCAACTCAGGGTGGCGACATTTCTACGCCTATCTTGGAATACTTTGGGAAGTACGACCTTCTTGCATGGGCAAACAAGTACGTCAATCCACGAGATCGAATACACTGCCAGATTCCTGATGGACATCCCCTCCTGCAGATTCTGGGTCAATCAAGGCGCTTCCAACCCATCGTTCTGGCAGCATGAATTCAGCAAGCATGCCACCTGTTTCAGCTCGTTTGACACGGGCTTCAACGGTAGCAACAACTGTTACGGCGTTACTTACCAGGAAGGCGAAGATATCGTGGACTTTTACGAAACAGTGGCCCTGCACTACTTGAAGTACCCTACATTCGACTGGTTGTCCGCTGCCAAAATCGTCCCCTCCAACACTACGACGTACAAGTTGAAGCAATTCCAAGATGCCTTGACCGGCCCTTCCGGTGGTCTTCCTTACGTATGTCACGGGTACCGATGTGAAGCGATGTTGGACGAGCTCTGACTTTTTTTTTCTCGCGGGATGACACAGATCGGTTGCAGCGGTAACAAGACTGCAGATGGACGAACCATTATCTCCGAAGTCTGGTACTATGGCCACCACGTTGGCAGAGTCGTATGTCAACACACTTCCGAGTTGTCTGCCCTTCTTTAATACGCGGTACTGAACTACGACCCTTTCTCTGACTCTACAGCAAGACGGGAATTTGAAGCCCATCAACGCTGTAGGAAGCAACAGCTCTTGCTCGCCTACTGCCGGTAGGTGTCAACAAATGCATCTCCCCCACTGCATAGAGTTAACGTTGCGATCTCCTACAGACCTGTGGTACTACGAACGTTCCACTGGAAGCGAAGCATAATCGGACCGCTGCCTAGCTGGATATCGATCACGATTAAAATGATGGTTGGTCGAAATGAAGAGGGCACCGAAATGAGTATAGGCTGAATCGCACAGCTAAAAGTAGAGTGTAAGTGAACCTCATAAGGAAAGCTATAAGGATCTCATAATATGTTAGAATTATTGTACGTCGGGATATTATACTGTGGATTGGTAAAAATTACTCTTAGTCGCCTCTACAGCAACTTGAGCGCCTCCTGTGCCTCGGCCTCTGTATATCCTACTTCATCCCATTCTTTATCCATCTTCCATCCCTTCCACAGGTCTTGCAACACTTTCCGTTGTTCAGCATCTAGACCGCCCCGTTCAAGCGCGCTCACCAGTGCCCTCGTGCACTTTTCCTGCAGATCCCAATCCGGCTCCGAGATATCGCCGTCGGGACCCATGGGCAGAGGCTTGACGAGCGAACGTATCAGCGCATCAAGCACTTTTGTTTCGGCCATCTTCTGCACCGTCTTGTTTGGCGATGTCGATGTGACCGGGTTCTCTATTATTACGCCGGCGTCCGTGTAATCGTCCGACTGCAACAAGAGCGTACTGAGAAGGAACGCAATCTTTCTCCGGACGGTGACGTCGGGATCGGAAAGACCGTCTCGTAGTGTTGCCCATCCTCGATCCGCGTCACTTGAAAGATCAGCAACAGCAGCGGGCCAGTGCTTGAGCGCAGCGGACAAAGAGTAGACTGCTTTGGCTCGTGTAGAATTTGAGATCTGGATATTCGAGTCGGTGGGGTGGATTGATGAGATGATGGAATACAGTTTGCTCATGGGCTTGTGGCTGTGGAACTGTATGAACGCATATTAGGCAGATTTGCGGGATTTGATGCGTCAGCGAGGTTGGTAGACGGGAGACTGGGTAAGTGCTTACAGCCTCTTGCGCTTTAGGATTGTTCTGAATGGCTGTGCCGCAGATCCAGCATGCGAGCTTGATGATGGGATCTTGCTTGTCGTTCAGCAAGTCAAGAACCTTGGGCCACAGGCCCATATTCTGCATATCGGTGGCATTATCGATAGATTCGACCAGCTAAGCGTGCGAAGAATGAATTAGTCACCTCTCCCGCTCCCAGACAAGCATCAACTTGCCATTTCGAAATCGTCCATCGCCATAATCCTTTCACTAAGATCCTGGTCCTCGTCCACGGCAATAGCCAGTTTTTCCCTCATGATTACAGCCTCGGATTTGCCCATGATATGGTCGAGGATGGCAGTGTCAAACTTCTTTGGCTGAACGGGCGCAGCTGCGGTCGATCCAGATGTGGATAGGGCTGGAGCTGCATCTTCTTTAGGTGCCGCAGCAGTTGCAGAGCTGTTGCCCGAGTTGGAAGTACTCCACTGTAAGAGTTGTTGAAGAGCGTCCGGCATGTTGTAAAGTTTCTTTCTTGCGAAATATTCCAGATGCGAGGTTGCGATAGATTGCAAAACTATACGCTGTGCCAGGTAGATGGGCAAAGGTGAAGGTCAAGATATATAGTCTACTTGAATTGCCCACGAAGCGAAACGATGTTCCTTCCATTATCAATCGAGAAGAGGCTCACATGCCCACGAGGATCTTTCGAGAGCGCCGAGCTTGAGCTTGAAGCCTGAGCACTCGGCAACGCACTAGCACCGTCGAATTATTTCAAGCCGGCTGTTTTCATTTTGGCAAAGGTCGATACCACGTCATTACCAGTCGCCAAGATCTGAGTCATGAAGGTCTCCCTTGTCTACAATACTTCAATGAAAGCGATTTTCTATGCTAATGCTGTAAGCGTTGTGAGCCCAAAACTCAGTTCTCCATCCTGCCACCGACTCAGAAATGTCTCTCGCCGACGAACTTTTGAACGACCTGGACGGTCTATCAGACGAGGAGGCACCGGAACAAGCAGGGGCTTCAGCTTCAGGATCTGGACCAGGCTCAATGGGTCCTCCTGCTCTACCGATCAATGGCAAAAGAAAAGCAGAGCCCGACGTGAACGACGGCGATGATGATGATGATGATGATGATGACGAGCTCGACAACGCTCTATCGGGGAACAACGGTGCGAGTGGCTCTGGCACCGGGGATAATGGAGTTGACGGTGGCGCAACGATGGCGGACGGTACGTCTGCAGCCGGATATGTTGGAGCAGGAGGCACACGTCCTGCAGAGGAGCTGGATCGAGAGGATGTAGAAGGTATGGATCTGAAAGATGTGCAGGACGTGGAAGCGGTGGTCAAGCTTCAAAAGTCAAAAAAGCTATTGGATATCCTTCAGGTGAATCAGTCTGCCCTTGTGCTCATAGACGCTCAATAATACGAATGTGTATCCTTTTGCAGCGTATAGAACATTACACGGCACACCCGGAAGATACGTCTGTCGAGGCCGGACCGATCGAGGAGAACCCTGAGTACGCTTTGATCGTGCAGGCGAACAACTTGAGCGTGGAACTGGAGAATGAGCTGTTACTCGTTCACAAGGTACGTTCTTAGGTATTCCGTCCCGTGCGCATACATGAGCTGAAGCGAATCGACGGACGTCTTACCTCACTAATGTATAGTTTATTCGTGATCACTATGCGATTCGATTTCCCGAGTTGGAGCAGGTTATTGGTGATCCTTGGGAATACATCAGCGCGGTGAAAGCTATCGGTAACGCAGAGGTAAGCCGCACGAACAATATCATCAGTAGCCTTTCCAACCAGGCTGACTCCCTTTGACCGTTCATCAGGACCTGACGAAACCTTCGACACCTTTAACGGGAAGGCATGTTCTCGGTGTGAGCATGACCGCGTCGATTTCAAGGGGTAGATTACTGCAGCCGCGTGAATGGCAAGTGATTGAAAGGGCGATGGAGGTCGCATTCGAGTTGAGAAACGCAAGAGAAAGGGTGAGTATCACGTAGCGTACCGAATCATAACTACCTCTGACGCCTGATACCCGATATATGTTTTTTGCAGATCTTCAGTTATGTAGAGTCAAGAATGAATGTTCTCGCACCGAATCTGTCAGCCATCATCAGTACCAATATTGCTGCCAAGTTGTTGGGCGTCGCTGGCGGTCTGGCTACCTTTGCCAAAACTCCGGCTGACAACGTTTTCGTAAGTCTTTTGCGTCGTCATTGTCTAATTCCAATCATTTCACAATTTTCCAGACTCACCTTTTCGTATTTGTAGCTGTTCGGTGCACTGAAGAAGACACTGCAAGCGTCCCACCTTTCGGCAGCATCGCAGCAGCGTCACACTGGATTCATCTACCAATCACCGCTCGTACAGTCCGCGCCGCCAGAGTACAGACGTAAAGCTCAAAAGACGGTGGCCGCAAAATGTGTTCTGGCTGCGCGAGTCGATCTGGAACGTCAGAGTCGTGATGGTAAGTCCAGTAATGATTTCGGGACTCCCTCCTCATGCTAGCTTGACAGGTTTGCATCTATAATCCAGGTTCATATGGCAAACAGGAACATGATAAACTGGTAGCCTACCTGATCAAGATGGCTGAACCCCCACCGACAAGACTCATCAAAGCTTTACCGATTCCTCAAGAGACGAACAGGAAGAAGAGAGGCGGGAAACGGTAAGTCCCTTCTAGCGGGGATCATCCGCGACTCGTCGCATTCTTATCGTCGTTATTGTCCTACTCAGTGCCCGACGTCAAAAGGAAGCTTATGCTCAGACTGAACTCCGCAAACTGCAAAATCGAATGGCGTTTGGCGAAGTCGAGCAAGAAACTGGCGCATTTGACGAGACCGTCGGTATGGGTATGATAGGATCATCCACTGGAAGGGTCCGAGCGGAAGCCATCGATAGCAAGAGTCGAGGTACGGTGAAGATTCACTACTTTCGTCCATGTTCTGGTCAATCTAACGCTTTGTCATACCTGTTAGCAAAAATGTCGAAAGCAAACAAACTGCGGACGCAGCTGCTCGGCGGTCGCAGTCAAAGCTCGAATTCAAACTTGTCGGGCACGCAAACCTCGCTCTCCTTTACGCCTGTTCAGGGTAAGTCTCTTCATTTGCTAGATTCCATACCATCTCTGATATAATCTTTCATCTTTTCGTAAATTCAGGAATCGAAATTGTTACACCATCATTGGCGAAAGCTCAAGCTGATAGGGTGGCGGCGGCGAACGACCGATGGTTCGCAGCTGGAACGTTCACACATGTGCCGAAACAGAAATCCAACATTCCAGGACAGGACAAAAGCGCTTCCTGAACAGTGGAATGAACACGTTGTATCATCTATATAGTCATAACTTTAAGACTTTGCGCATGAACACGACGATTGGTGCTCCAGCAAGTTGATCGGGGAGTGCCCTTTGTTCCATATTCCGAGCATTCCTTCATTTGTATTCATCTTTGGGGCTAGCTACATTTCAATGGACTGTACAAAGTACGGTTGTTACGATAGTCTGTTGATGAGCTTAGGCAGCGATACCGATAACACCACAAGCCGATCGGGCACCGCTGAAATTTCAGTTACAAAGCGAAGCATTAGCAGTCTGCGAGAGAAAAAGAGCAGCCATCAATACGTACGCGTTACCAGTCTTCAAGGACTCAGCGTGACCGCCCTTGCCCAAATCGTCAGTACCGGCGTGAATAACGATAGTTCGGCCAATGATCGAGTGAGGGCCGACGAGGGAGAGGTGAGAGTCGGTGATGCTGACTTTGGCGATGCCAGAGCCGTCGGTCTGGAGGTTACCCAAGTCACCTACGTGCCTCTCATCAGCGTCAGGGGCACCGTGGTTCTTGCCGGTAGGGTTGAAATGGGGACCGGCAGAAGTGCAACCGTTCGAGTTGTCACCGAACTGGTGGACGTGGAAACCTCGCTGAGCGTTGGCGTCCATGTTCTTGATCTCACCAGAGACGGTGACGGGACCGCCAGTGGATTCCTGGGTGAAAGTGATGACACCTTGGACGGGAGAGTCACCCTTGAGAACAGCTACGGCCTGAGGAGAGAAGACACGCGGATGTATTGTATTCGAGGTGGAGAGCGGTGAGGGGATTGTCAGGTCACGCAGTCATAAACGTCGTTCCACAAGTATGCGAGAGAATACAGGGATAGACGGAGGTATAAGGGAAAGTGGATGGGATGGATTGAGTTCATCAGATACGAAACAATAGGACGAGTCAGTCAACGATTCCGAAGCCTGTCTTTGAGACCGCCGGGCCGAAGATATCGAAACATACCTTGATAGTGCTAGACATTTTGTTTGTTGTTTAAGAGGATTTTGTGAGGTGAGAATGCGGTGCAGGATCAAGCTATAACCCACTTTAACCAAAAGGGACCCGTCGTCGGTCGGTATCGTGATATGGGACCTACGATGGCCCCTTGCTCAGTCACTCCCGGAATCTCGGGCGAAAAGGCCTTAGAGAGCTGACGAATCACTCGGTGCCACCGGATACGAGAGGCCGGAGGAGATATATGTCAACCGCGGATCGGTTAAGAAATCGCATGGTTCACTCAGGATAAGGTCATGAAAGACATCTAGCTAGAGGTGTGAATCCTGTACAATGTCCAATCCAGCAGATTGTCACGCGGCGACAAGAAGCAACCCATGCTAGCGGCATGTCATGTTCCTGGCATTTTGATCACCTTGACCACTTTCTGTCCGGCGATGGGTATGACAACCTTTCTTGCCTTTTTCTTTCCATCTCGCAACATTGGTGGGTCATACACTTCCTTGAAAATGTTCTTTGAGCCTGTCGTAACATTTTCAGAGACGATCTCCTCCATGCTGAACCAGGCTGGTTCCGTGGTTGAAGATGACAGTTGTGGCAGATCCGGTGATACAAGGCGTAGACAATGGACATGGTATGTCATCCGGATATGTGAAAAGACGTGGACATAGTCTTGTACGAAACCTTGCAGCTTTGTCGACTTGGTGATATCGATGGGGGTCTCTACATCCGCCGGTCTCGAAAACAGCTTTGCAGCTTCAGCGCTGACGGCCTCGAAACGTTCCTCCAAGGTCAAATTAGAATCAACGACCGTGGAAGGCGGTTCAAATAGGCCAGCTAGGAGGCCTATAAAACGACAGGGGGAGAAATATTGAGCGCATGGTGAGCGCCCCTCGGGCGAGTCCCGGCTCACCTTTCTGTGGTCGTTTCACAAAGAGCCATCTGTGATTCTCTGTTTCTTCCTCATCGCCGCGCCACTCTATCAGACAAACAGCGGTCGACTGTTCCCTTGGTGCCTTGGCCACTTTTTTCATCGGGTAGATGGTCACAGCCGACGCCTGGACACTGGCCATATCGGGAGGCGGAACGCAGATGTCACAAGTGGCCGTTGCATGCGTCGGAGTAGGTGGGGGAGTCGACAACTGAAAGCAAGAATTCGTGAATCCAGCTCATGGTCTCCGAGTTACAAGGGATCTCCTGGTTCGGACTTACCTCCGAGTAGGCATTACAGCCTGGCCGTAACGGACAATTTCCACAATCTGGATTGCTTGGTTTGCAAATTTGACTGCCGAGTTCCATAAGAGCTTGATTGAGATCTCCTGCTCGGGCGCCATCATTCCCGAGACTATCGACGAGCTCTTGCGCAGTTGCCCAAAGTTTCTTGATTAATACGGGGAGTGTAGCAGGAGCGAATAATGCCAAGAGGCGAGAAAATAGACGATGTATATTGCCATCCACCTGTGAAACGCCTAGTCATCAAAGGGATGAAGTCAGTTCGTATATGAGATCGACATACAATTGGTGTTCGAATTCCATACGCCATTGAGCAGATAGCTCCAGCCGTGTATCGACCTATACCGTCGATTTCCTTCTCTAAAATGACAGGGTCGTCTGGTAACCTCCCTACCATCCAAGAAAGAGTCAGTAAGGAGCTTGGCGACTAAGCGGAATCGAGCGTACCTTGGTATTTGGCATCGCTCATAACCTTCTGCGCTCCAGCTAACAGGCTTCTTGCGCGACGGTAATACCCAAGTCCCTTCCATGCAGAGTTGACTTCCTGTTGTGGGTCTGGATTAGATCATCCAGCAAGGTGCGGCGATGAAGATGGTTTTTACCTCTACATCGGCTTTGGCGAGGTCAGCTACCGTGGGCCATTTCAATAACCACGCTTTCCAGTATGGAATTACTGTAGTAACCTATAGGGAACCTCTCAGTAATCACTCGCTGCTTCGTTGCTCTACCATACGTACCTGCGTTTGTTGCAGCATGACTTCGCTGACTGATCAAACATATTCCCATGTCAAATCCAGCGCTCTCTACATGAATAGAGAAGCGGACTGTCATGCACTCACCCCATATCTGCGAAAAAATGCATGAATCAGTGCTGGTTTTATTCAGGAGTGTTCTGCCAGAAAGCCCTACCTCATAAGCTCGCTGTCCCTTGTCTGCCATCGATAGGCTCTCGTCGTATACCTTGCGCCAGGGCATGGCTCGCTTCTCCCTACGACGAAAAGCAGTGTAAGGACCCCGGACGAGGCACTCCTTCCCCTTATTATGACCTACCGCACCAGCTCGAACCACTGGAGCAAGTCATCCTTGAGCGCAATGATCCGCTCAGAGTCATGGTATGACTTTGCATGCGGTCTCCAGTTGCTGGCCGCCTCCTCGATATCGATTCCATCGCCTGCATCACTGATAGGCTTCTTGATTTTCTTTGCCGATGATGGCGCTCTCGAAGTTGATGCCGCTTTACGTTTTGTACGTGTCGATAACTCGGCATCGTATAGATCGTCTGAATCCTCTCCCTTCAGAACCTCTTCGTAGGCTGAGCCGCCTTCATCGTCGGAAATGATGATAGTAGGTGGAGCTTTTCGTTGTCGGCTGCTCGTGCGCAATGAAGCGTTGAGTTTGTCCGAGTTCGGAGTACGGGTCATTCTGAATAGCACACTCGCTCAAGACCTTTGGCATAAATGAAACATCTCGATGAGGTGTTAAATGGGAGCTACGGTTCGCAAGATGGGGAAGAGAGACGGTAAGAGCGAAGTGGTATGCACCAAAGTGGAAGGCTCTGTCTCAGATGGGAGTGGGTTCAAGAGACGCGTCCAGCCGCGGAACAACGTGTTTGAAGGTTTGGAGGAGCTTTTGGAGGGGTTACTTACCATACTTGCCTACCACAGTCTACATACTGTAGTAATACCGTTGATAGTGGTCAGTAATCCTTGCTCGCGAGCAACAACGATTGAATTTCATTGCACCTAGAGATATTATAGCATACAGTAGTCGAGTACCCGACTGCTCAATTATAGTACATTCCGCGTCTCCATATATGCGACTTTGGTCTCCGTATTACATTCATTCACACAGGACTGACACAGCGTTTTTATTTCTCAAGCCTTGCTCTTTGATGAATTCTTGGTCGAGCTCTTCTTCTTCTTGGGAGTCTTTCCGGGACTGCTAGAGCTCAAGTTGGCATACTTCTGCAGACCCTTCCTTGCCTTGACGTACGCCGCACTTTCATCCTCGTCACTGCTATCCGCGACTCGGCCAACACGACTGGACAACCATCCGTTTCCGTTGGTCGCGGCGGCAGTTCGTCGCGGGTGATCAGGGCTGGAAGGCGAATCCGGGACATTCATGCGGACACTCTTTCTTCGTTCGAGCGTGGATTCGGTTACCGAGACCGGACCAGGTGCCACGTAGTCGTCGTCCTTGCCGGTGGAAGCACCAGTTTGTCCGGGGACGCGAAGCGTGTTGTTTCCAGCGGCATGGGTGGCTTCTTCCTCGGTATGGAAGTGTTCAATCGGAAGCGTAGATGCACCCTTGTGTTTGGCGGCGAGACCTTCCGTGTTCTCCACAACCTTGTAGCGTGACATGATGGCGGTATCATCTGAATCAGATCCGGCGTCGGACAGAGGAGCCTGGAGCTTTGTCACCGGAGCAGCGGTGGCATGCACACCCTCGTCTTCCTCGTCTTCACTCTCGACAGCGGATTCGTAGACTGATTCTCCATCAGTCATCATGCCAGTAGGGGTTGACGGTCGTTCAGCTGCATTGTTCTGGGTGATCATCGGTTGAACGTCGTTTTTGACAACGGCTGTCGGGGCGGCAATAGGTTCCGACTTGTTTTCAATGACCACAGGTGGGTCGAGAACCACAGGTCCCGGGGCAGTCACCATGAACGCTGGCGGAGCCGGCGGTGGCAAAGGCTGCATAAAAGGAACAGGGGAAGACGCCCTCATTGCCGATTTGGCAGGAGGTGACAGGGTCTTGGACGGCGGCAAGGGAGTTTGACCTCGAGGTGGAAGGGAATCGAGTGTCGATTCAGTTGTTTCCCTCTGGTGACCACCAGCAGTACCGACAGGCGGACCCAAGCCAAGGGTATCCAAGTTTGTAGTCGCGCTTCGGGGTATAGCCGTGGCGTTGCTGCTTGTTGTGGATTTGGCAGACTTGGAAATGGTTGACAGGCGTTTATCGTCTCCGCCGAGACCGAGCGGCGCCGAGGCAGAATTCGACAACGGCGGGGGCGAAGTCAACAGGCTTTGCGAAGTAGGTGGGGGCGCTGTAGCTTGATACATCTGGGGTGTTACCTGACTCTTTGGTGCCTTTGGCACTTCCATCAATCTGGGCCCGGCGCCAACAGCCGAAGACTTGTTCTCCAATACGCTCGCAATGGACGGTGCGCCAACATTACTCCCGCCCGCTCGAGTACGGGTAATGGAACCTTGTCGTAGTCGCTTGCTCGCCTTGTCTGTCATTGCGGTTCCGACCGAGGTCATGGTGTTTGAACGAGCGATGCCTGACGAAGCACTGACACCGGGTGGCTTGGAAACCACCTTGCCCGCACCGGAAACGGGCGTGATAGTGCTCTGGCTGTCGGATCGAGATTTTACACCGCCACCGAGATCCGATCGGGATTTCCTGATCGTCTTGCCCGTTGTTGCCGTCGAAGCTTTCGCTGCCGAGCCGGAGGGAACACCGACCTTGTCGACTGACCACGTGTTATTTCGGTTGTTCGTGACGGCCATCATCGCACCACGTCCCATCGTATCTTCCTCATCACTCGAATCATCCCTCGTGTTACCACCAGATCGAGCGCCGCGGAGGTTGGTATCGGTTCGCGTAGTCCATCCCGATGTGCTTCGTGTAGTCAGCGGAGGCGAGTCTGCTCCACCTCTTCGAGCGCCTCGAATGGAACCAACCTCTCCACCAGCAGGTTTCGTCTTGAATAATTTGGCGAGTGATTTGAAGAATCCGCTCTTCTTCTTGCCATTGCCACGCAACGAACGAATACTTGATCCATCGTCGGATGCGGCACGGCGACCACCAGCACCAGCAAGACCACTGGAAAAGGTCCTTCGGATACTCTGTCGGTTCGTTCGGTTTCGAGGCGGGTTATAACCCAGTCCGACTTCCGACTGTGTTGCTCTTCCACCGGCACCGTGTCCTCTTCCACCGGCGGACGACCCATCAGAGCTTCCAGCAGAGTTTCGTCGCTGTACGTGTCGGAAATCCGTAATCGAGGGCACACCAGCGCCCGTTCCAACGGAGAAACGCTTGGAACCTGCGCCACCGTTGGCGTTGCCGAGCGTATGGGTCGATTGTGCAGGAGCGGGCACACGTCCTGCGCCGCCATCACCGCGAGCGTTTTCGTGGACAACGAGATTTCCTTCATCTTCACTGCCCGACGTTTGATTCTCATCTTCCTCTGCGATCGAACCCGTAACGGACCCGGTGATAGGCGGGACTCGCTGTTGTCTGTTTCGATTTCCTCCAGCGCGACCGACGGATCGTTCGTGTTCGCCGTCTGAACCGTAGCCGATCTGAGAGGCGGACTGGGAGGGTGCGATGGATCCGTTTGATTCGACTTCGTATGCGTTGGGATGCAACAAAGGGCCGTCGGCTGGGAAGGACAAGGATAAAGCAGGATGAGCAGGTGTCGATATGGACAGGAAAAGTGCTGTGACTCACGACCGTCTGCTCTTTGTAATTCTGCAATACCAAGTCTGGCTTGTCGTTGCCACATGCGTCCCACATCTTCCATCGCTTTGAATCGGTCCATAAGCCCATGCTTCATGACCTATCGCGTGGAAGGGAAAATCGTCAGCCACACTTCTTGGTTTCCTAGCCGGCCAAAGCATGAACTCACCCTGCTTCGTTCTTCTTCCAATCGCACTTCCAAACTCCTCAGATGTTCCTCGCATCCCAACACCTCGGCTTGTGCATCCGCCAACTTGGTTTGTCGCTTTGACGTACCACCCGACGTCTTCTCACTCTCATCTGATCGGAAACTGAGCACACTGCCGTTGCTCATCCCATTATCGCTCCCGGCACCGGAATGACTCTTTGCGGTTCCCCTCAGGATGTCTTTTTTACTGGGCTTTGACCGAGTCGCCTTGATCAGTCGAGACACCAAGATTTCACGATCGCGTTTCACCTGAGAGAGTTCTTCTTCCAGGGAATGCACTTGCTTCAAGTCCTTCCGGAATTGCTCGAGCGACTGAATGTATTCGTTCCATTTCCCGGAATTGGCTTCCCCGGCGGACGAGGTGTCTGGGTAACCGCCATTGGCTGAACCGGGTCCTTCGAATGCTGCATATTGGACAGCACGTCGAACGGGAAAGAGTACGCCAGGAGAGGAAGTAACGTAGGCGAGCAGGGAGGAAGAGGACGAATGCGAATGGGAGAGAAGGGTGAGGAGCGAGGTGGAAAGCTGTTTTTGCGATGAGAGATAGTTGTTGAGCAACCTGTCGCTCGTGCTGCGATGCTGGTGCGGCAGCAGGGACGTCATGGCGGTAAGAAACGTCGATGGAGGGTGAGACGAGAGAGCAAGAGAGTAGGCGGTTCCAAGTTACACTCTGGCAATTCAATTGCCAGTTGTGGGTCCTGATAAGTAGCAGCCTCGACCCAGAAATCTATTCATGTGAACTGCGTCACCACCAGCCCCAGCCAGCCAGCCAGCCAGCCCACTTCCTTGCTCCCGCTCGCGCCGTAAGCCAGAGCCAAGGCTAGAGCCCGCGGAAATACGTACGTCATCCGCGACTAATCGCAGCGATAATTCAGAAAAAAGGCAGACCCAGGAATAGCCGCTGCTCCGTTGCCCGATTCGGTAATTTCAGGAATTCATGTCTATCCACCGTCTATCTTTACATTTTATACAACCTGGCTCGACCGTCTATGTCAACGCATTCTACGAATGCTAATAATGTAAATGTCCATCTACCTGTTCCAGCCTCTTCTCATTGTCGTCCACCAACCAACTTGGCTCCAACCGTGTTATCCCTGCACATTTTCAAAAACTTTATCAACGCCGTCCCTCCCGTCCCTCTGACTTCCTCATCACCCTCCTCCTGCTCCTCCCGCTGCAGACGCAAAACCTGCTCCTCATCCCTGATAATCTCACTCAAACTCGTCGCTTGCAGGACAACATGTTTCTGCCCGTCCTTTGCTACCTGTGTCTCCGCGACAGGCGGTGGAATCGCACCCATCTTGATCAACTCGGCCGTCGGTGGTCTTCGCGCCTGTTGAATGATATAAAGCGTCGCGATACGCATATGTTTCTCCCTCAGACGTTTGAGCGCCTCGAGCGCATTATCATACGCTGCTACCAGGGCTGGTCGTTTCCCCGCATTAGCAGTGACGAGCGAGCGAATCGGGTGTGGGACCGTGGCGAGATGTTGTAGGAATGCGCGGTGCGGTGCGGGCATGTACATGAGCATTCGGATCATGAACGATTCTTCTGCCGTGGCTCCGGGTTGTTTCGGTGCATGGTCGACGGTGAGGAAAACGTCGAGCGCGTGGATCAATGAGCTTTGTCCTGCACTCGGACCGGAAAACTTTCGGCCCTTGAGTGGTGGTTGTTCGCCACCTGCCGCCTGCGTCGAGGTACTGGCTTGCGCTTCATGTTCCGCAGCAGACGATAAATCCGCCGCCGTCGCGTCTTGTACACCCAAAAACGCCCATCCAGCGCTGTTCGGTCCATCCGAATCTCCACCTTTGAACCATGGTCGCACAAGGTGGTAGAAGATGGCAGGATCACACCCATTCCTCACATCAAGGATGATATCCCCAATATGATCAATCATCGCTGCCAAATCGTTCAGGTAGCCCGTCAATCGCGTCAAGGAGAGGGAATCCGCCATGAAAGCTTCATCCAGGGACGCTCGCATGATCGACAGGGCGTTGACACCCGCCAGTTCGCACCGGGTTGATGTGAGGTAAAAGTGCGCTTCATCCGACGTGTTGGTAAACGTCACGAGCGATTTGACATAAGGATTGCGCTCGAACGACGGCGCCGCGTGCAGGTGAACAGGATGAGAATTGTAGAGGACCGTGTCGGCATATGTTAAGATCGGTGGTAGGCCGAGTAGAGGACACACCGCTAGCAGTGGGACGGAGATGGATGCCGGAATTGGAAGCGGTGTTGTTCTTGGTATTGGCAGTGTTGGATGGCTGTGCACGTAAAAGTGCAACAGGTAGGTCAAGACGAGATGAGCTCGACGAAGTTCCGGCAAGGAGCTGAGCAGAGATTGAATAGGTAATACAGGCATCTATACAACAACTCGTTAAGTGGCAGTCCTCGACGTAAGGCCAAGTTGCAAACTCACCTCTTCAATACCCTTTCTCCACACTTGCTCCTTCAGACCATCAACCCCAAGCGCCAGACCCTGCCCGACCACACCCTCCCCTCTCGCAGCCCACAACGCTTCCTCCCATACAGTATACTCCGCTGGCAACCTCTCAACCGCCGCATCAAACGGCAAAAACCCCGTTCGTACATCAACTTCGAAATCGGCGGACGCGGTGGTACTCGTATTCGGAGCGAGATTACTAGCGGCGAGATTCGGAGTAACGGTTTGAGCGCTCGTCGGGATATCTGCGTGTGTGCTTGTTGTTGTCGAGGGTGCAGAAGGAGCGGCGTGTGTTGGTGGCAGTGCGAGAAAATGACCTGGAGGGAGTGTGATGGCCGGAGCGGTGAATGGTGTAGTGGCGGCAAATAATCCATTGCGACTTGGGTAGGAGAACGACAGCCGCTTGCGCTGTGCGCCCTGTTGAGTGGTTGTTGGCCGCATTGTAAGGTCTATCAGTAGTCTGTAATGTGACTTTGCGACTCAGTGTAACGAGTAGATTGGTGGTACATCAAGCATCAACCTGCAACTTGTGATACTATATATCCTCCCTATCAAACGAGTTGTCCGATGGCCCAACATTATTTCTCTTTCTCTCCCGCCCGCTGATTCACCCGATCGTCACGACATCCACCCAATATTTCGTAGCATTAGCGCTTTGCCACGCGATCTATGTAGGCTCCCGCCTCCACCCGGCAGATCCAGGCCTAGCCAAACGTGCCAAACCAGCTGCCAAACCCGATATTCAGGCAGCTTACTCAGCTTTTTCAGCTTGGTATTCTCACGACTTGTTCCGAGCGAGTGACTGACTTGGCCAGCGAGCAAATGAAGGCTAACACGATGTTATAGGATGGACTAGACTGTCTTCGATGTTCATGAGATATCGCAAAGACTAGGCAGCTGATTAGGCAGGGTGAACGAATCGGAACGCTGAAGAACGTGCTCGAGCGCACGATTTGCCTCGCCTTGTCGACGTAGAAACTTGGCTGGAGAGAAAGCTGGCTGCTGAACATGTCGAGTATAGGCATCAGTTCTCTGTAGCCTTTCTGTGAGCGAGACGCGCGACTCACATTTGATGTCTCGCGCATCACAAATTTCGCGTACCAACTCTGGTCGCTTTTTGAGCTCTCGCCCCTACAGTCACAGCATTCGACTTTGTTCACTCACAGATTGTCTGGCTGACGGCTCACAGGCTTCATATGGCCTGGGGAAAACGATCCCGATTAAAAGCTTGAGCTTTGGAAAGAAAGGACATAAATCCTGTTGGACCGTCTGCTTTTTATCCCCGTCGTTTTCAGCCTGGTGGTCACTGCTGCTTGCAGATTGTGATCGAACAATGGACAGGAGGAGTTGTCCAGGTGTACGATGCAATGAGCGTTGACCTATACAGGCAGATGTTGTACCCCTTCTTGTATTTGAGAACCCAAGGGTAGTATTAGTACAGTCTTTCCGCTCTTCCTCTGCAGCAAAGGGCACCGCACTCTCTTATGGTTTCTCCAGAACAGCACGATCCTGCGGGACCGTCCAGTCGGCCGTCGAAACGACAACGTCTCAAGTCTATACAGGATGAGATGGCTGCGCTGAAAATGCAGTCAGCTGCAATTGACAAGGAGGCTACGACGGATGCAGCTAGTGCGAGGATTTTGGAGAAGGCTACGCAGGACGGAGATGAAGCATTGCTCAAGGTGTGTAACTCGAAGAATGGCAGAGAGCTAACCTCATGCAAAGGTGATGCCATTAAGGTGTGGGCATCTGCGATGGGCATTCAGCGCCTGTCCCGGCTTTCAAAGCAGGCGCTGATTCGAAAGGTAGCTGAGTTTCGATGCTATACTGATGCCGAGGAGCTGGTAAGTGCCGCTCGCTCTGCATATTCAATGAGTATCGCGACTCTGTAATACAACCGCGGCTCTGTGATACACCTTTTTGCTAACCTTCTATATGTTCATCAGACTCAGACAGCCGGGAAAGATATGCCCTCTCCGATGTGCGCTCCGGTTGTACAAAACGATAGCCATCTTGCGCTTTTCCCTGCGGCAGAAGATGATGAGGAATCAATCGAATCACCAACTGCGTTCGAACAAGAGGAGGAATGGCGGACAAAACGAGGAGAGGATGAACAGCTTCTAGACGAGCTGCCAGAGGCAACCCGGCGGGAGACTCTACATATTGTGGGTGGTGTCGATGACGATGAGGATGATGTTGACGAGGACGACGAGGAGCTGAAGGAAGTGGAGGGGGCAGATGACGTGGTAGAGCAAATCAGTATGTGCTCGTCTCTATTTTGCTGAGGCCAGTGACACGCTGCCGGGTTCTAAGGCGCTCGCTGACTGTCACATAGGCTGGAGCGAGAAGGAACAGCTAGCACGGGCGGAAGTCAGCCGCTTCATCAACGATCGCCGACGAAAGGGTGCGATCTCAACTGATAAGCATTGTGGAAAGCAGATTGAAGTACGTGATATTGTGTAGCTACACCACTAATACATCCTCTGCAGTGTAACACTGTAACTGGAAACGATCGGCCAGACCACCGCGTGCTGACCCTATGTACAGACCTTTACGACGATAGCTTTGGCTGAAGGGAAGATCCAAGATGAATTAGTAGATCGTCATTTCATCACGCAGTTCTTGATGTACAGCTCGCAGCGGTCAAAGATGAATAGAAAAGGGGAGGCTATGGAAGGAACTCGAGTGGGATCTGTAAGTTTCCATTGAGCTACCGCGGGCATCGGGAACATTTGATTAAATCTATCGCACTTTAGCAACAACTTCGCAAGCTTTTTTTTGGTTGCCTACGGTATCGAAAGGCCCAGGTGGCTGGTAACACAAAATTCGGCAAAGCAGTGGATCAAGATCGGCCGGCAGTCGATAACACCCTTACTACCTTTTTGCGCATGTTGATGTTTCAGGCTACAGACAACCTTCGGATGTAAGTTCCACCTTGTGGGGTCCTTCCTCTCTTTGCCCTTTTGATTCAATAAGATTTATTTTTTATGACGATGATGGCGCAGGGGGAAAATCCCTGAGACAGATGCCCAGGATGTACGTGCCGGAACCGTGCTAGATAGCCTCTCGGCAGAGGAAGAGGATAAGCTCGGGTGGGGTTTCTTAGGACATCCGAAGCGTAAGTGCCGCATATGTCAGCTCTGGTATTAGCGTCCGAGAATGCACATGCTCACTCTCGCTTCGATCAGTTCACATGGCGGTCAAAGGACACTTGGTTTGGACTTTACAGAGAGCGACAGGAATGAGAGGGGACGACCTGCGCTCAATGCATCTTGCTGCGCTCCAACCGTATAGTATGACGTTGCCAAATGACTTCAGCAATCGCGAAGTGCCTGCATTAGTGCTGTTGCAATGGAACCATAAGACAGTGCATACGACTAATGTAGGTATCTCCTTTTCACTATCTCATGTGCGAACAGTGCAATGATGTGTTGCCCCTGGTACCGATGCCCAGAATTCTACAGAAGTTGATAATATGAACCCTTTTCCCTCAGATCGAACATCCAAAATTCCATACAGTGGTATCCCACAAGCGTCCGGACCTCGACGCCCAAGCGGCACTTGGCTTTTATTTGCATTGGCTCTTTGATGTTTTCCAGATCGAAGAAAAGCATGAATTTGACTGGACTCTGAACAAATCTTGGAGACACGTAAGTTGTCTTGTGCTATTTGGATACCTATCTGCAGAGTTTCCCGCCCATTTGTCTGTCGCTCACGATTGTCTTTCACCTTTTCGACAGTTAAGGTTGATCTTCGGCTCATCCTGCGATACAGAATACTCTGAGGGGTCGCTTTACAATCTATTCTCGCGCTCTTATCAGTCCGCCAATGTGCCTATCAAACATAAATCGTCGCTTCAACGACATCTACTCGGCAAGCATCATGAAGGTCAGGGGTGCGTACATAGATCAAGGCGATACTCTTTTGTTGCAGGAATCTCGTGCTGAGAGCATTTTGTTGACTATAGCGTGGTACAGACGGAGACGGAACGAATGGGATGGGCGTCTGGTGTATATGCAAAGCACTACGCCAATCCTATTCCGAAGCAGGTGTGTCGTGTTGCACGTCCGTCTGATTCAGATCTGACTCTGTTTCTTATTCCAAATTAATCAAAGGCTGTCCTTGGCTCGGCTGGTTTCCATCGCGCGGAGAAGTATGACCCTATATGGAGCGACAGGATTCAGGTACCCGAACACCTGGTGAAGAAACTATTTCCGCAGGCGGAGGAAAGAATACAATTGATTGAGGAAGCTATCGTACAAGGCAAGTTACGCTCCCTCGTTTGTCCTCTTTAATCGCACGTCGCTATCATGGGGCCTCGGATAAGTTGATCTGACCTATACCCTTCACTGCACTTATGTACTTTACAGGAAAGACTCAACTGCGAGGCGCTAGAGACTTTTGGAAGCTGGTCGCCGGCCTTCGTGCCCGCATATTGCTCGCGGGAGCCGCCATCCGCCTGCAGTGCCCCGAATCCGCCCTGTTCCGTCTCCCATTATTCCAGAATACGGAAGTTGTGCAGTGGATGCGAGATGTCTTTCCGTCAGAGATTGTAAAGAGCCTGTGTAGCGTTGTATGTAGAATAGTATAATATGGAATAATATACTAACTAAATACAGTACAAGGTCTAAAGTTGGAACAGTCAGAAAGGATTATTCTTCACAACTACTGATGTCTATCAGGTAAACGGCTAACTCACAAGATAATATGTAGAATGCTAGTATGAGCTAATCTAAAGGTATTATCTAAAGTGGTAGTTAGTACAATCAAGAAGGCGCTTCTTGGAGAGTTAGGGAGGAAAAGCGTCTTTCATAATTCATGGTGGCAAAACTTACTACAATCTGGCCTGTCTTATATAGACGTCAGAAATGGGTGGCGAGGCCAACCCTGCGCAAGGGCTCCTAAGGAGACCTTGGCGTACAACCTAACCTTTGTCACTTTGTTCCGAAAATGGCACAAAGTGACAAAGTGACAAAAAGCGACAAAGTGACAAAGTGACATAGAAAACTATGTCACTTTGCTATTTTCAGTACAAAGTGACAAAAGCATAAAAAGACTTGCCAGGCTCGAACCTAATTCCATAACTAAACTAAACTTCCAAATTCTACTACAACAAAGGTGGCGAACTATAGAAAGAACTGCACAAGTACGAAGCAATAAGCAAGAGGACAAAAAGGGTAAAGTGTGAAGTACTTACAGAGATGGATGCAGCCACGCGCAACGCAGGTCAAGTAAACCTCGAGAACGTACAGTCTGAAATCGTCGCTGAAGCGATAAATGGCACCAATGCTCGTATTGACAACCTCCAGCGACAAATCGATGCCTTATTGGAGTTGACAACACGTCGGACTCAACTTCTGACTCCATCCAAAGGTATCGGTGGTGTGATATTTACAGGTATGTGCTGGAGGTGCGATGCATGTGACATCTTGAGCTATCGTCTAATCACCGGACCGTCCACAGGCTACAACAATGCATCATCCCCTCTTGCGTCAACTCCTTGTCCACCTCTTCCCTCAACACCTCTCGATGTCGGACTAACATCCAGCTGAACAATTCGTCATCCAGTCCTTTACCGTCTACGCCAAGATCCGATACGCCATCCCGACATGGCGACTTGCAGCGACCGCACTCGGGACAATCGGGCTCGCCGGGAACATCGAGCGGCACAATCGCCGAGAATTTGCTACTGGAAGAGAGGAGCGGCGTATACCAGGACGAGAATGGACATATGCGAGCTTACGCACTGAGCTCGCCAAAAGAACCATTCAAGAGGCGGGTGAAAACGGAGTTGGATCTGTACTTGCCGAAGGAGTTGGAGACTTGGGCTGTTCAAGGTGAGTTCGACAGCTGTTCACTGAATCGGGATACTGTACCGAGTTTGGGTTGATACGTACCTAAAATACATAGGTCAAGTGGGCTCGTACCCTCTACCACCTTTTCTTGGCGTAAAGGGAGTCAATTGGCAAGTAGTATTCCCGTACGTTAAGAGTCCGGTTTATCTTTGGAGCGTATGGAAGCCCAAGGATCTGGGAGTGTATGGTAGCCTGAGAGAAGTATGGCTGGATTGGGATAGGGTGAGAGAAGACGGAAGTGGAGTGCGACCTCCGTTGAAGGAGATAGAGGCCGAGTTCACGACGAAATGGCGCTCAGCAGAGGCAGTAGGTCATTCTGGACTTGGCACTAGCAAGAGCGCTCGGACTGACTATGACTCACTCTATGCGACTTGTCCCCCGGAATGCAGGCGCGTCAGTTATGGAGCAAGTACAAGGCACTGGTGACATTCTGTCATGAAAGATTGAATGTGCAGAATCAGGAATGGCGCGAGCTACAACTGTTTCTCGATACAGAGGTCTATCAGCTACCCAAAAATCGACCCGACCCTCAACATCGGAAGCTTTCCCAGGTCGGAATGACGCAACTCAGTGCATACCTGAAGGAACGCGAGGGAAAGAAGAAACAGGGTAAAGGAGAGATCAGGTAAGTGCCTCGTGTCCAGAGTCATAGTCGCGCACCTTTGACATGTAAATAAATCACCTTTCTGATGAATCTGTCGTTCACATTCGTGATTCGCAGTGCCGCTGCCGGACTGATCGAGACCGGCAATGTCACAGGTACGACCACTGTTGATACAACCGATGTAGCGAGCGAGAGCAGGGTGCAATGTGAGTCTGTTTTCATTTCGTTCGACTGGCACGACTAGCAACTCACAGAAGGTCCAAGCTAATCGCATCACAGGTGCTCCTGCTTTTTTTTCGCTTGCACGCAGCTACCACTGCAACGAATCCCAGGGTCACCCCTTCGAAACGGCTCGGTGGTCCGGAAGGGGTAGCGAGTGGTCGGGGAAGTACCACGGGGGCGAGCGCTTGAAAAGTGAGGGCGACTCGGCGGAAGCACAGTGTCAGTGTTAGGTGGTCGGCGGTACTATATTCAAGCAATCAGCCCAGGCAGTAGTCTGTGTATATTTTTTTTATGTCATTAGTTTCAACAACCTTCAAGTCAGCCCTACTTATCCGACTAGGTGTGGCTCAATGGAGACGTCGCCTGACAGCCTGACATTGAGGCGAGGGAGGCAATTCGTGAACGTCATGTCGAAGGTGGCGAAGTGAGTTGTGTTTCGTAGCAGATCACCTGTTTGCACAGAAGGGGTAAACTTGACGATTTGAGATACTGGAGGATCTATCCATCAAGTTTAGTACAAGGAATAAATGCATACAACTAGCCTATAAGGTAGTTGACTCCGACACGACACAATGTATATGTGGTGGGCTTACATTTGCTTACTAACCTCATTAACCTCACCTCTAAAGTGAAGAAGGCCACGCACCAGTACTTGGTATGTTGGTTCCTGCTACAACGGCCTTCCAGGTCAGCGATACCGACAGTTTAGGGTTGGTAAACGGTCGCGCTTTACGATGATGCGAATAAAATACAACTAGCTACCTGACAAGAACATCGGATCAGCTATAGGCTTGACGGGGAGGCATTGTCTGATCAATACTCACCAATAACACACTTTCACTAACCCTCGGTGAATGGGACAGATACAAAGTAACAAACAAAGGAAGGAGACGGCTTGAGCATCGCCCAAGAGTGAACAGAGAGTAAGCGGTACACGTGAATGTGGTATACCGTGGCCATCCACGTAGACGTAAAAGAGATACAACAGACTGGAAAGGTCAGTAGCGAATCAGCATCGTACGGGAATAGCATGATGCAACGATGTTGTGCGATACTCACTAGAACTACCTATACACCAGGCCTGGCTTTGGTTTACCCATAGCCTTGTTAGCTAACGGAGTCCTGAATGTCAAATGCGCTCTTCATAAAACGCTCATGTTATCATCTATGATACAATACAAGCTAACTGGAGTCATAGTCAGCTAAGTTGTCAACGAATCAACAGCATAGAGTGAAAGCAATACTTACTAGCAATACCATTGCACCTATTCCCGTAACGGACCGTACGGTGCACACAAACAAAGAGCAGGTCCCAGGCTCGGCAATGCGCAATTAAGAGTGAACGAAGGGTATTGGAAGTGAGGTATTGATGGATATAATGGCGCATAGTGCGTTGCGAATATCATTGTATCATAATCTAACATAAGGGAATACAACAGACTGCAAAGGTAGAGAATTAGCAACGTACGACAGGTAGAAGAATCGATGTGCGGTACTCACTTGATCTACCACTGCACCAGCCCTTGGCATGGCGCTCCCTGAAGTCCAGACAAGTCCAGACTGCCCTTATACTGCGCTGAACGGTGTTGACACGACTAACAGAACAGAAAAACAGAGATGTGATGAGGAAGCTCAGTAGCAAGACCAGCCGCAGCAACTTGTAGGTGGCATCAAGTAGCTGATCAAACACAAGCAAAGGAAACGCTCCTGCCATCCAGCAGCTCATCCAGCACCCCTCCCTGCCTCTCTCTCGATCGAGCCTCTGTCCTCTGAGCCATAACGCAGCTACCCATTTATTACGTGGTATTACAGAAAATCTAATCAGAACTCAGTGAGAACCGCGAAATTTCGCCTTCACAAATCTTGTGAGCGAAGCTCAGACGCGTGTACGCGCCCGTCACAAAGCCCGTGACATGGCTAGGCACTAGATGAATGTAAACTACTAGTTCCGTGCATCCACTCCTATGTTCTTCTTTCGTTGCTTTTTAACAAAGACGATGAAGCGACTCTCGCACACCTCCTCCATCTCCAAAATTCCATTCTCGATTGCCATTCATCTGAAACATTACGCCTTTGTGCAACTTGCTTCTTCGAGCTGTTCATTCTCTTGACCTTTGCAATCGTTGACATTCCTGAGAATATTGTATCGCCAGTGAATCGTGCTTACAGAGCTTTGAGACGCTACAACGACCAACTACAAATCAAGGCGATATCACGCTGTTCTGACCGATTGCAATCGCTCAATTTCACTATCGAGAGGCCCGAAGCATATCCCGTTCATTACCCAGGTCTTGTCGGACAGGATACCAAAGAGTCTTCCATTGTAAATAACATAACTTATCAAGCAGTATGTAGTTGGTCCATTACACCGGTATTATATCCCTATATTCGCTCATGTCTACTACCTCTATTCCCTGGCTCCGCAGTGGTGGCCGATACCGCTTTTTACGACCTTTTGGAAATCGATGTGGAGGCGGATGAAGGTGAGAATAGGTTTTGGGCATGACCATTTCGAGTGATGAGATTGACGTATGGAATGACGGTTTGCGCCACGATGTAGCGGAGATCCGAAAAGCGTATAAGAAAAAGGTGAGCTTTGAATTCAGTCGAATGGCTTGTGTTGGAGTGTTCTGCTGGCTGACCTCATTTCGGTTTACAGGCGATGAAGCACCATCCTGTTAGTCCAAGGTTTGAACGAGGGGCGGTATCATAGTGGCTTACAACCGTTCGCGGAATTATGTCGTACAGGACAAAGTAAGTTGGAAATAGAGCAGCGCTTGTTGGTGCGCGTACTAACGCTCTGTATTGAAAGAATCCGGACAATCCAGAAGCACATGAAACGTTTCAAAGTATCGGAGAGGCGTAAGTCGTCACTCTTTACGTATGCGTTGTAATCACTCTGTTAATCTCATGAAAATTAGGTACGAGACGTTGATAGATGGAGACAAGGTTCGCCCGCGCTTTAACTATTAACTAGGCTGGGGAAGCTGATGACTTACTGCCAACTGTAGAGAGCGGCTTACGACCGCTACGGCCCAGACAACGGTAATCGTCCAGGACCATCCGGGTACGGCGGCGGAGGAGGAGGTGGAATGCACCCAGACGACATCTTTGAACAGATGTTTGGCTTTGATGGAGGTTTTTCGTTCGATATGGGTGGGGGTGGGGCGGGAGGTGGGCGGGGAGGCAGGCCCGCGCCGAGACAGTCAAAGGATACGGAGATCGAGTTTGATTTGACGCTCGAGGAGGCGTTTGTGGGGAAAAAGGTCAAGCTGGCTATGGAGAGGGATAGAACGTGTGGGCAATGTCATGGGTCAGTGTTACTGCTTATCTTTGTGTCGTTCGCTGTTACGGAATATTGACAGTCTGGTCGATAAATGTGCTGCAGGTCCGGAGCGAAGAATGGCGCGATAAAGCGAGATTGTGGCAAGTGTACAGGAAAGGGATTCATCATGGCTCAGACGATGGTGAGTCCCTCTTTGCGGAATATTTTTGAAAGGTGTCTAATTGCGCAACTCTTTCCAGATTGCGCCAGGTATTGTCGGAAATGCAAAAAGGCCATGTCCAGTTTGCGATGGAGAAGGAAAGAGAGTTAGGGAGAAAGACCAGTGAGTCGATATGCCATAATAATTGCGCACAACCTGAGCGTTGTCTCTGTTCTGCGAAATAGCTGCAAGAAATGTAAAGGAAGCAAGATTACCAAGCAGAAGACGAAACTGGAATTGTTTATCGAGCCTGGAAGTTTAAATGGCGAGAGGATAGTGTTAACAGGGGAGGGTGACGAGTTGGTATGTAATTCGACATCAGATCTAATACTGTTATGCTACTGGGTTCTCAAACAGCGCTGCCACGCTTTCCTTTCGCAGCCAAATACCCCACCGGGCGACGTGATATTACGACTTCGAGTACACTCGCACCCTGCATTCCATACAGGACCATCTGGATCCCGCGACCTATACTATACCGCCAATATCACATTATCCGAAAGCTTGTTGGGATTCCAGCGGATACTGTTCTACCACCTTGATGGACGAGGTATCAAGGTCGACTGTCCAGCAGGCGAACGCATTATCAAGCATGGCGATACCTTCTTCATCAAGGGTGAAGGAATGCCGAAAAATGCCAGCACACGGAATCGTGCTGGAGATCTTTATGTAAAGTTTAACGTGGAAATGCCGGATCTTGAGTGGGTTAGGAAACAGCAGAGTCAGCTACGCGGCTCAGAGGTACGTTTTGAGAAGCCCCTGCTTCCTTGATATACGCTAACGGCAATGATATCCTTGGCAGACGATCAATGTTACGCTTCCTCCGAAAAAGGTTGACCAGGCAATACCAGAGGACACGATTGCACTCGTCAAGCTGAAAGAATGTCCAACTGGCAAGGTAAGATCTATTTGTCCGTTTTATTTACCCTTGATTTGCGCTGATACTCCCATTCCCAACTTTCAGACTTTTTACGACGAGAAAGAGGCTCGCTCACGCACGAATAAAGGGGGAAGGGCATACTACGATTCAGATGACGAGTACGGCGATACTCAAGGGCCTTCGGCACAATGCGCTCAGCAATAGGTTACGGTGATGTATAATGATTACCGTTATAAAATATACCAATCATGACTCTTACATATGACTACTCTGTGTGGGATGCTGAGCCCGGATGTACTCAATGGAAGAGCGATCGGGAAGACGGTACTTGACTATGGTGTGGTATAGTGTTCCCACAAGTATTCTAGCCCGATAAAGGATACTTGTTGCCACCACCAAGAAAGAAGTGGACAAAGTAACAGCGAGTTGAAATCAAACACATGAAACTATATTACAACAAAAGCTTTCAAAGGCAGGCGATGAAGAGGAGAAAAATGAGCTGGACACACAGAGTGACTGTCACGACCGACTGGCCATCATGTGCTGCATATTGAAGCCCCAAATTTGTCTTCTAGGTCTTGTTCCTACCCATATGAGCACGATGCTTGACATGATCCTGATACTGCTGCGTGAGAGAGAGGAAGAAAAAGGTCGTACGTACGGTAGCTGGATATGTCTCCAGCTTCTGCTTGCACAGTAATTGATGGCCGTCTCGATAGCCAATGTAGTCAGAAAGCTGAGAGCAGCGGGTGTGGATAATTTAATCGCCAATGAGGATCGTTCGACCATTCGAAGAACGAACAGGCCTCTTGCTGCCCACTTGTAATAAATCTTTTGAACCCTGAGCAGCGTATTACCTTTGTTCATTTGAGCAGATGAAGCAGGAAGCTCCAGGGGAATGGTGCCTCCCAAACAACTTCGAACGCCCATCAACGGAAGCTGTTAGTTCGCCAAAACAAGCGAACGATCGTCCCACCACGCGAGCGATCTTCCGGGCCTCCAGAGCTGCCTCCAGGCAAAATGAGAAGGCAAGGGGATATCTTTATGAAAACCGGTGGTCAAACAGAAAGACACCTTCCTGAGCCTTAGGCGTCTCGTTGCGCCACCATGCTCCCTCTTCACCCATCAACGCTCCTCCTCCTACTCTTGCGAACAGTCAACGCACAGACATGCAGCAACTACGGTTCCTCCTCCTCCACCAGCGCATGCATCTGTCCACCTGGATTCGTCAATGCTTCGTCCGACTGTAGTCTACCCGTCTGCGGAGGGAGTCTCGGGCAGGCCGGCTTATCGGGAATTGCTATCCCGCGTACTACTGCTGGCTTTGGGAATGTCAGTAGTCCCGTGTGTAGCTGTAGTACTGGATGGACAGGTCCTGGATGTACTGGTATGTTGTTTCTCGCGCGAAATACACACGGCCTGAGCCATCCTTGGGCTGAATTTTTCGAATTGCCTCCTTTAAAAAATCGTAGTCTGTCGTACTTCCAACGCCTGCCTCAACTCATTTCCCTCCCTATCCTCCTCTACGACTCCGTCTTCCGGAAATTCCGGCCAAGGTTTGAACACCACATTGACATGCAACACCGATCCGACCACGTACACCTCCTCTCAGCTTTCATGTAACGTCAATAATCCGACGCTACGATCTGTTTTCCCGCTCCAGTCAGTATTGACAATCACACGGACATTGGACGAGGGAAAGGTCGCTTGGAGGAATGTGACGTCGGATGGCCTTGGAATGGATTTGGGTGGAAGTGGATCTGGCTTTGCACAGCTCTGGTATGACGGTGTAGAGCAGGTATGACTCGAACTTATCAGAAGACGTGGAAGAAAACCCTCACGTTGCATTAATCCAGTTCTATTGCAAAGCGACCTCGTGCAACCAGACGACTACCTCTGACCCAACCACCACAAGCAACTCGTCAACATACACATGCCAATCCATGGCATGTACCTGCATCTCCAACACCACATTCTGCTCCGGCTCCTTTGATCTCTCGAAAACGATAAACGGCCTCTCTGGCCAACTCATCATCGACTGTAAAGCCCAAGGCACATGTACCTTTTCCCAGACCTTTCTCAACAAACTGTTCGGCTCGACGGGACTCGCAATGTCAGACTGCTCGTTTGGCGAATGTGTAAGGCAGTTTGTCATTGATCAAGCACTCGGAACGAATACATCCAATACAGGGAAAGGGAAAGGCTTGAACGGCGGTGTAATCGCGGGACTAGCAGTCGTTGGTGCGCTCCTGCTACTCGTGATCGCAGGATTCGTCGTCGGGTACTTGCAACAACGTAAAGCTCGGAAAAAGCCATTGGTGGAGAACGATGATGGGTTATTTGGTGGTGCGCCGAAGCGCGGGGTTGGGTTGGAGTGGAATAATCTGGGTTATGTTGTGCGTGGGGAAAAGACGGGACTTTCTGCCGCCTTCGGTGCCGGTGGTGGGATTGGTTGGGGTGCCAAGACAGCTTCCCGGGCTAGTACCGCTGCAGCTAAGAGGAATCGAGTGGTGCTTGACAGTGTTAGCGGGAGGTTACCACCAGGCGGATTCTGCTGCATCCTCGGTCCAAGTGGTGAGTTTGCGCCTATTTACCTTTCGCCGCATATCGATACATCTGCTGATAACATCTTGCGTTCCGTGCGCGCTCAGGCGCTGGGAAATCTACGTTTGTGGATATCTTGGCGGGGAAGAGAAAGGGTAACGGGGTGGTCACTGGTGATGTGAAGCTGCTTGTGGAGAATGAGGAGCAGAGTAATGGCAAGCACAGGATCGGATTCGTTGATCAAGTGAGTTGCCAGACATTCTCACTGCTTCTTACCTACTGACCACCTTGTGTCTTCTCGTAGTCTGATATCTTAGCCCCGACATCCACCGTCCGTGAAGCACTCCTCTTCGCCACCCACCTTCGACTCCCGGAAAACATCCCCGAGGCAGTGAAACAAGAACGAGCAAACGAAGTCATGCAGCAGCTCGGGTTGGGTGATGTTGCCGATACAAGGATTGGGGATGTTGTATATCGGGGTATAAGTGGTGGGGAGATGAGGAGGTTGAGTATTGGGCTCGAGTTGATTGCTGCGCCTGATATTTTGATATTGGATGAGCCTACTAGTGTAAGAACGGTCTTTCTGTCATGTTTCGAGTGTAACTTGTAAGCGTGGCAAGCTTATACTTTTGCTTTTGCTTCCGTCAGGGATTGGACTCTGTCTCGGCCGCCAACGTCGTTGCAGTGTTACAGAGCCTAGCGAGAGATCCAAACAACCCAACGACGATCATCGCATCGATCCATCAACCAAGCAGTCGTCTCTACCAATCATTCGACACAGTCCTCCTCCTTTCAGAAGGCAAACCTCTGTACTTTGGTCCCGGTGGTGCAACACCCGCTGCGTACTTTGCTTCAAAGGGCCATCCTTGTCCCGAGGGGTACAACGTGGCCGATCATCTACTCGAAATCGCCTCCATGTCACCCGCAGAGTCTGTGGGCGAATACCAGTACAAACCCACCAGACCGCGCGGTCCTGTCCACTCTGAGACGGAAGGGTACCCGCTCACGCCGATGGAGACGAAACCCTTCTCCTCCGGCCTCGGGTCACCGACGACACGTATGATGAGCCTGGACAAGGAAGATCTTGAATCGAGTCGTATGAGTTCGTTGCCGTTGAATAATCATCGTCATCCGCAAGGCATCTCGCGCGCGGACAAGACATGTGCTACGACTTTCCTTACACAGGTGGAAGTTTTGAGTGGGCGAGAATGGCGCAACTTGAAACGGTAAGTGTACATTGTTGATGTGACCTTCGCCGAATTGATAGAGACTGACTCACCTCGCTTGGTATTAGTGACAAGAGCCTCTTGATCGCGCATATCGGTTTAGCTTGCATATTGGGAGTGTTCGCTGGAGGTCTCTACTTTAAAGTGGACATTACTATTTCTGGATTCCAGAATAGGGTAGGGAGTTTATTCTTCTTGGGTGTCTTGTTGGCATTCATGTCCCTCAGGTAAGTAAAGCGGGCTGCTGTGATCTCGAGGCTCTCTGACCAAGTATATGTCCTGCCAGTGCACTTTATAATCTCATCGAGATCCGGCCCTTGTTTTTGCGAGAGAGGGCAGCGTTATTCTATTCGTGAGTCTTGAACGAAATCAATCGCAACGCCACCCGCCCTCGATGTACTGACTCCGGGTTCCCTCTCTAGCCCGAATGCATGGCTCCTTTCTCGGATCATGTTTGACATCGTGCCTTTACGCTTGATACCAATAATTCTCGTCAGCACGATCGTCTACTGGATGGTCGGCCTGAGTCCGCATCCGGATCGATTCTTCAAGTTCCTACTCATCCTGATAGAGTACGGTCTTCAGTTGACGGTTCATAATTTCTTAATCGCTAGTTTGATACGAAATGGGGGTATAGCGATTCTGCTTAGTTCGCTTTATAACCTGTTCCTCATGACCTACGCAGGGGTGAGCTGCCTCCCTCCAAGCGACACCGGTTCACATTTCTTACATAGTCCCTTTCTGGATTCATTTACAGTTCTTCGTCAACATCGGGAAGATACCGCCTGTTCTGCGATGGCTGCGATATTTCTCAACATTGAATTACGCACTCGAAGCGTTAGCCGTCAACGAAGTCAACAGTGGCTTACTGATCGACGATGTACTGGCTGGCGTGAACGTCCAAGTCTCCGCATCGTTGATCATGGAAACGCTGTTCGGCTTTGACAGCTCGCATTACTATCGAGATGTCTTGGTCTTGTTCGCCTTTTTGGCGGGCTACAGCGGTCTCCTCGTGTTGACTGTCTGGTACTGGTTGAGGGAATCTCGTTAGGTTGTAAAAGAGTACGGCTTGTTGTATTCTAGAAGACTCTGTATACAGGATAATAACTCGTTCGATGAACAGCTCAGACGACATCATCTACCACATCGTAAACAAACGTTTCTTTCCGCGCTGCTGCAGCTCAGCAGCGTCGTTGCTATACCCTCCACTTGAAGTGACTTAAAGTGCGACTGAGCAGGTACACTCGACAAAATTGTTGCAGGTATCGACGAGATAGAAAGCTGACTTAGCTATCCAACTGAATTAGGGAGAGCAGTTCACAGCTATCCAGAAACGTACAAATACAGGCAAGATATAATGGCAATCACCATGTCGACACCTTCACTTCTGCCCAAACCGCTACCTGCCTTCGGAAATCTGCAGCTTCTTCGCGCTCTTTTACTACAACACCGCTCTCAAGCTATATATCACCAACTCCCAACCACGTAAGCCGATACGACAATGACGCAAGCTCTATCCTACGAAACGTTGAAATCGGTTGTCGCCCCAGACACCGTTCTCACTCTGTACGACCAAAAGGGTGCGAAAAGAAGGATGGAACTGAATCTGCTCTGTTTGAAGACGGGTAGGTCTTTGTTGCGAGGATCTGCGCCTGCTTAATACTGCACCGCAGATTGAGAATGGGAACTGACGCTGCATAAAATAGTCTTCGGCTTGGAAAAGCGCGCCCTCAACTTCCCTAAAGACGAAGAAGGCTTGCACCGTGTTCGCATCAACTTGCGATGTGCACCCGCCTTCTTCTTCGCCTTTCACCTCGGCTATGCTCGACTCACTCATCAAGGCAACGCTTCCCTCATCAGCACCAAGCACCAAAAAGCCGACCTGAAGCTCGTCTCCGCGTTGTCGCGAACCGGAGTGAAAACCATCCTGTATCTTGCTGAATTCTACGGCATGCGCGGTGTCTGCGAAGAGCTGGAGCGATTGATCTGCAACGATGCGTTCCTCGACCATTGCCACGACGGGTGGTTAGGTCGGGAAATTCAACTGCTCGTCACCTCGAAGGCAAAGGCTGTGATCAGGCCGGCGGAGAAAGGAGAAGAATTCGAGCAGTTCTTCGGTGGACTCTCCCCTTACCAGAAAGGAATTTATCTTGTCTGCTCGGAAGTGGTCATGCGACGTCGAGAGCTGAAAGCCGCACAAGTTGCTGTGTACGATGCTTCGTTGCTGGAGGAAATCACCGAAAAGGAAGTTCATCGCAAGGACAGTGCTGTCTCGCATTGTAAGTCACTGCATTCATTCGCTGCTTCTGAGCTACATTGACAGATCATATGTTATTCTAGTCGTGACATGGAGCCCTATGACAGAATCCTCTGTGGTTGCTTACTCATAGGCGATACAGGCTGCAAACTACCTCTGAATGTATTCAAAATAATGCCTTGGAAACTAGATGGACAATGACATGTATCGGAAAAGCGGGAGTCATGATTGATCAGTTGTATCGGCCGACTAAGACGTTTAATGCATGGGACGAAGACTACCCATTTGATTCATTTTTTCGCCTAGCATCAGGCATTGAACATGATGAGAAGGTTCTTCGGCGCGGGAAAACTACAACTCGCAAGATGATGGCTCTGGTTCATCAGCCAACGGTATATAGCGCCACCTTATGCTACCAGATACAAACAGGGGACCCACAGATCGCCTCCATAATGGTCCTTTCGTCGTGCAGCTTGTCCGGCGCGTCCCATCCGGCAGCATTGCCGCCTCCTTTGATGTTAAGCTCCTTGATCTCAGCCTCAGTCTTTCCTTTCGCTTGAGGGGAAAACTGCCAAACTGTGCAGCCTGCACTTATGAGCAGTGATGTAGCTAGCTGCAGTCTGGATACTCATTCTCAAGTACACTGACAGTCTGCATCTCCTGACTTGTTTGTTCATAGCAACCCCCGGATCCGACTCTATATCGCACATACTGCGGCTTTGGTACCCAACCTGCTGGTAGCAGCATTATGGCATCCCTCCCAGGAACTGTACCACTTACGCTATTCACGACTCTCTTCTCAGATCTCGTCAGCCGGCTTTCTTACTTCCGCTCGGGAGCTCCTCCTCATGGAACCGGTACGGGGTCAACCGGGACACTCGCCACCTCGGGCACCCCTCGCAGCCCCCAAACAGCGGACTCCATGTCCATTCCGACCGGACGCAGGCCCTCCTATTCTCACGTTAGCGGTAGGCAGTCCGCATCAGAGCTTCCGGTTGCGAGGACAGGCAGCTGGAACAAAAATTCCACCGAAGAATCGCGAATTCAGAGATTGCGTTCTGCCCTATCAGGCTCGCGGGGTAGTCCAATTCAGGGGAGTGAGAAGACAGTGAGTTTTGGGTTAACAGAGTCACCGCCCAGGGCTGATTATCATTCGATGTTGGGGACGTCCATCAAGGATTTAGCGAGTCTGCGGAATCAGCAGTCACGCCAGCACCTCATCATGGAGTTGCAACACAAAGCGAACACACTGTTAGGAAAGCTCAATGACTCTCTGGCGGAAGACCGAGAGAAATCGGAGGTCAACGCTGAGAATAGCCAGGAACGGCGGAAGAGTGGACCCGCTACGCGGGGAGGAACAGATATAGAAAAGAGGCAAGGGTGGCTCAAAGAACTAGGCGACGTAGTCCGCCAACTCAGCGATTTGCAGACGGAGGAGAGAAACCATGACCTTCCCAAATCCACCAGCGCAAACTCAGAAGCAGACCTCGATCCTTCCGCCTACCTGACACTGCCACGATCTCCCCTCGCAGACTCTGAAGGCTTGATGAACGGTGGCACGAATGCGAAGCCAGATGACAGTGGGTTCACCATGCATCCGAACAGCGAGATCGATGACTTGGGCGATATTGACAGTGTCCCTGACGGGGATGATGACAGGCGCGACTAAGCCTAGCGAAAAGGTGCAGTTCTCTAGGCTGGTATCCAGTTTACACCGTCCTTACTTCCTCGGTGGCAATGGCGGCGGCTGAGAAATCGTCTCCAAATCCTTCCCCTCCAACCTGGCCTTCTCCGCAAGCTTCCTTTCCTCATTCTGCCCCTCCACCGCCAGCACCTTTCCAAATCCAAGCACCCCCGTCTCCTCTGGTCTCAACTTTCTCAACTCCCCATTCGCGAACCGATGTTGTCTCTTTTCCAGATCAAACGCCCACATGGCCGCTCCTATCCTGTTCGAGACGGAGAATCCGAGACCGACGATAGGTAGAGATTCCAAGGCGGATGCTGCCATGCCGAATGCTAGGAGAGATACGGGTTAAAATAGGAGAAGCAGCTACGTAGGATGAATGCTGGCTTACCCCGGTATCCCCATTTCCGTTCCTCGAGCCACAGTTCTACTTCTAGCGGCGTTAACCCCTTCGCTTGGAAGTAAGGCTGGTGCAAAGATCGGGCTGTATATAGACCCCTAGTAGCCGATGTGAACAGTATATTAAAAATGGGCAAATATGGTGACATGGGAATGAGGATGACTGATTGAATGTGGTTAGCACGTAGTCTCGCTCGTCAAAGAGGTGGTTCATACTCACAATGCCGGATAACCATCTGACTCGGCCACCACAAAATCCAGCTCAGCACACCTTCCTGCTGTTTCCCTTTCGTCCCCTTGGGATTATTTAGGCCCTGGATGATAGGCGGCTGCTCCCATTCTTCGACATATCCCTTGCTCCAGAACGACTCTGGTTTGCCTCGCGATTGGACGGTAAGATCGTACGCTCTTGACCGAGCAAGTCGCAGGTTGCGGCGGATGAAGTAGTTTAGGAGGTACGATAACTGAGGGAGGATGAAGAGGATAGTCGTATCTGAGGCAATCAAGAGTTAAACACGAATCAATCCGAACCTCGATATTACGTCATAGCGAGGGCTGTGTTTGATATGTTCAACATGGCATGTATGAAGAACTTACATTCAACAGTGTCTATCCTCTGCAGCCAACTCAATCCAGTCTCCAATATCTCGGGCGGCGGCTTGATACTCTTCTTCCCGAACAGTCCATACCCGCTCATCAAGAAATTTTGCACAAACCACCGCTGTGCCGAGTACGTAGCGGCGACATAGACTGCAGCGACCGCAACACCTCGAACGGTGGCGTGCTTCACCTTGTCCCACACGGCTGTACGAAGGTGCTGGTCCGTGAACAAGCGGTAGATGCCGACTAGAATGATGCAGGCAAGATCAGCAGATATAACGATGTTGCACCGCGAACTGCCACCGAGATAACGTACCCACTACGTAGTAAGGCGGAAAGTAGAGCAACTCCTGAGGCATGGCGACAGCGGGGAGCGTTGATGTCGAAACGTCTTCACGCAACGCAGATTGTAGTGCTGCTGGGATTCGGCGTTGTACAAGGAGACGAAGCAAGATACCTGTTCCTGTGATCTACATACAGCATACGATGATTGATACTGACAGTGGAATAGGCGCGCAGGTCCTCGATCGCAACTCGCAACCCTCGATATCTGAAACACTGAAATGTGGACGTCAAGCTTGATTGAAGAACAACTATCAATACACACATCTCTGATCTCTGATACCTCTCAACAACAGCAAGTAAGACCGTACTATTCTAGGAGAGCCACCCTTTGAAATTACCAACAACGACATGAGCTTGGTGAGTATTTCGTCCGCACTGCTTATGACCAAAAAGAAGATTCTCATATCATTACCATCTTTTTATTAGCTACGCAAAGAAGACCAGGAAACGGATGGTATCGAGGTGACATGGGGCAAGCCTTTTTCCAAGACCTCTTCCTGTTTTTCCTCTGGCTGACGTAACTTCCGCTTTTCATAGAGGACCAGCAGCGGATTAACACCTTTTCAAAATACAACTCGCGACTAGGAGATCTTCAGGACGAGCTGAAAGTTCGACAGGTAGGAGCATGTCAAGTTAGTCGACACGCGTTCAAGTGTGCTTATGACATCGTCCTGGACTGAATAGCAAGACAAGGAATACTATGACGATCTGGAGATGGAACTCGAGTTGGCAGATGAAGATGATCAAGTGCTGTAAGACAACACCTTCTAATGGAATGCCCTTTCAACTGACATTGTCCTGTCTTTCTTTTATTAATGCATAGCTACAAGCAAGGAGAGGCGTTTTTTCACTTGAAGCCAAAAGCAGCGCTCAAGTCTCTTAAAACGGATCGCAAGGCAATTGAACGGGACATCAGATCGTTAGAGAAGCGAGTGGAAGAATGTGAAACCGGAATGAACGATCTGAAGGTGCAACTGTGAGTCTTCCATGCCTTTCCTTCGCAGCGTACTGACTGAACGCTTGACGCTAACGATACCTCTTGCACGTCTGACAGAAAAGCGAAATTCGGTAATCAGATCAACCTGGATCTTAATCCAGAGGAGGACTGATTAATCGAATGAGGAGGAAACCCTTGTACACATAATACACTATCAAATGTTGCACAGGCGACCATATGCTGGTCTGGACGTTTCACGGCCCCTTCACGGTCCACAAACGAGTGCAATGCCGACTTCACAATGGGACAAAACCACCGTTATGAATGGACAACGCGATTTTGGCATATTTTCTATCAAAGAGAAACGGCTAATACGCAAAAGGGTTGCCTGTCTACATTCCCTCTGATCTACAACATCTATCGCTTTATAGCTTTTCATGCGATACGTCCGCTCCAGCCTTCTCCGGGTTCCTTCTCGAGTATTTGTGAACGCTCTCCAAGAAGCACCTGAAATCATCCACCTGGACTTGAGGGGTGACACCGTGTCCCAAGTTGGCGATCCAGCCTCCTCCACCTGCCAAGAATCCATCACACATTTTCTTAACTTCCGCTTGGATAGCATGTTGTCCTCCGTACAGCAACATGGGGTCGGCGTTACCCTGCAGAGCGACCTTGTGTCCGACGAGCCTTCGTGCCTGTGCGGGGGTGATACTGCTGTCAAGACCGAGAACATCGTATCCGGTGTCGGCGAGGACGTCGAGAGACATGTTGGCTCCCTTGGCGAACAAGGTCATGGGTACACCGGGGTGTCCGAGGGCTGTAAGTTTGGCTCGGACTTGTTTGGCAATGTATACACAGGGGGGAAGAGCCATTTCCTGGTACAAGACGGGAGGAAGTTCGCTAGCCCATGAGTCGAAGACTTGGAGGAGCTGTTTGTTCAATATTACGTCAACGTAGCCCCCTCGACTGCATCGAAAGAAAACGAGCGTACCTGAGCGCCGGCAAGGACTTGTCCAACCAAAAGATCAACACAAACATCGGCAACACGGGCAAGCAATGTCCGACTGGCTTCAGGCCACCTGTACAGCCACTCCTTGGCCTTCTGGTAGGTCTTGCTTCCCCCACCTTCCACCATGTACGCCATCAAGGTCCATGGCGCACCACAGAACCCGATCAACGGAACCTCTCCATTCAGCTTGTGCCTGGTCAGGTTGACGGCTTCAAAGACGTAACCCAACTCCTTGTTGACGTCGATCCGCTCGGGAAGCCTCTTCAAATCCTCTGGAGTCCTGATCGGGTTGGGAAGAGACGGCGCAGGAGTCATCTCGATGGTCATACCCATTGCTTCGGGAACTACCAAGATGTCGCAAAAGATAATAGCGGCATCGAGGAGACCCTTGAATCGTCGAATTGGCTGGAGAGTGAGTTCGCATGCAATCTCGGGAGTTTTGCAGCACTCGAAGAAGCTGTGGTGCTTTCGTACTTCCAGGAATTCTACGAACATGCGTTAAAGATCGGTCAGGACATGTCATTCGACGTGCGCTTTTCAGAGGACATACCGGGAAGGTAACGTCCGGCTTGCCTCATGACCCAGACGGGAGCTCGTTCGGTCTCTTCGCCTACGCAGAATCATCAGATCGGCAGTTTGTCAGTTCCTCGTCACTTGTTCAGTTAATCGAACGTCTTTCGCAACATACCTCGGGCAGCGCGAATGATGAGATCATTCTTCAGAACGGGAAGGTTCTCTGTGTCGACTCGGAGGGACATCTTGCTTGACTGGTCGCGCAATTTCGAAATGATCCAAGTAGTGGTAGCAACGGAGGCACTGGAGATGACTGCTATAGACGTCAGACCAATAAGGAGCATATAACAAGCATTCAAGGCAACTGCACGAAAACGTAATGTCGAGGTTATTCACCGTATTTCAGCACGAAGAGGAGGACGACCAGTTTCTCTGTTTGTTTCCGCATTTCTCTTTCCTCGATCGCGATCCGTCGGTCGTGGGAGACTTTACAAAGCAGGCGTCGTCCATCCTGTACGCCTACAACCAAGCTTGAAGTTCGGCTAGACACAGCTGTTGACAGTCGTTCCAAGTGATGGCTTCGACCGACCTCTGAACGCAGTCGACTGAAGGACCGGCTCATCGATCTGTCACAGACCTCAAGGACCTCACGAAAAGTCTATAAACTGTGTCTGAGGGATCGTCAAGGCGGCCTCCAGCAGCTCTTCTGGCAACTGGGTGGTGTGGTTTTGGACTCTTATGTAAGTGTACTTTGTGTCATTAGTTTATTTATAAAGGACTCTATTGTGATCAAGCATGCTATCGCGATCAGTTATTTGATGTCATATCTTTGGTAGCTTGATCCAATTATCTCATTTACCTCTCTACAAAAATCAAGTCATTATCAGGTACAACTGCTCGGCATTTTCAGGTTTGGTTATCATCATCCCCAGATTTTCTCCTCTTTCCGTCAACCGTCGACTTCGTGTCATTACACAGATCGCGATATCTTCTCATCTTCACGATCGTAAGCAGGCAAATCCGCTCCCGATCCACCTGTCTCCTCCTCAATCTGCTTGTGTGCAGCGATAACCTTGGGCCGCTGTCGGCCTTCCATTCGATCGATGTCGTTGAAGGTGACGGGCTCGTTCAGATCCTTGAAACAAAGCATAAGAATCGGACAGCAGATGAAACAACCGGCGGCAAGAGCGATGGCGGAGGAGATGGCACTGGTGAACAAGACCATGGCGTAAACCAAACTCTTCATCCTTGCGGGAGCTCGAGTATAGGCGAGTTCGTAGGATGTCACGTTGACGAAGAGTTCGCCGATGGCGGGAAGACTGTAAAGAGGGATCTGAGCCCACAAGCTGATGTTGGACACCCCGTCGCAGTCCGTAGTCGCGTAGAGGCCACACGGTGAGGATTTTTCCACTTGCCACTGCAGGATGGCACCGATGACCATGTTGATTCCTGCGAGGGCGAAACCGATTGTCATCCTGGTCATTGGCTTCAAAGGGTAACCTCGTTTGGCCATGAAGGGGTAGAACCAGTAGGTGAGGATTGGGGCGACAAACACGATCGTCAGAGGGTTGAAGTTGCTGCCAAAGGAACCGGCAGGAACCGGTTAGTACAAGTTTCTCAGGTATGGTGGACAACAAGCCAAAGACTCACCTGATCAGATCGTTAGGAACATTCTTGACTTGCATAGCAGAAGACATCGCGTTCTCCGAGTTACCAAGACCGCCATCAGCCAAGTTGAAGATCGGAATGAGCAGAAAGACTTTGCAGGCGGCAATGGACTGCTTCAACTCGTCGACGAATTTATCGTCCCAGAAAATTTTGGTGATATCCAAGGAGCCTTCTCGCTTTTCAATCTCGCTAGGCTTGGCGTAGTCCCAGAACTTTTGGCTGCTTCCGAAAAGTCGCTTCAGTCCGCCGTTTGCGAAGAGGCATTTTCCGACTTTCATCGCCTCGAACACGACAGATCCCTGGGGAGGAGCCTTGTACAGTCTGAAGTGAGGAAGAAGCGGCGCTCAGTCCGAGGTATGTCATCTCACTATGTTATTGTTGCTTGCGACTTACGATTTGTAGCATAACACCAGTACGATCGGCATCAGCATATAGAAAATTCCGGGACTCAGGAACGCAAGCCTGAAGCGAAGGCAAGTAAGTTCTCTTTTGCGTGGCAGATCTTGAATGTGGATAGAAGCTTACCAGAAACCGACGTCATGTGCAGCATAAGACGTGGCCAATGCAAACTAGAAACGAGAATGAACGCCTTCAACGTCGTGTACAAAGGGTATGGCATCTCTGACCGTCACTCACGAAAGCGCCGACGTTGATGCAGAAGTAGAACACGAGGAGGTATCGAGAAACGGTTGTCTGCGGATCCACGATGACCCGTTCTCCGCTTTTCAAGGTTCGGACAGTGGGCCGGCTGACGGGCGACTGGTCACAGAGCAGAGGAGCCAAGCAGGGTTTGATGAAGCCTGCAGCAAAGGCCAACATGACGTAGGAGACAACCGAATGGGCCTGCTCAAAGACGTGGTAAGTAGGGTCTTCTGTTTGAAACTCCCTTCGAAATTTGTGTACAAGCTTGACCTACCTAGCGCTTTGCCACTGGAAATGACTTTGGGAATCGCCCTGGAAATTTTGACTGGTGAGCAACTCCTATTCGAACATTAAGACTGAAGACTTACGGGATGACCAGCAAAACATGGGCGAGACCACCTAAAGCCGTACCCCAGCCGATGGTCTATGCGATGCAACTCTTTAGTTAAGTCTGCAACTTGGCTGTGCGTGCAGTACTTTGATCTTACCTTGAACCGGCCCCACTTGGTGTCACTGATGATACCACCTAGGATCGGGATTGTGTAGGCCAAGAATGTGAAGGATTCGGTAACAGCGGCTGTTGAGGCCAAACGAATACTTGTTAGTATCGATCATTTTCGAGTCTGTAGATTTCTGCGCATAAAAATCTACTCACTTGCGGCTCGACTGCCTAGACCCAAAGCGCCGGCGGATTGATTGTAGCCTGCTGCGCCCTTTGCGACCGCTCCGGTACCTCCTGGACTGCCTTTTGGAATTTTACCCTAGAGAGACGACATCCGACATTCAGCTATTGGAGAACGTACTATTGCCCCTCTGACTGGAGACATACCCGGACGAAGTTGCCAAAAGGACTGACGTTTGACAAATTGGTTAATGTCCGGTACAAGAGCGCACTAAGAGTTGTCTTTCACTCACCCTTTTGACCCATAGTAACGCGCTCGCTCAGCCGATTCTATGATGCACATCGCGACCGCAGCCCACTTCATAGGCGCTGCTACCTTCCTGAGCGTTTCCAGTTCCTAGGCGGTAGGTTCGCCCTCGTCCGCGGTCTCGACATCATTATTCATCGATCTCGCCGCGAGAACATGAACATGCGTCTCAGTCGCATTTGCTTTCTCGTCCAAGTCTAGGCTGCTGTGCACCTTTTCATCGTCGTGGTCGTAGTCATCTGCGATCCTGTTGGCAGGCAAGGAGCGTGCTTCTACGGGTGCTGATTCGAAGTCAAGAATGATCTGCGGGTTTTGACCTATGCAAGCACGATAACGCTTTCAGTATTGATGTCATTCTTCACTCGTAGTCGTCCGCCGTGAGCGAAACCAGCTGAAGTAGAGGTGCGCACTCACTCATGTTGGTTGTAATAACGATGCAAACAGTTGGTACTGTTCTCTGATCAGATGGATAGAACTATTTGGACCAAACTTCGACGGCCAGAGCGTATAAAACGTTTCTCACCATAGGGACTGGGCTGATATCAGAAATCATTCTGGCGGAATTGGCCTTAAGCCGATTTTCTGAAAGGCAGAGTATGATTAATTTTGAGAAATCTCCCAAGTTTTCAGCTTGTATCGCTCAGACATCTTGAGCTTTGGTAAAAGCTCCGCTTTGTTGAAATGCACGCATGACGAGATTTTCTATAAGTCCCACAGTCGTCTCATCCTTAGGCGAATTCGTACTTTTCTGAAATGAACGAGCGTTTGTTTCCAAATATTCAGTGAAGCAAGAATTTCTAAAATAATTTGTGAAGAATCCAAAAATAATTTTGAATACTGAAAGAAATGAAAATGAAAGATTGAATAAGAAAACTGAAAAATCAGAAATCAAAATAATTCAAAAATAATTTTGAATCGATTTTGTAAAAAGATCTGTCTGCCCGAAAAGAAAGTCGCTGTATAAACTATTCATGGCATGACTTCCGAAAATCACCATTGCCAAAATGCGTGCCAGCTCTCACTAACCTCATATGACGGGTTTTAATAAGCCTGGTGACGGCGGGAATATGCAAACGCGATACAAGATCAGGATCCGCTTGTGAAGTGCCTGATGTTGGCTGCTTACTCGATGGCCTTCTATGACGAAGGACCGACTAGTATCGCGTCTCGATTGCTGTAGCTAAGCTCTCTATTGTGGGACCCATCCTTGATTATGCATTCAAACCTCATCCCGAAGAGACGATTAAGCTGGGTGTGCGCACATGTAGATTGCACGTCGCACTGCACAGTCAAGCCATCCAGTATCCAACAAACCTTCACAACAGCGCATATTCGCTGTAAAGCGGCCGGTTCAGAACAGCTCACAGTATCAATAAAGATGAGCAATCGCAACGTCGAGGCGAGTATGGCCTAGCATATATACATATCTCTATCTTACATGATCCGGCTTCATCCATTCTAGAAAGAGCTTGCGGAACTTCGAATCCAGTTTCAGGCTCTAAAAGAAAGGCACGACAAGGTTGTGCAAGACAATCTCGAAGCTCGTGAGGCCATTAGTACTCACCGGGCCGAAATGAATGATGCAATTCAGCAGGAAATTGAGATAAGGAGTACGAGAACGGAGGTGGAGCGAAGGTTAGAGGCTATGAGAGCAAAGTGTTTGAGCTTTGCCGAGAAGTACCTTGAAGCCAGCACCACGCAAAAGCAGTTTGCCGAAGAATACAAAGAAGGTTTGGTGCACTGGCAAGGAAAGATTAAGGATCTGGTAGCCGAGCGCGAAGGACTCTGGGAAACCATAGTGGATCAGCGAGAGAAGCTTAGAAAGCAAGACCAGTTGCTCCAGGGCGCAAGATGTGTGCAGATTGAAGAAGGGTTGGGCGAAGGCCAGAAAGATCTTAAACGAAAGAAAATGGAATGAGCCAGCACTTTGGCTCTCGATTCTGGAACGGATTTTTTAAAGTTGTAACTCATACAGAATACATCGATATCTACTATTTTCATTTCAACCTCGCAGCATCCCCATGGAGGTGTCGATTAGGATTTGTACCTCACCCCCGCCGTGGTCGAGATTCTGCCTTCTTACCCTTCCAATCACTGCATCTAAAGCTTCCACCTCCACAACTTGCAAATCTCCCTCCTGCCTCAGGAGCTTCTGTGGTGGCTCGCTGATTCCTTGTATCCAGGACTCAACTTTGAAAGGCTGGATCACGGCCACGCAATACTCTTGGTCATCTATCTCGAATTTGAGGAATTGTTGTATATGACCCCATTGCTGTTCATCAACAAATCGAGCATTTGCATTGAGGAACCGGCCGTTTCTCTCTACTTTTTGAGTGTACTGTACATGAAGTGGTAACTCAGTATCTGTAGAGTGCGAGAAGGAAAAAAAAGCCGCCTACAGTCGCCCACGAGGCGTCTCTCAAATTGCGCCGGTCGCCTTCTTGTTTGTTGATTCGCCAGCGTTGGCTACCTGAATCGGAGCTGTGGTGATATGCCCGCCATCCCTCAAAGTACACGTCGTCGAGTTCGGTAACGGCTATTCGGCGCAAATGACCCGCATGATATGCTTCATCGGTGTAGCGGCACGTCTCCAGATGTAGTGCGACCGCCTCTACCATGCCCCTGCTCGGCACCCATTTCGCCGGCTCCGCTTCGAACATACGCGATGGTACAGATTCTGGCTCGGTGGGTTGTGCCCTGTTGTGATAAACCTCGTGCCATGTCGGTTTACCATCCATTTGATCCACCCATTTCTGTACATCTGAAGCAGTACCGTAATCGCACATCAGAGATAGTTGAGTAGCCTATCATCATCGCAGATTATTAACCGATCTCATGGTCTCCATGAGCGGATGGGGTAGGTAGAATTAGACTAACCCGCTCTTCCCTGACGATACGATTAGACAATGCGACAACAGTATCTCTGTTGTTCTTTCCGACCCATCGCTTGAGAAACCCGCCATAGCGCTCGATAGGGAAACACCAGGTGTAACACGGTGGGCCATGCCATTTGATACAAGACACAACATGCAGAAGCGCATGTATCGGTGCAGTGCAGAAAGGCATGTATTTCGTTTCGAATCTATAGTACAGTCTGGAAAGGGCACAATTAGCAAAACATCCTGTGTGATTCTCTGTTTGACGCTTACTTTTCAAACGCCTTCACCCATACAACTATCTTGCGATGTAATACAGGAAGCTCTTGAAGGGATATTTCTTGAGAGGTCACCCTCTTGGCGATTCCGGAAAGCAGAATAAAGTGCGCATAGTACGGAGCAGGAAGTCGTCCCTTCAGAACGACGGGACCTAGAAACATCAAGAAGTACGAGTACGTCTCTGCTGTCCAAAATGATTTCTTGGTGATATTGCCCACGCGCGGAGCCGTCTGAGCAGGTGTGGTGTGGTTGGACCTCGATATCTCCTTGGCGATAGTCGCCCAGGCCCCTTTCGGTATGACGAAGGCGTCCTGATGCTTTGCTTTATCGCTGCCAAGGGTCTGTCCGGTTTTGTATGTACGCTGCCATAACGCGAGCAGTTGCGGCATTATATTCTCGTACAGGACGTGCATTATATCTATAGGGAAACACCAAGGCCATATTAAAGAGTCAATACCAAGTAGGCATGACTTTGAGGTATTGTCAATAATCAGCAATGCTTGGCAAGATAACACTACAATCAGAGCAGCTGACAGGCGTACCTTCCCATTGATTCCTGAATTCGTTTGCAATTCTTTCCTTTCATCTTCATCTACTCCGTGCTCAATTCTCGAGGCCATAGCCGCAATTTGCTCATGGTCTCGCAGAGGCAGATCCGCATAATTGACGTTGCTTCGATGGCGTTCGCTGATTCTCGTCATATAGTAGGTGGTCTGCGCCCCGGCCTTTCGACCTGTCGCCTTCATGGTACAAAAACGGCAAGGAGACTTGCCGTTTACGCCTTTGAATTTCATAAGCTTACAGTCGGTTGCGGTCAGATCATTTCTCTTTCACGTCTTTCCCTAACAAGATTGACCTACTTTAGAAACCGCTGGCATATCTCCAGTTACCGTGATCAAATGTGCTCTCAGTTCAAACAAGGTAGATAAACCTCCCGTCGAGGGCACGAATCGTCGACATTCCACTCCGGAGGTTGCAAGGATCTCTAGCTCTTTCATGAGTGGCCAGAGGAACGTTTCGAACTTCACTTTGCCTTCTCTGTCATCTTTACTGCCTTTTGCATGATGTGGTTAAGGACAGTGCATCAGGGCAGCTTCGCAACTTCAACCCAGTGTACAAAACACGTACCAGGAATTAGTCCGCAACATAGTTGGAACTCCCGCCTGTAGCGAAGCTCAGGAGGTAAAGAATAGACGGTGAATAGCAGCGGCCAGGTATCTAATCGCGTATGTTTCTGCAGTGGTATCCCGTCAGTTGATAACCCCAATGCAAGTTCCGTTGGTTGGTCGAAATAAAGTTCCGAGGAACGGTAGTCATTTCTGCACCATGTCACATTTCTGGCTGATAGATTTTTGAAGCCCTCGCCATCGAACACGTCTTCGCTTTTCGCGGGGTCGTCGCAGCGACTTTGACGATAATCCAGTTTCTGGCTAAGATAGCCGTTGGAGTAGAATCCCCGCAGACGATCGATAATAGATATGTATTCGTATCTGACAGGTCCCTTCGATGTAGCAAAAGTCAGAACAAAGAACGACATGAGTTCATTATTCTACGTGCATTCATCAATCTTCAGGTACCTAGCAGGGGCACTTACTCCTCTCACTCTCGACTTATCGCAAACCGGACACTTTTTGTTTCTTTCCCAGTTGTCGTACGTCCCGGTGTAAGCCAGGCATCCAGTCGGACAGACATCATAATCCTTCACCTTTAGCTTGGTTTCTGCGCGAAGTGCAGTATCGACTTTCCAATAGCTATCAAATGTTCCCGCTGGTATTCCTATTGCGGGGAATTCACCCAGTCCGTTGTAAGTGCCGCGTGAAACCCTCGCCGCATAGCGGGCTTGACTGAGTAGCTTCGATTTTTCTTCAGGTCCAAGAGCGCTAGGTACTGTCATCCCAGGGAATCAGATATGACTCCCTAATCGAATTGTGCGAATTCTTTTACAGTAAAGCTCAGCTTCAGGGGTCACCGGGAACTCCGGCTCAATATCGTTCTGCCTAGCCGGCGAGTGCTTACGGGACCACGAGCCAGCTGATTGACTATTGTTGCCTCCGTTCGACTGGTCGCCGTCTTCATGCTCACGCAGTATCGAACGTGGTCTCTCCGGTTCCCAAGGTTGACGGCGGAGACCGGAGGTAGCAGCCTGGATCGTGAGGAAGAGCGAGGGTGGTACATGTACGTACCAGCCTTTGATTCATGTTAGAACGACGAAAGGTAGCTTACCTGTCTTGGACTGGCTCGAAAAGGCGAGCCTGGCCTCTGGAAGGGGAATGACCGACCCCTTCTCAGAGCTCGCTATCCGAAATCGGCCGTAAGTTGTTTAATCTACCTTGAGAAACTTAGGTGTACTAACCTGCACGTTCCGGCTGTCCAGTTGCCGTTCAGCTAATTGCCCAAAGACTGTCCTGCGAGAGGAGCTTCCTACGTTGTTACTCATTGTCATTGGTAAGTTTGTCAATGTCGGTGGCCATACTTCCTTTACACTCGCTTTTATCATCAGTCTGATAGCAGCGGTCTTTGCGTTTCCTCAGGGGTCGTCCTCATACCATCTGCCGGAACAATTGACTCCGGCCTTACCAGCTTCAGGTTATTAGTCATCGATTCGGCGTGGGAGATCATTCGCCTTGTTCGTACTTTTTTGCTTTGTCAAGCGAGGTCTATTGTCGTAAGCAAGTTACATCTTACATACACAGAAAGAATACGGTTCGGCGCGAAGTTTTGGCGACTGCCATGCCGGCCATTCAATAGTGCTTTTATGGAAGTATCATCCTGTACAACTGACGGCTGGTAAGAGCTCAGGAACTAATGACTATCGTGTCACATTGCAATAGATATCACAATTCATCCTTGCTAGCCATCGGACTCAGACGACGATTCATTGGAGTCAGACTCAGTCATTTCTGAGTCAGATCCATCACGGTGATTCGCATCAGTATCGTAAGCCTGATTATCATCATCGTCGTGATCTGGAAGAGGCAAGTCCTCTCCCTCGACCCCATCTTCCGCCCCTTGGACTTCCATCATCTGCTCGTCGACGGCATCCGTTTCGAATCCGCCATATGCCTTCTCAAAGTCGTTGATGGATATGTCGAGTGGCATGGCGACGTGAGCATCATTGAACCCTCTGCTGGTGGCGGGAAGATTGTCCTCGGTCGATGTTTGGGGCACATGCGAGTCGGTGCTTGGATCCTGGATCCGCTTCTCTTTTTTTGCTTTTGTCGCAGGTCTTGGAGCAGGCATCTTGACTTTACCGGTAGGTTCGAACATGAATTCTGGGGTGCTTGACATTGCGCGATAACTATTTCTTGTCGATTGTTCTAACACTTTCAAACGTTGTTTCGATTCCGAACTGATGTTTAGTGACGCTTGAACTAGCGGGTCTTTGCGCGGTCTGCCCAATTTTTTCTGTTTGGGGGTTTTAGCCTGACGAACGACAGGCTCCGATGGAAAGCCACAACTTCCATTGTATTGCTGATGAATCTCGTTGAATAGAGCATTCCCGTACAATAACTTGGAAGTCGCATTGGTCATTTGCACCCTAGAAGATACGCGCTTGTAGTAAGTCAAAGGTTTCCTGCTTCTGGTCCGGAGACTGATGTGCGTACGAACCTCTGGTCTCGCAATACTGTTTTCAAGAGCTCGTTGGCCGGCCAGTCGAAAGCGAACTTGTGCAAACCGCCGTTCGCAGGTGGCGTGAAGAAAGTCAAACTGAATGCCCCTCCGTTTTGAACTGCTCGGACAAACTGTTGACAAGGGTGAATCTGCGCTGCAGCCAGATTCGGTAGCGTGAAAATGCTTACTTCCCGTCTGAGGTCTTTCTGTTTATCTTCTTTCAGGCGGTCCCAGTGAGCCCCTCTATCGAGGGTTCTCGCCAGCTCTTGGTCACCGATGACATCACGGGCGGTTTCCTGTTCACAGCATTGTAAGTATCGCTCCCAAGCCGCAGTACATATAACACTAACTCTTAAAAAGTTGTAAGTCTCGTTCTTCAACTCCTTAACATAATCAGGATCTTCGGGCTCGACGTGAAGTCCCAGGATTTTTCGCAGAGGAGCGACGTCGTACGGGTTGTTTCGCTTGCGCTCCGAAGGACGTTCTATGCTAACGTATATTTTGCCTGCCAGTTGCTCTTGAATATCCGATTCGAAAAGGGAAGGTCAGCTTACATGTCCCAGTGCGTGTTGTGCATGTGATCACTAACCCTTCAGGCGCCTATTCTCCTCCACCATAACCTGTAGAGCGGCTTGGTGATCCGCATCGGTAATAGTCGCGAGCTCGGGAGTAGCATGGTGAGTGGCAATGGGTGTGGTAATATGGGCGGCGGCGGCGGCGGAGGAGGGGGCCTGATCAATGTTAACCTGTGCGTCGCGAATCGCTCTCGCTGGTAGTGCAAGCGCGCTGGATGAAGCTGCGCCGTCTCCCGCCTTCTTACGGGGTCCGTGGCGCGGTATCTAGGCTGCGTCTACCTCCTTCCCTTTTTTGGTATCCTTCGAAGTAGGCGGTACTGACTTCTTTTTTAACGCAGGTCCATCCGTGATTGGCGGCGCCGTCTTCTTCTTTAGCGGAGCCTTCGTGGTTTTGGGGTTTCTGGCCATGTTGAACAGCAGTATGGGCCGCCCAGGTAAGTGATACGGCTTGTCCTAGCAGCCTCGATGGACATAGTGGGATATGTATAAACATAGGATCACAACTCTGTCGATGCGCTGTTCATTGGATCTCGTCTGCAGAGCAGCATCAGAGCGAGCTCGGAAACGTAAGCAGATACGTCACATCGCAGTACAGAATGGCATAGTACAGGTTATACGCTGCTTATACACTGATTACACTGATATTCAGACTATCTTTGCCTCCATAGTCAGCTTCCGCCTGTTGGAGTGAGTTGTAGCGCCGACGACGTCATCGGTGCTTCAGTATGTTATTCGCGCTTACTGATCTTTGCTATATAGATCTCTGGGTTTCCCGGCCGGTCGCTCTCCGTCTTCGCCTGCCGGCACTTATCCCAGATCGTGCGATTAGACATTGTTGCTAGGCGGTAGATGAGCTATCATCGGGGTGAGCTCTTGCTTCTTGGACGCTTCGAAAACGTTCGCCTGATGCTGATGCGAACGCTGATGAATCATTATGCATTGGTCATCTACAGTCGCATTGATGCAGTCAGCACGATCGTCCTTCGAATCGGAGTCCGAGGACTGATGCATGTGATTACAGGCGTCGCATCCCTACGTGTCTGATTGAAACAATCGACTGAGGGCATAGACCTACGGTTTTGACCTGGTACGTTGCAATCAGTGTTCAAGTGGACAACATACTGAGAGTGACATGCTACTACAGGAGTTGCGCATGTGCGTCGTAGTGAGTATCTGGCATGTTCTGTGCACACTGGTCTGTCATTGATGTTGGCGCTTTACAGACAGTAACAAAAGTGTGACTTCAGTGAGTACAACGGTCATTCGATTCTGCGTCTGAGATTTGATGGTAACCTTTTGTGATCCCAGTCATAGTATTTTGCACCCGTCTAAATAGTAATGACTACAATGGCCGGTAAGATCGGTCGACGGTGTTGGAGAAGCTCAGCGGTACGTTGCTGCCAGAGTAGACGCGGTCTACTTGCTGAGGGTGTGATTATATTGCAACACACGTTGTCATCGCCCCGTTCCACTGGACTTTGGAGATTTGTTGATCAGAACCTGTGTCAGAAGTGCGCACTGGTGTGCTAGAGTTATCCGGCGGTGAAGCGCGCAACAAGTAAGTAGCCGCAACCATGGTAACTATTTATCACTTGTAGCCTTTCCTAAGTATATGGTCAGATCCAATGCATATACCGAATCGATGGAACGGTTTCGTCTATCAGACTTGCAGCCGAAACGGTTTACAGAATACGGATGATGCTCCTTTTCTTATATCATGCATTTGCATATTTGAACGAACTCAGATGGGCCGATTCACCAAAGTCGGCGTAAGCGACTTTGTCTGGAAAGCGCTATCGTGTGCGAGCACCATTTCTTCCATCAAGATATGAGGAATCCGGCCATTACCCATTTCAGGGGCCTTTGGAAAGGCGCATATAACATGCGGCGCAAACTTGAACTGAGGCGGCGTGAGTGAGATATGATATGGCGGCATTTATGGAAAGCAGTCGGCTTGCGCTTTCTGACAATGTCTGACAAGCTTGGCCTTTTTATGCTAGGTCACTTGTTCATTTCACAATTGCTCAATAGATTTTAGAAAATTGGTCAGAGTCCCCATGGTGTCTGCGCATGAAACTTGGGATGGCCGTGTGCCTTACTTGTGGCGATATCGGTCCGACAGAGAAGGTCGAATAGGGTGGCCGGTAACCGGCAATTGAAAGCGGTGAGCACATTCTGTTAGCAAATGGGCTTGGCCAGTCTGCGTAGGGCGCGGTAGTTTAGGAAGATGTGATAGGGAGTATCACGGTCGTGATAGTGCCTTTTCATATCGTTGACCACATGGTTCGTCTGAGATACCCAAGACTTGTTGAACCACATGGGCATTGTGGTCAATCTTTGATAGACATGGAGACAAAATCTACAGATGATATCGAGTCGTAGCTTGGCGTAAGGCTAGCGAGGTGATAAGCTAAGCGTTTGCCAAATTGCCGCTTCATTGAGCTCGAACAGCAACCGGGACCGAGTCATGCAGAAACACACTTGGAAACTCCTTGCTAACGATAGCCTCGCTGTATGCCGTAGGTCTAGGAGCTTTATCATAAGACGTCCTCTTAGGCTACAAGGAGATGTTGGAGACCCAACCTATTTCTTTCTTCATAATCAGGTGTTTGCGATACGCGAAAGGACCTGTCAAATTGCCTTAGCTTGTCATCGAATCTATCTAAGCGGGTGCGGTGTATAATCTCGACTGCGGCCGGAAACGACGACTGATTGGCAACCGCTCCTTGCTAGATACGGTCTTCACAGATGTAGTGTACTCAGCACGACCTCGTTATCATCAGTAGTCCCCCGCCACGAGCCAACATCATCGAGCGGGGTGATTTGCGTTCGTCGTGCTCTCGGTCGCACGAACAGGTTGACTAGCTGGTTAATTATCTAACAGGTTGTTGTTGGCGTTGCTGTTGCATCCAGGCACGGCTGCTATATTCAATTTCAATTGTTATCTAAAAAGTACCGTACCGCCGGTGATGTGCAATCGAGAGAGCAGCTGAGAAGAGCTAGCTGAATGATGAGCTGAATGATGAGACGGAGCTGGAGAAGAGTAGCCAAGTCTTCGAATCCAACCATATTATGACCCGTGTGAACAGCTACTATGTAAACTGATACATTTGCCTCAGCGCTGTCCTGCAGCACACCTCAGAAAGCCTCAGAATTACAGAGAACGCACGGCGATACTCAACTTGGACTCAGGGTTCGGCTGACACCTGTCCTCCCCGAGCTGATTAGTGCACGTCGAACGACTGGATTCATGCTACGCAGGTGATTGAGTACGACGATAGCGGCGAGCTACGGCAGAAAGACGACATTAGCAGGAACAGTATTGTTGCGTGCTTTCGGCGACGATTTCGTTCTCGCTATCAAGGTTCGTAACAAGTTTACTGCGGCCTGTTATCTTGTACCCCAGCGTACGACATCTGTCCTGTTCGGTTCGCTATGGTATCAGGAAGGCGGCCGGAAGGGAGGGACTGCCGACAGCTCTGCTGGCGATATCACTCGTGCATGCTCACCCATTCAAGCCGTTGGGCGCCGCATGGCTACTGCCAAGCCATAATAATTGATAAATGCTATTCATTATTTTATAACCGAATCAAGCGCATAGTGGATAGAAACAAACACTTCCTATTGTCGCGATCGTCGCTCTTCGAAACGTATTTGTGCCAAGCTCAGGACTGATGAATTGAGCATTCACTCAGGTAGCTACTTACTTGTCTAGTCAATGGGTCAGATTGGGTTACACGAGCTGATAGCCATTTGCCCCAAGCTGAAACAGCTGCTGAAACCATGATATTGCGACGCCGCGAGTGAGCAGTATGCATGCATGAACTCCCTATGCCAAGCGAAGTGACAAGATAAAGTCCAAGCATTGGTTAGATCATTCGGCCAAAGTCGGGTCGGTAGCTTTGCCGGTTAACCATTCTTGACACTTTCTTCGAATGATTGCTGCCCGACGACAGACCGACTTCCCGCTTGCCATGTTCAGTCATCGACAGGCAAGAAAGGGCGCCCTCCGCGATTCACCCTTCCACCGCAATATCCACGCATAACGGTGATCACTGAACCTTTCGAGGGGAGGTCGGTCAAACTGGGCGGCATCGACATGAAGACGCTCCAAAGCCGACTTTGATCTGCGAATCTCATCTCCAAATTCGGCGCGCTTCTCGCCTCCCTACCTCGAGAGAAGAAAAACACGGATAGCGTCGCAATGTCAACGAAGGCGGCGACACGCTGAAATGGCACCAAGAAACTGGTGCAAAGTCCGATGGGAGCCCTTCCTACAGATTCCCTCTTCACAGGTTCGGCAGTGCGCGTCAAGTGATTCAGCGAGCATGCTGCTGGAACTGTATCAAGTAGAAGCTCGGTAATGCGAAGTCCGATGGGTCAATCAGCAAGAAACAACTAGCAGCCCATGACAATACTACGAACAAGTCGCCACTCCTTCCGTCTGCGAAACCATACGTAAGGTGGCGAGAGATGACACGGGACTTGCATTGTCCTTCCGACCATCACCTATCTAGTCTCCCGGTTTTTCATTGTCCAGGCCAACATGTGTGGGGGAGTGCAACCGTATCTTCCTTTCTACCTTCATGTAGACAATCTAGAGCGTAATGGTTGGTGGGAAGATAACATCGATGATTATTTGGTACATCATTTTGTTTTACTACGAAGTGTCCGCTACAAGCTGCTACAAAGTCCCCTTTCAAATACATGCTGAGGTGTTCCTTCCTGCAGCTTTCTCCTAGACCAAGGAGAGCTCTGCCACGTACCGTCCTTCAGCAGAATCAACAGGTAATTCCGTCGTTCGTGCGCTTACCCAATGACGTTGCTCCTAGAACAGCGATTACCTGTCAGTATAGCTCGAAGCATCGATCAATGAACGTAGCGACTTACTTTACTAGACAGTGATGTTTTTGCAGTGGGTCGATCCAGACGTACAAGGCAGCGTCGAAGCCTCGTCCGCTCGAGTTCGCAACTCGATTTCCACCGACAGCGCATATAGTTTCTTCTCACAGGCGGAGAGTCCAGATAGAAAGTGCTGGAATTTTGTGCATCCTTTGACCTCAACCTTGGCTGAAGGAAGGGTCCTCGGTACAAATAACTGTTGCATCGTCTGTCCGTGTCGTTCGTTGCGACAGAGTTTGAGGTACGTGTTGTTGCAGATCAAGCGCTTCATCTCCTCGTAAACACCGCGAATGCCGTAGCGCTTGGCCACATGCAAGATAATCGTCACCGTTTTGCGTGACATGCTGGCGACTTTTTCTTGCAGGCAGTCCTCGAGGTCTTGCTTGATGAGGCTAGGATTGCCTTGATGAGAAAGTCGAGTGTACGCAAGATGCAAAGCGAGAAGGAAGAAATTGCTGCATCGCTCCTTGACGTCGAGGAGATACATGCCGCTTTCGTCCTTTGGGAGGTCGATGATGCACGTTTCGAGGCCGAAAACTATGTAAAGTGTTATCAGCTTCCACTCCTGACACGCCATGAGGACCCCTGGATTGGCATCACTCTGAGCAAGAAGAAAGCAGAGACTTACCTGTCTTCAAACGAAGCAAATTGTAGTACATCGCTACTTTCCCACCCTTTGTATTCGGGACAACGAATACGGTGTCGCACGCAACAAGCGAGGTAGAGTCCTTGATGAAGGCAGATGGCATGATTTCAGTAACAACTTCACGGCGTAGGAGAAAGGTGAAAGCTTGAGTGTCGTTGTAGGAAAAGAGTGCGGTAGAGCAGACTTCCAGAAGCGGGTGGTTGATTTGAGCTGAAGAGGTGAAGGTGTTGACATATTGCTGGCCCTGGATCTTGCGTCTATTTGTACGTCTCTGAAGAGATGTGGGTCCTCCATACCTATTTCAGTCAAATAGTCAACTCAGCTCTTCTAACTCGATACTTGCAACTATTTCGTTGACCTGAGTCACTTGAAGAACATCTGATGCGTCACTTTCAAGTGGAGGGTATCGGTGATCGAAAGAAACACCTTGTTTACGATGTGGTCGATCTCATATGCGAAGAGCGACATGATGGCTGCTCAGTGCTCATAGCTAGGTGGCTTGATAGGCATTTTACGCTGCTTGTGGCTTCTTCTCACCGCGATGTTCGCGAATCCAGTCAGTCCCGAGCTGACGGAACACTCCAGAACACCTGAAAGCGACGCACGTTATCGCTTCAGGCAGCCCTCCGATCTTGTTTGAATTATTATAAAAGTCTGGAGTGCCTGTCATTGACATACAGCAGCTGCTATGTTACAAATGAATCGATATACAACAAACGGGCTAGTCCAGGAACAGTCAGTCGCGTCTACCAGTGTTACCGTAAAGGGAATCGATATTGCGAAAGTGGAGCGATACATTAGACGGAAATCCGGCATGGTTCGCTCAATGGGTCCGAGACGACCGACGTCTCGAATGTGATTGGTAGGCGGATTGAATAGACGAGAGGAAAAGATAGCAGAGCGTGCTCTACATAGCCATCTCGGCTTGTAACTGTCGAAGTTGAGCTTCCTCGTCGTCCTCGTCCTCGATCTGCTTCGCTTCTGTATCAGGAGAGAAAAAGCCATTAATGGAAATTAGCAAACGTATGGTTGATTGATATGTGGCAGAAAAAATAATACTTGCGCTCTCTGCGTTCGGCATGTGTTGTTCCAACAGCCGGTAGCGAATGAACTGGTGCCCTCTCTGCACCCATTAGACGGTCGTTCAGCTGTTCCTGCTCTAGTTCCTCCAGCTCATTCTTGAGTTCCTCCTAGAATGATGCATATTGTCAGCGGCGGTGCTCATTTTTATTCGACGTGCCAGGACTCACATCATCAACATCAATACCCATATTAACAGGATTCGAGATTGCGTCGGAGATTTCATTACTGATATCCATCTGTTCTCGTATTTGATCCATAGTTGCATCGACCTTGTTGATGTTCCTTTTCGTTACAGCAGCGGAAATTAGCTGAAAGATCGAAAATGACCCATCGCGAAAGACTCACATATTGCCGTGAATACCCTTGAGAGCCTCTGCTCCCTTCTTCATAGCGATCATTGTTTCGGCGTTCAGGTTGGCTGTTTCGATGGCGTTCACCTACATCAGACACAAACGGGGGTGTAAGGGTAACGCTCACTCTTGATATCTGGAAAGGTAAAATAGCGGCCCAGCACAACCCAACATACCTGTGCTTCTAACGTAAGCCTTGTGCCTGCTATTCTGTTCAGTTCACCCTCGAACGCTTGCTTCTGACGTAGCGCAGCCATAGCGACTATCTCACCGGCAACAAACGAGTACGATTAGCATGATTCATGGCGCCAGCATCTTCCGGGCTTCCACTTCGAGGTTTCGCCGATCGGAGGGACAAACATCACACGTAGAGGGAATATCGAAAAATCGACTTACGCCTCTTGTTCGATGTAGCATTTGCCTTTGCCTTCTTCAGTTCCTCATCAATCTTTTTCTGCAGAAACTCTTCCCTCTTATCCAACGTTAACAGTTGCTGTCGAAGACTGACGATAGAGTCACGTGCGGATTGACGGTTGTCTTTCCGACCGGTAAAGTAGGACATCCATCCCGACATGTTGGCTGATCCAATATGTTACGTCCAGTGGTGTCTGAAGATCCTGCTCACACACTACTCCCTGATGTTGTAGGCTGTTGACCAAAGATGGCTATGCGCTGAAGCTAGTTGGTGGCGGATAAGATCCTGATCACAAAGTTGACGAACTCGCAATCTTGACGCAGCGTACCCCCAAGTATATAGCTATTGGAAAGTACCGGTTTCCTGTACGGACGTTATGAACAACTCGGGGCGTATAGAGCGGTGCAGCTCGATAGATGAATTGCATGAAGTAGATAGATGTGACGGCGGACGACGATGATGTTGTCATTCCTTCAGCCAGAGTGCGCCTGCTTGGCTTGTTGCGCGCTTAGACGAAACGGCGGCCGGGACTTGTGACGAATCATATTCATCGCCCATGGCTGCATACTGCCTAGCTTACTGCCTACAGAACACTCCTAACAGAATACCTGTCTGGTCTGCACTCCTTGCTGGTCTTTGTGCCCAGTCTATATCAAGAGAGAGTTGCAGAGCCATCCGAGTGTTATCTAATCGAACCAAGAATGTCCACCGTCCTTGTCACTGTCGGATCAACTCTATTTGACGACTTGATCCATGCTTTCGCGCCCAAAGGTGCAGTGATCAAGGCGTTAAAGGAGGCCAAATTCGACAAACTGCTACTCCAATACGGCAAAGGATCGTCACCCGTCGCCAATATCAGCAGTGGAGATCTGCAGGTTGATGTTTTCCGGTTTAGCGATGATATTGATGCGTTGATCGCAAAGAGTGATCTCGTTATTAGTCATGCTGGTGAGTATCTGCGTTTCGTTTCTGAACCTGGCATCCTGCTGTGGCTGGCGCTTGCATCACGCAGCAACTGACGCTCCTTTATGCAACATAGGTGCTGGATCCATTCTCACGGCTTTACGTGCAGGCAGAAAGCTGATTGTGGTTCCTAATACGTCGCTCATGAACAACCATCAAGCTGAACTAGCCTTGGCTCTAGAGCACGAAAACTACCTCTACGTTTCCACACCAGAGTAAGTTTCATTTTGGCATGAGGGCTTCGAGTGACTAGTAGCTCAAAGGAAGGCAATTCTTTCGTAAAGAATTTAATCGAACGAAGACTAATCATTTGTGGTTTCTTGATCGTTCTAGAACCCTTGCGACAACTATCAGAGACATCACAGGGACATCAATCCAGGCTTCTGAGAGTACAGTGCCGCATAAACCGTTTCCACCTTGTCAACCAGAAAAGTTCAGAAGCATTGTCGACGGCCATATGGGGTATGAAATATCATCGTGAAAGTGGCACGGTGAGAGGTGCATGGCTGAGTCGTTTTCTAGGACGCACGCGACCGGAATAATCGCTACATACAAAGCCGCAATACAGTCATGGTTATGCACAAGGCTTGCAGAAAGGTGCAGATCGAGGGACCGAGCGATCACCGAATGAGCCGCCGCGAGCAAATGTTCAAGTGTATACGTCAGCATTCGTCAGCGACTAAGAAAGATGTCAGTTAGAATTTCTGGCTGATACCCCTCAAATAGGCGGTCGACTGTGGTTCCTTCATCATGCTTGGGCCGATCACGAAGGATATCAATCACTACCATCTTCTATCGTACATCTAAATTTCGAATAACAACCAAGTTTGAGCGGAGTCTATGAGAAACCACTATACTCGATGTCAAACGAGGTTACCGCAAACGAGGAGCCGCTCCGCCACAGAAGGTCAAGGTAGACATCTTTTCGGATGGCATATGTAAGTACTGGGTTTGCTACATATCATTCTGCCCTCTACCTTGCGTTTGATCCCCATTGAAACTCTTCCAGGTCCCTTTGTTTCTTCGGCATACGCAATTTGAACAAAGCTTTGGCAACTGCCAAATCAAACCCTTCCTCGCTAGTCGCTCGTCTGAACTTTGACCTCGAACTCAAACCGTTCGTGTTGGATCCGACCTTGACCCGGGAGCCGATTGACAGACGGAAAAAATACGAGGCGAGACATGGCAAGGAAGGCCTTGCGGCGAGGCAGAGAATGACGCAGGAGAGGGCCAAGGAATGTGGCGTAACTTTGTGCGTTGTGAATACCTCCTCGCGTGTCACTTCGACATACTCATACTGCGTTCTCTGTAGTACATATGATGGAACCGTGTCATCGACCCATGAGTACCACCGCCTGCTCTATGCCGCTTATGAGAAGGGCGGTCAAGGCATGCAGGTGCCCCTTGCCGAACGGCTCTTTTCCGGATATTTTGAGAACCGAAAGAATCCTGGGTCTCGCGAGTATCTGGCATCCGAAGCCGTCACCTCTGGCGTGTTTCCAATCATCGAAGCCGCCAACGAATTCTTCGAATCCGATGAATACGATGCGGAAGTCAAGCAAGGGTATCTGACAGCGCGAATGATGGGTGTTTCAGGGGTTCCGTTCTTCGTATTTGATGGAAAGGTGGCCGTTCGCGGTGCACAGCCGCCCGAGGCTTTCCTGGACATTTTTACGGAACTACTCAATCCGAATGGAAGTGGTGGCGATACTGCGGACCAAGATACGACACCTGGTGCATCTAAAGGTGGAAAGGCCGAGTCGATGGCATGTGGCTAGACTGGATATATCGACATGTTCCAGCTGGTCACGGTATCAGCGACTCGAGCTCAAATCCCATTTTTTTCAGCGACATCTGCGGCATGGGGTATCGTTACTGCGACAACACTGTTTTCAAGCAAGGCTGGGCATGTATAACAGACTGAACCGAACCCGAATGCTTGTACCTCTCACTTTGAAAAGAACTATATCGGATAGATAATATATTTTCGCCTCTGCCTTTCTCCGAGTTGGCTATTCGCCGCTTCGTACACTAGCTGTCTTTGTGCTCGTATTCGAACGAAACTAATTGTACAATATTCCTTTACTGTGTACTTCTTGGCCCTAGGCCTCTTCATAACAAGCCCCCCGTATTCAGAAGAAATCAGCTATACATCTTATGTAGACGAGCTGTTTTCGAAGAGCGCTTCGTTCCCTTTCAGAGAGCGCTTCTCTCAACAGCTCACTTCTTGGAACAACCGCTATGTCCCAGCAGTTCGCTAAGCAGCTAAGTAAGAGAATTGTTACAGTACATCACTTCCTTGCCTTGAGCCACGTATTCAAGCAGTACTCTGGTGAGTATCCCCTCACCACTCACCACGCATGTCACAGCCTTTACGCAGGATGGGATTTGTCAACTTGTGCATGAGTGGTTGTGATCAATCGGCGGAAAAGGGACTTTTGATTATGATTGCTGATTGCTAATACGCCACAGCTCGTGCGCGATGCCGGGAGCTCGGAGCTCGGCGACCGGCGGCAATTATGTTTACAAATGAGCTCAGTAATGTCTAGATATAGTTGTAGTGAACAATTCAATTTCATATCAGGTGTGCCCTCGTTCTTTAATATAGGATCAGTCCTACCATCTCTACCGCCACCGTCTTGATATCATTAAGCTCACACCTCGAAAACACCAAGTCCCAAAGAAAGCCCACTAGGAAGCCGCTCACACAATGGCAAACGCAGTTTTCGGTGACCGAGGCTCCGCCACTCCTACCCCACGACAGCACGGCGAAGGAAATGGCAATGACAACAACTCTATCGAGCAACCGACGACAAGACGGAAGATCAAGGTAGAGATCACTTCGGATGCCATCTGTGAGTACTGCCTTTCCCTCGACAAACAAATTCTGACGTCCGTCCTCTGACTAACCCCTGTCTAAACATTTTCAGGTCCGTTCTGTATTCTCGGCCTTCGCAACCTACAAGCAGCAATAGCAACCGCCCAGTCGTCTGATCCCTCGAAGCCGCTCGCACATTTGGACTTTGAGCTTGAATTTAAACCGTACCTGCTGGACCCGACCTTGACCCGAGAACCGATCGATAAGCGTGAAAAGTACGAGTCCAGGTTTGGTAAAGAAAAGTTCGCGGTGATGGAGAAGATGATGAAGCAGAAGGGCCAGGCATGTGGCGTCAACTTGTGAGTAGTAGAGAGCGCGTTGCTTATCTTCTATTACGATGCTGATGGCGTCATTCTCTGTAGCTTGTATGACGGACCCGTATCTTCAACCCACGACTACCACCGAGTTCTCCATGCTGCATACGCAAAGGGCGGTCAAGATCTCCAGATGCCTCTTGCCGAACGCCTATTCTCTGGTTACTTTGAACACCAGAAGGATCCAGGATCACGTACATGGCTGGCATCCGAAGCCGTCTCCTCCGGTATTTTCCCCTCTCTCGAAGCCGCCAACGAATTCTTCTTGTCGGATACGTACGATGCCGAAGTGAAACAGGGCTATCTCAAAGCACGAAAGATGGGTATTCACGGCGTGCCATTCTTCGTGTTTGAAGGAAAGTGGGCCGTCAGCGGCGCACAACCACCTGGGGCATTCTTGAAGATCTTTGACGAACTCGTCAAGTGCGGATGCGGAAGAACGAACGGTACGGATTCCCCCTTGACAGCGGATCAGAATGCACCAGTCGGTGATGCCTGTGGAGACGACACTGTCGATGAGGACGGAGAAGGTCTCAAGGTCAACCACGGACAGGATCGAGACGACACTTGCGGCGAAACCGGTGCCTGCGGAGGGAACAATCCAATGGTTTGCGGTTAGAGCTCGAATTACTCCCGTGCTTCGCGCGCCCACCAACATATCAGCGACTGAAAGACAACACACGAGTCTTTCAGTAAACTTGTGTGGCACGAGCAGACGCGGGCACCATTATTTACAGTCAATGGTAGTCATTCTTGTATTAGTTTGTATTCGGAGGAATTGTACGTCACACACACTGTATAATGCGAGATCAATTTTCTCGACCCTGTGATGCTGGCTAGCTCTGCTAGATATGCCTTTGAACATGCACGCCATGGCATGGGACATCGTACCGACCAGGCCGAAATGCGTGAATGCGTCGAGCCTATCAAATCCTTTATACAGAATACACATCATCCTGAGATCGATATCCAGCGTTACGATATATACAGAAAAACAATAGATTGAATTATCCTCGTTTCAAGTCCTGCTCACAGCCGAACTTAGATAATAAACAAAATCGAACAAAGTAAAGAACCCTTGGCAACCTATAGTTAACCTAGCTAGAGATGAGAGACCAACAAAACGTCCTCGACAATACCCTGGGACGAGCACTCTCCAGATTCATCCTCGGATGCAGGTGCAGACGATAAAGGCGATGACGACGTAGACCCACGAGTTCGTTTCCTCGGCGTGACATGGATGAAGGGACTCGAGGTGGCGATTTGGATCGGAGCGTTTCTTGGACGAGTAGACTGCCGTACTGGTAACCGTGAAACTTCTGTACGTGTCTTTCCGGCTTTGCGAGGAGGAGCAGGTGTCGGAGTCGCGGTCGTTCGCGCACGCGTACTACGGGTGGGAGGTCGATCGACAACAGCGGGTCGAGCAGGAGCAGCGCGCCGGACAGCAGCAGGAGTGGGTCGTACAACAGCAGTACGCGGTACGGGTTTGCGAGTTGGAATCAGGACAACTAAGCTCTCGCTGCCACTGCTCAGAGTCTCGGGGCTAGGCGGTTGTGGTTTCCGAGGAGCTTTTTGAGGGGAGGCTTTGATACTTGGCTTCTTGCTCGTGAACGGAATGGTTGGCTGCGCTTTAGATTTCTTCGGCCCTCGTACTTTGGCCTTTGCCGCTGTTTTGATCGGGGATGGCGGCTGTTTCCTCTTCAATGGTTGTGAAGGTTGACTTTGCGTAGCACTTGTGCTAGCTTTGTCGATAGTCAGATGTATCTTGGTACCTTGCACCTTGGTGACCTCTATCCGAGACTTTTCATTGAGCGGAGGAGCGACAGGGGGAATCACCGTATTTTCCGGTTCCTTTGACTTGGGAATCTCGCCTGACGGCGGACCATCAACGACCCATTGCTGCACAAACTCTTGCAAATCGCCTTGCACCCACACATCAAACGTGTTGGCCCATTCACCACCCTTTCCCTTGCCTGGAGGATCGCGGTTCAAAAGGATTGTCTGGATCGGGAAATCTTTGTCCTCATTGTTCTCATTGTCGTCCTCTTCCAAGGACGTTGTCGTGCGAGATCGTGAAGAAGCCCCAGTCGGCAACTCTTTATCCGCCGAAGCGTTATTGCCCGCAGTACTTCTCCGCGCTGGTTTCTTCTTGTCGGCTGCCTGCGTACGTAAAGCTTTCGCAAACTCTTTAATCATCCTCTTCACCCCAGGAATCTGCAGTGTCGTTCCAGCAACGATCAACAAGTCCATTCTCTCGTCCTTCAACCTCCCCAAAAGATCCCTCTCGACGACAGCCCCGATGCTCTCCCCATGTTTATGTTCTTCACCGTAAAGCAAGACACTGGCTCGCAAGAACCCAATAGAACGAGGTCGTTGTGATGATTCCACTCGTTCCTCCCACGCGTCTTCGCAAGACGGGCAAGGAATCAGTTCGAGTGGAAGCGGAACGGCGTCACGTAGCGGTCGAGAGTATGAACATCGTGTACATTCGAGATTCGCCAGTGTTCCATGTAGAGGCACGCATCGCGGTAGTTTTGGTACGTTTACCGGTCCCAGCTGAGACTGACATTGCGATGGCGGGAGGCCCACGAAGAAGTTGGCAGTTCCAGCAGTGGCAACAGGGTTCGGTAGCTGGTTTGATGCTGTTACCTCCTTATCACTATCGCAGTCACGGCCCAGGTCGACTTTTGCGGAGACACTTGTAGCGCTCGTGTCTGTTGTTCCGGAAATTGAACCGGCAGTAGATCCGGCACGAACAGTTGCAACCCCGGATCCGACTTCTAGTCCTCGAGATCCGAGAGCTCCCGTCGCTGACGACAATTGCAGAAGACCTTGTGCGGCCGCCAATGCTGTTGCTTGAAGAGAGCAAAAGGGATCGATATTCGTACCATACGGCCGGTCACTGACTAACGGCGCGAAATCAGGCATGTAGGATGGCCTGTCGCTGATACGCGGAGGGTCGCTAAATGCGGGATGCGATACCATGTGCGGATAGGGTGGTAGTGAATAAGACTGCTGGGACCCGGGAAGTTGGTGTGGGTTGAAATAGTGATCCGTGTTTCCGAATGCCATTTGATTGTTACCGAGATTCGAACGCTGCGGGATTACGGGCGCATCGGCCGGTAGTGTTGGCAAAGGCAGTGAACCGGAACCAGAACTCCGTTCTTCGACGAACGACTGAGACGGAGGCAGCGGCTGATCCTCTTTCGCATTATTCTTGCCGAAAACATCGCTCTTCCGACTACTCTCCCTGCTCATCCCCGTCCGCCGCCGTTTCGGGAAATCCTCCTCGAGCGGAATCCGCAAATCCAGCCCTACCTTTTCCTCGAGCCCATCAATGTTTTGGGTGTAGCATCGGAGAAGCCGTCCTTGATCGTCTAATGTCTTTAGGTAATGGTGGAATGGTGTAGGTGAGGTTCGAGAGGTGAGTAGAGTAAGGTGGTTGAGGAGATTGTGGTGGTGGGGTAGAAGATCAGGTGACTGTATTCCATCAAAGGGAGCATGTTCGGTCAGCCGAGCTCTCAGCAAATCTTCTACATGGATAAACTTACGGTAAGGCACTTTACGTCAAACAGCTCTTTACCACTTTTCATGCCTCCTAAGCTTGGCGCTGATCCGCTGTTAGTTGCCGCAGCGCGACCTCTCGGCTTCCGCTGCTGTTTGCCTCCCTCCTGCGAATCTTCTCCTTCGTCCTGCTCCGTCTCTTCTCCGCCATCTACCGGCTCATCATCCTTGGCATCACTTTCACCAAACATGGCCTTTCGTCTCGTCTCATCCGCAAGAGTCTTGAACAATCCTCTGGAACTCCGGAAATCGGGGATCGCAGGGGTGGATACACCAGCGCCAGAAATGACAATAACGTTACGAGCTTGTCGTATTGCTTCTCCAACACGAGCAAGATGGTATGTCGTGTTACTAGGCAAGTTTCCGAACTGCTGGTACACTGGGCCTGTCGGATCGCTTGTTCGGACCGCAGTAGGTTTGCGTTTACTTGTTGATTTGGGTCCGGAGCGAGGTTTCTGCCCTTTACCTGTCGATTTCAACTCAACGGGATTCTGCTCTTGCACGACGGCTGGAGGTGATGTCCTTCCCGGCAGTTCAGCCAACTCCAGGGGCAGTGTGATGGTCATCCTGATCGTAGGTTCAGCGCTCCAGGTGGAGCTGAGTTAACCGCCGTCGGTTTGGCGATGGTACGAGTTGTTTCCTCAGAGTATGGCCATTGGTGAGCTCGGCTACGTGTAGTGAAGTGTCGTCTTGGAAATGGAAAGTGGTAATGTCAAGGAGAAAGGAAAGCTGAAAGGAAAGGGACAGAGCGGATCGATTTGTTTGTTTACGCAAGACACTGTCTGCATCATCCGCACTGATTCACCGGATTGAATGGGGGGCATCGTGCCAAAGTCACGTGAAGAACCAACCACCTTGTCTCTCGACCTGCTGAGTACTCATTGAAAGCTTCCTTGAACCATATCAGTATCGTAAGAGACAGTCAACATTGACAACGTCTGCCACCTCACAGCCGACCCATACCCAACAACAAACATGCCTATTCGACCCGTTTCAATCCGCTCGGTCCCACGAGGCCTTCTCCTTCCGCTGCGTCAACCACTTACGGGAGGACCCAACACACCGACTCCTGCAAAACCAGACCCAATCCCATTCCTACAAGCGCAGCAAGCATCGTCACCGCTCCCACCAAACTTGCGTCTTCAAAATTGGGCAGAAAATGATAGGCAGAGGTGGAGCGGGGTAAAGAGTGATGTTAGGGATGGAGTGAGGGTGAATGGCAAGAAGGGGGAGAGGAAGTGGGTCAAGATTGGTCTTAGGGATATGCTAAGGCAGCGGTAGAGGGTTAACAAGATCAGAGCTACTTATGGATCCACGTTGTAAGTGGTAATGATCCTCGGACTGCCTGGAGGGCTGCAGAGTTGAATACTAACTGCTCCGTTTGTTCGATCGTAGATCCTCAGGCATTCATGCACAACGTACCGAACCTCCCTCCTCCAGCAGACCGCCCAAGTACCGACGCTCGGTCAGCGCATTTGGTGTACAGATGTCGCTTGTAATAGTATCAACCTGGGCAGAATTGTAGAAACACAGCATCAGCATTCAACACCAATTATTAATCGGAGTGATCGTTGGGCCAGACACATTCCCATATCATGGTGGGATTCTGCTGTCGGTGCCATACATCAAGAAAGTTTACCGCTGTCTTTATGAAACCTCCAGAGACCGCTTTAGGAGGAATCAGGGGAATCCGATTCACGCCGATTTGAGAACCACTGTGGAGCGCTCGAGATATGCAAGGCCGTTCTTGCGCCGCGCGGGAAGTCGCAGCCATGCTCCCAAACAAACTGTGTGAACACGTCTCGGTCCACTCATCGGCTTATATCACGAGGAAAGCCCGCACTCTCCAAGAGTCATCTCACTACTATTGCAGTGCCGTTCTTCTTTTCCAATCATGAAAGGTCATTCCCATTTCCGCAAACGCTTTTTCGCCGTTGTCGGATCTGGATTCTCTTATATGGTCCTTCTATGCCTGTGAGATGTAGAACTACGCCCAAGAGCGTTGTGCATATATAAGCAAGTACAAAAAACGAGAAAGCTACGAAAGGCGGCGTGCAAGGCTCAGAGACACCGCTTAGCCTCGAGAAAACACGTCATTTTATTGGCGCCGTGAATTTACCGATCGGGGGTCATCTTCATACAGTACCTGCATTCAACGATATCCTCGTCTGCTTCATCCGAGCAGTTCGTCTGCCTTAGAAGGGAACTACTAGACACTGAGGAAATATCACAATGAAGCAGATCATTAACGCCTTCTCCCCTGCATTTGCTGTGAGTCTCCGCCCAAATTTCGGCGAATGCATGTCCAGCTAACAGCCGTTCCTTTTAAACAGGCCCTGGGCAGAAGAACATTCGCAACAGCCGTTCCTCATTCGCTCAACAACCTGCAGCAACAGTCGCAAGAACCCAGCCATGCACCATCTACAGTGACGGCTCAGCCAGAGGCGAACATCGGGATCGAGGAGGAAGATATGCCGACAAATCTGGTTTATGAGGATGCTGGCGAGGGAGCGGTGGACGTGACGGATGCCGTTTTGGAGATGCTGGAAAGGGATAATGGTACGTTTCCTGTTAGGCGAGTTAGGACGGAGGTGCAGAGGAGCTGATTTGAGCGGTTCCATGATTTTGTCTAGCGTTTGCATCTTCCTCAAAGATGCTGCAATACGTGGATCCGTCGTTCTTGCCGCTGTCGTCGTTGGCGGATATCAACCCTACTCTTCCATCCTCAGAGGTTAGTATCTGTGCGTGCTGGATCTGCGGGGACGGGAAGCTCATGTCCTGTGATACTTCATGTTCAGGAGCTAGCAGTTCCGCTACCACCGAAGGTGTTCCAGCAACCATTAAGGAGGGATATCTTGCATCGTTGCGTGGTATATTACCGTTCGCTTTTGCGTCAGGTGAGCTTTTCCCATACATTCGATACCCTCGGTAGAGTTAAACATCGTACTGTCACTGTTATCGCAATAGGGCACGGGATCGACGAAAACACGTGCGGATGTGAACAAATCAACCAGGAAGCTGTATAGGCAGAAGGGAACGGGTAAAGCGCGAGTCGGTAGTGCTGGAAGTGGTACACGTGAGTCAATTGAGCTTCTCAATCTCGACGACTTGTCAGCTCATATCCGAGCGAGATATATGCAGGACGAGGCGGTGGTACGATTCACGGACCGCATCCCCGAGATTTCGCACTGTCTTTACCGCGTAAAGTTCAACATCTCGGTCTTCATGTAGCTCTTTCCAGCAAATTGCAGACTGGCCTACTCAGGATCGTCAAGGATTATGGAGAGGCTGCGTGGACCGGTACGAGAACGGCCAGTCTGGCTCTGAGTGATGACACTTTGGCGGCATTCAACGCGAGGAAAGACTCTTCAAAAGGCATGTTGGAGGAAACACTCGAAGCAGCAGAATCTACAGCAAACGCAGCGGAAGCTACCGTGCCCTCCCTGGAAAAGTTCGGCCCGACAGGTGATCTTAGTATCACTTTCGTCCACGGCCCAGCAGCAGATATCGCCACCCTCGAACGGATCGATAGATGTTTGCGAAACATCCCGGGAATTGATGTTTTGCCCGTTGAAGACCTAGCAGCTTACGAGGTATTGCGAAGGAAGTGGACGGTTTTGGATGTGAGCGCTGTTGAATGGCTTGGCGCACGCGCTGGACAAGCACAGTTGCTTGAAGTGGAAGAAGGTGCAGAGGCAGAGGCAGATGATGTTCGGTTTGAAGAGGTACCGGTGTCGGAGACCAGCACTTCTGCTGCTGCCGTGTAGGGTTTGACCGTCGGCTACTTTCACCTGCTTGTATCGTTTCATATCCGTCATGTAATAGTTGATGTCAATGAGAAGATATCCCCCAATGCGATAATCGGAAATTAGAAACAGTGGAAGGTATAGTAGGATCGCTCTGACACCGCTGTCACTACATTGCGTTGTCGGATTTCGAGTTCTTGATGCGGTTCAAGCTAAGATCGTACTGGTCAGCTGTTTGGTCTTACAATCCGCTTCATCGCGATGCGACTCAGGTTGATAATTCCACATCTTCATATAACCTGAACTATTTATAATCATCGTTCACAAGACGTTTGAGGGTCCTGTTTGGTCGTCACCTCTCGAGTGGAAAGGAAAAGACAACGACAGAGCGTGCTATCTTGCACAAGAAGCAGACGGCAACACGGAAATGCGCTCAAGTTCTTTCTCACCTAGCAAAGCCTTTCTTGTACCCTTTCTCATCAGTTGCATTCCGGCAGTGTCAACCGGCCCAATTTATTGTCCGACGACACTGGAAGATGCTGAACGAGTAGAACCATTTAGCAAGTCCCCCGTCCACCACGACCTGCACGATTTCTGTGGGAACGCCGTACCAAGTGCACTTCCTCCCCTTGTCAGGACGACACCGAGACACCAACGAACGAATCGCAAAAAGAGGGCCGAAATGAGGTCACGTAACCTGCTCCTCTCATACTTGACAATGCTAGAAGGCGTGGCACCAACTGACATTGCCGATGGTACTGGCTCTCCCTCTTATCTTCTTGCGATACGGGTGGCGATTGTCGGAGTGCAAAAGTTTTGGATAACGCCTGGACGACAGGAGCTTGCAATGAGTATATACAAACGTAAAAATATGCCGGAGCCCGATGTCAAAACAAACACAGATCGATGATCTCTGATACATGCTTTCAACACCTTAGAAACGAATACAAAGTGATAGTCTTTAATACATGCTGTCAACAATTGAATTCCCCGATACAAATTTCGATAACGCCCATTGTAAGTCATTGGTCATCCAATTTTCCAAATAGCACTCTTGAATACAGTCAAGGGTAGATTTTACGAAGAGTCTTCTTCGGCAGTCGTGTCAGCACACTACGGTTCTAAAGTGAACAAGAATCAGTCAGTCCAGGTCAAAAGAGACTAATAGATGAGACGACCTACTATGCTAGACAGCAATCTCCTCACAAGGAACCTCCTTGTTGGTAATTTCTTCCAGCAGCGAGGCACTGTACACAGCGAGCTGCGCGGCCTTCAATTCCCTACGCCGAACAACCACTTCCAGGTGGACAAGGTAGATTCCTTCCTCGTAGGGGGACAGGCCAACAATAAATGGCTGCAATCCTTTTCCTCCTTCAGCGGGCTTCGGTGTAGGCTTTGCCCTTGAAGTGAAATGCCGCTGTATATCCCGACCTGTCCACTCGTTGCGGCGACATTCAAGAAACGTGTCGTTGCAGATCAAGCGCGTCATCTCTTCGTAGACACCGCGCATACCGTAAAACTCTGCAAAGTGCAGGATGGTCTTCACGCCGGTCAGCGACAAGGATGCGACGAGCTTTTGGTTGAGTATTCGATCACTGCGACGGATGAGGGATGAATCGCCTTGATGACTGAGCCGGGTATAGGCGAGATTCAAGCCGAAGATGAAGGCGGGTGTGCAACGCACGTTGATGCGAATGCAATACAAGCCTTCTTCGTCTTTGCGGAATCTGATGTTTCTGTGCTCGAGGCCAAAGACTATGTCATGTGACATAAGTTTCCGTTAGCGATCTGTAGCATGAGACCAGGAGAGACGACACCAAGCAGAGACTCACCAGTCTTTAAAGAAAGCAGATTCACAAACATTCTCTTCTCGACACCCTTCAAGTCGTAGAGGATGAGAACGGTGTCTTGAGCAACAATTGATTTTAAGATCTCGTAAGCTGCAGCTGGAGTGAGTGCCATGTCGGTAACAAGTTAACGGTGTGCGAGAAAGTTGAAAGCTTGAGTGTCGCTGTAAGAAAAGAGGGCGATAGAGCAGACTTTCGAACGTAGGTGGTTGGTTTGGGGTGAAGGGGTGAAGGTGTCAACATGGTGGTAGCCCTGGACTTTTGCGTGTATTTGTACGTCTGAAGAGGTGTGAGCTGCTCTCCCTAATTCAGTTAGATAGCCAACTCAGCTTTCTAACTCGATACTTGCAACTATTTTGTCGAGTGTACCTGCTCAGTCGCACTCCTTGAAGAACACCTGAGTCACTACTTGAAGTGGAGGGTATAGCAGCCCAGGCAGGGCTCAGCAACAGCGGGCGGAAGGAAACAATTGTTTACAATGTGGTCGATTGCATACAGCCATCAAGCTAGCCATCACTGTCGCCTCCTGCTTTGCTGCTTCTTGAGACTACGTCTAGTCATCATGAGTGAGATTCAGATTGTATCTCTATAGCAGTAGCGTCCTTTACCAGACGTGGTACAAGCATCTTTAAATCTTCAACACACGATATCTTACACGGAAGAGGGCTTTTCACACCGACTTCTTCCGTCTTGTTAGGGACTCACTCGTCCTTGGAATCGATACGCGGTGGCACAGTACAGCGTATGGCGACATAGATTCGGTAGAAGTTGAATCAACCGCCTGCTACCTCGCGTCATGTCGGATGAGGAATTTGACGATTTTTCTATCGACGACGACGCATTGACTCAGATCGCCTCTATCGAGCAGTCTGTCGGAAAATCAAATGGTTCGACGGTAGCGCGTAATTCTGTCAAATCGGTGTCAGCGGCATGGTCTATTGGTGCAAGACCGCCTGCAGGCAAATCATCAGCGCTCCAGTTGAGGACCGGGCCGCTTCAGCAAAATGCGAGATCATCCTCTGGCTCGGACTCGAATGGCGCTTCGGTCGTTTCTGCTGCAGTTCGGCCATCAACAACGTTCAACAATACTCGTGTTCCGCAAAGATTCGGTACTACAGCAAAGGAGGTGGTTCACAATGGTGGGCCTTCTATCAGCAACGTCCAGCACACCTCACTGGGTAGTACGAATGGGCGAAACGAAAAGACAAATTCACACGAAGTGAATCCTATCGAAGTCTTGTCGGATGGAGATGACCCAGAAATCGAATTTTGTTCACCACCTCCTGGCAACAACTCCAGGAAGAAGAGTAACAACGATAAGGACTTTGCCATCACACATACCGTCTCCTCTGCGGAAGCTGCAAGGATAGCACGGGCGAACGCGATCCGAGGTTTAACAGGAACCATGAATGGCGATCCAAACTGGCTCACGAACGCACAAAAAAATCGTCAGAACAACGCAGCAGAGAGAACAACGACGAAACAGACGAACAGCAAGAACGTCAAAGTTACTGAGTGGGATTCTGAAAAGCCGCAGGTTCAGGTGTTGCAGACACATCTTCCGTTCAGGCCGACTACTCCGCGCAAGACTGGCAAGACGTGGGACAGAACAGCGTATTCAAAGTCCGGTCAACGAATAGTGAAAAAAGGATCGACTAAAAAGAAGGGGCCGAAGAAGAAAAAGGCTGGTGGAGGAGGTTGGGATGATGAAGCGTCTGACGACGATATTGACGAAGAAGAGGAGGAGGAAGAGGAGGACGAAAGTGGATTTGATCAGTTCCCGATGCCCTTTATTGATCCTAGTACGTAACAGAAACGCTCGCTACCTGAACTTGCACAGCTGATCATGATCTTGTGTTTTCTGTTCCAGGCAAGTACGTCTGCGAGTAGTCAAGCCAGTATATCTCAATCTGCAGCTAACAAATCCGTTCTGCATAGACCGGTACCGCCACCACGTCATCAGCCTTTGGAGTGCAACACACCAACATACATCTATCCAATAAATTTTCCAAAGCGAGAGTATCAGTACGAGATTGTCAAGAGTTGTTTCACGCAAAACACGTTAGTGGCGCTACCTACAGGGTTAGGGAAAACGTTCATAGCAGGGACGGTCCTTTTGAACTGTGAGTTTATCCCGAAATTCGAGATTGAAAGGATCTCACCACTGAAGCGTTCCGACTTTGCAGTTTATCGATGGTGAGATGATATAAGGAATCGCTCGGCTACTCTTCGTATCTAACCATCCGACAATTCAGGTTTCCGGCCGGAAAGCTAGTGTTCTTGATGCCGACTAAACCGTTAGTCACTCAGCAGCACCAGGCCTGCCAAGAATCGTGTGGAATTCCTTCTGCAGATGCAGCTACCATTACGGGTGATGATCCTGACAATTGGCGTGAGGCCGCTGTAAGCCTTTCCATGGTTGAGGACTTGATTCTTGGCAAGCCCTGACGCAATGCTTTCTCACAGTGGCGGGATAAGCGAGTGTTTTATGCTACACCGCAAACGTTCAGGAATGACATGGCAAGAGGACGGGTAGATCCGATGGACGTCGTCCTGGTCATTGTCGGTAAGTCGATTCTCAGGGCATCTTTAGCCTACTCGCGGGCTGACCATGTTCTTGTTGATGACGCTACAGATGAAGCGCACAAGGCAACCGGCAATCATTCATACGTCCAATGCATATCGTACCTCATGGCAAACCACCCACATTTCAGAGTGGTGGCATTGACGGCTACTCCGGGACGGACGCCAGAAAAGGTTCAAGAGATTGTTGATAATCTGCACATCAGCCATATCGAGATTCGAGAAGCTGAATCTCCAGAAATATCGAGATATATGTACAAGAAAGTAAGTCAGGATTGACTTTGTCGCCATTCGGTGTGTTACTCATCAGTCGAATTTGATCCGCGCAGAACATTTATCGCCATAGGATCTCAATGGGCGACGAGCTCATGGAAATAATCGATATTTGGGTTCAGTTCATGAAGGTATGGACTCTCTGTCAAATGTCCGCCTGACAGCCACATCTGTTAACATTCTTTCTGGGAAAAGCCCCTGATTGAACAGCTGATCAAGATGGGAGTGCTGAGCGAGAGAGCTCGTTGCGCCTCGCAGATAAAACCCTTCACCATCCAATCGGTAGCGAGAATGGGATTTTCGAACAAGAACTTTAAAGTTGCTTATCCAGCCATGCTCTTATGGCACCTGACAGATGCCTTGTCGAAGCTGGTGAGTGATCGCCTTTCTGAACATTCGCAACCATATACTAATTTTGGATGTTCCTGTTAGATGGAATACACGACTACGATGTTTATGAAAAAGTTCCGGGCCATCGCGGATGACACGCTGAAAGGCGTGACCAAAGCGGCAAAAGAAGGCCTGAAGAACAATCCGGAGTTTAGGAAGCTGGAGAAAAGAGTGGAGCTGTTGCTCAATGAAACTTCATCTGGTGCAGATCGGCATCCAAAGCTAAGGACCATGAAGGATATAGTGAGTTGGGGCCTGAGCAAACTGGTATTCGAGATATTGTGCTCATACAAAGCTGTTCAATCTTTTCAGATCGTCAAACACTTCGAACATGCATATAATGCTGCAAATGAGTCCGGTAACCCTGCCGTCACTCGATGTATGGTTTTCTGTTCCTTTCGAGACGGTGTTACCGAGATCGTCGTACGTCAGCTCCTCAAGGTGCTTTTCTAAGTGGCCATATCCTCATGTATCTTTGTTGCAGGACACCTTGAACGAAGCCAATCCTCTAATCAGAGCCCACAAATTCGTCGGAAAGGCAAACTCGTCGAAGGACGATACGGATAAAGGGCTAACTCAAAAACAGCAGAAAGAGGTAAGATACGGTCTTTGATTTCCCGACAAAGCTGGCATTTATAGGATTTGCACACCAGGTCATCGAAAAATTCAGAAAGAACGACTACAATGTTCTGGTGGCTACCAGTATCGGCGAAGAGGGGCTTGATATTGGTGAGGTTGACTTCATTATCATTTATAATTGCCCAAATTCTAGTATCAAAATGGTAAGGACCAGAAGAAACTGCTGTACATTGTGAAGACATATGCTGATTGTGACCTTCGTCGGTGCTACCTCTTTTTCAGCTGCAACGGGTCGGCCGTGCTGGGCGTAAAAGAGACGGTCAAATCCACGTCTTCATGACAGAAGGCCGAGAGGATGGCAATTGGGATACCGCCCTCCTCAGCCATCAGGAGATGCAGTCGGAAATTATCACTGGACGGAACATCGAGCTATATGACGATGTCGAGCGGCTCCTACCAGAAGGAATCAACCCGACTTGCTTAGAACAAGTCCTCACGGTAGATCCTTATGAACCAGAGGATAAGGCTCACAATAACGGAAAGCGTAAATCTGCGGCAGGTGCAAAGACCTCGAAAGCGAAGAAAGCAAGAGGAGAGCCCGTTCCCGAGGGAGCTCTGGATGGCTTTATCATGGCGAGCTCGCTCACGAAGAAGGGGAAGAAGCTCGGATCTGCGAAGAAGGGCAGGCTGGGAATCAGAACAGATTTACTTCCTGGCGCCGATTCGGAATCAGACTCGGATGATATGACGACGCTTTCCCAGCTTGGTCGATCCCGAGTGGATGGCAGCGAAGAGGATTCGCCGCCTCCGCCCAAAAAATTCAAACCACGATCGTCCGTTCCGTCGAAAGTTAAATCAGCGAGAGCATTAAAGCGTTCGCTCGACATGGAAACAGAAGAAAGCCCTCTTCAAGCCAAGTTTACGAAGGCGTCCGCTCATCACACCGTGAAGCCGCGTTCTTCTGCCAGCGCTTCGACTCGAAAATCAGTGCCCGCAAAGAAGAAGAAGACCGTTGTTGTCGAAGAGCCGGATACAGAAGAGGACGAAGACGAAGATCCCTTGGGCCTCTCCTTTGCTTCTAAAGAGCATACAGTTACTACGGGGGAACTACAGACAACACGCAAAGTCACGCCCAGAAACCCAAAGGCCAAAGAGATCTTGCCCAGCTCCGACTTCAGTAATATCGATAGTCGATGGATGCTCGATGTCGACGACGACGAATTTGATTATCACATGTCGTCAAAGGGCAATTCTTTCAGGACACCCTCTGCGGTGAAGAATACGTCGTCGCGTTCAATGCCTCCGCCATCATTCATTCCCGCTCGAGCACTGGTGAAAACTCCGTCAACCGTGGACCCATCGCCCATCCCTATGCGGAAGGCGATCAGGAAGAAAATTATTCTGGCCACATCTTCAGACGGCGAAGAAGGACGGAGCGCTCGTTTACCATCATCAGATAAAGACGGACTGAATTTCGCTTCGCCTGCGGTTCCGCTCGGAGCGAGGCAGACCAAGCCCAGGCTCAATCACCTCATCGAGGACGATGTTGCTGTAGAAGGCGATACGACTATGGGTGACGATCTTTCAGGGGACGAGAGCGATTCCGATCGTCGGTTCGCCGGCCAATTTGAACCCACACAGGCACCGAACGGCTTCAACCAACGTGCAGCTTATCTGGCTGGTCTATCAACCCAGGGTCGACCGGGAGGTCCCGACTTTAGCGATCATTCCGATAGGCATAGGCGCTTTTTGGCCAAAGCGCGAAGACCTGTCTTTTTGAGTCAAGAGGATGATGCGATGCGGGAAGGCCCTAGCTCAGAATACGAAGGCTCCTTTGTGTGCGGCGATGATACTGTCGAGTATGAGTCAGATGAAGAGATCTAGTCTCGTTTCTTGTTATCACCGCCTTTGACGGCGTGTAGTTCCTGGGTTGTAATCGTGATCACTGTATCGTTAGCGGCATCCAATCCTTCCGGAAAATAGTATGGATATATACAACGGTCGCATGATCTATCATCAGCGACATCAAATGCATTTGCACTTGCCTACACCGATACTTCCGCCACTTCCTCCAAGACAAAGTCGTAATACTCCTGGTCCATGATCGCGCCGAACTCACCGCCGACATCCCCGTCGCTCGAGCCAGCTCCCTTCTTCTCCTTTGTGGTTAGGAAAGTGAAGTACCCAGAGAGCGACTTGAGTGTCTTTAGTGAGCTCTTGGAGTCGGGCTATCGGAGAAGAATAGCCACAGTCAGTACGAAGGAAACAAGTTTTGGAGAGAACAGTCGCATATTTACCTTCACTACGACACCAGAATACTCGGCGGGCAAACCATACCGCAGAACGCTTTCGACGAAGACTCGGACTGTCTTCAAGTGCACAAGTAATTGGTATGCTTCCGAGAAGTTTGTACGTGACAGTCGCAAGAGATCGGTCTATGCCAAAGTGTAACTTTAGCCTCAAGACGAGCCGAGAGTTGACGGAAGAAACCCTCACCCAAAGCTCCTTCTCTTCAGCCTCCAAGTCTGCCAAGTCCTGTTTCTGCTTTTCCACCGCGGTCTCATCCCATGTGAACTCTCTTGCGTGGAACCTGCGAATAAGCGAGAGATATACCATCGGAACCCGCAAACATAGCCACATGGATCGTTCAGGACTCACTTGTTCTCTCGGCATTTGTGAATAAACTCATCCTTGACCTTTTTGAATACTGTGACCGTTTGCAAAGTGAATTCACTGTCGGATGCGATTTTGCTGCGATGAAGGGAAAATGGTAAGCTTGCACACACCGACAACTAACGTCAAGTCGACTTACGCAGAGCTTCTTGGTACCACCATGGACGTCAGCCTCTCGTACCGCTCGTTCCAATCCTTGACGAGATTACTGAATGACCAAGCCCCAATAAGTACATGGAATACGACTCCTCGGGTCAAATAGACTCACTTGGGTACGGCAACAATCAGTGTCTCTAGATATTCGCTATCAAGTACGATGTCTTCCTTCTTTACCACTCCGACGAGCGATCTCGTTGACAGATTGCCGCTAAATTGAGAAATTTACGATCAGCATGTGAGGCGATTGGCAAGGAGGATTCCCCGAACTCACGTTCGTTTCCGCTGTGCACTTGAAAGGTTTCCCTTGATGTAATTGTAATTCTGTAGCTTTTGCTTCTGGACAGTGTCTATAGAGGCCATTTCCTTGAAGGATAACGTCCTTGGTCGTGAGTGCAAGATCAAAAGCTTCTCCGACCAAATTGGACCGTACCTTGTTCAAGGCCTCAACCACTTCCAAAACCTTTCCACCTGATCCCCACCTCGAGCGATCCCATTTCCATCCCTGACTTGATCCGGGAGAGGGAAGCACGTATCGGTCAACGGGTTGATCATTCACCTGCAAAGGATATCGGAATAACACGATTTTGGTAAGAAGCAGGTATCGTTCAACTAATGGTTGAGAGACGTACAGTAGCGTAAGATCGCATCTTCTGCTTGTCGTCTGACACCAGGCTTCGGATCGTATCAAGCAGCTTTGAAACGGTTTGTGTAAAGTATGCATCGTATTTTGGCAAGGAATCGGACAGATTGAGTAGCGAGGATAACGTTCCAGTCTGAACGTGATTTCGAGAATATCAGATCAGAGGAGTTCTCCCAGAATATCTGAAAACTGAGAGAAGAAAGGGACCGACCTTGAGATCCGGAATTTCCAAACCTCCAACAGCTACATTGTCGCCTACAAGAGCTTTCACACTCCGGAACAAGTCTTGGTCGTCCCCTCTTCGGTGAGGAGCCGAGATCAGCCAGTACGCGGAATCGGAGGGCATCGTGAGGTGACTATTGGGGGGTTTGATACTCGTCTAACAGAACGACAAGTGAAAGTGATATGAATACCATGTCTATACCGTTGATTGAATGCTTCGGGCAAGACGTCATCTATCGCTCAATCGCTAAAGGACAGCGCAATCAGCGGAGATCGTGGAGAAAGCTCCGTTTGTGCTCCTTTGCATGGCCCATCGCTCCTATCGCCATCCTCTCTGCTTATACCTCTTTACCTCTCCACCCATCGACTGCGACTAATATCCACGCCCCCTCTGTTCGCATTCCATAATCACCGAGCGCATTCTTACGAAGCCGGCGAGACAAAATTTACGCCGCATCATCCTTTACAAAAAGAGTCCGTAGCCCCAACGTGAGAGGGCAGTCATCACCACCACAGCCGCTATCTACAGCCTCTATATCTCAATTGCCCATATGTATCACTCTGCTGCTACCGACGCTCAGTATGCTCACGTAGACTCTGATGTATATTGCAAGGTGGCTAGTCCTATATCATACAGTCCAGTACACTGCAGGATGCGAAGATATATTTGTATCAATGACTTGACGGCGGATGCGCTGAAGCATCAGGGAACGGCTGCGAAGGCAGTTCAGCAATCACTGGAATATCAGAAGGAGGTATATCAGTCCCCATTTTCGTTGACAGGTCCAGAGGTGGATGCTCACGTTCATCCACGCCCCTGGTATATGAGGTATTAAACTCGGCACTGCCCTTTGAAGTCGCTTGACTCGGCCAAGGCAAAGAATTCGGTGCCATGGCCGACGAGATTGCGGCGCCAACCGCCGCCGCTCCTCCGGCCCTCTGCAAGGGCAAACCGGCGAGCTCGGCCGTCCTCTTCATCACGGCTTCCCTCTTGTGCTGATCTCTTTCGTTCAACTGTTGTCGTACCGCCGATGGGTACATGGTAGCGAATGTGAGGTAACTCGTATGGCCACGAACGTCGATTACTGGTTTGAAATTCAGTGTGTTCGGATCTAGACACCATTCTTCCTCCTCATCCTCGACCTCGTCGAGCATCTTGCCTAGTTCTGATTTCTCCGACGGCATTGAGCGGTCATGGGCGGCGGAAGAGGTCTCTGTCGCCTTGTCAGAAGCGATAGTCTTGGCCCGTTTTGAGACGTTCTCCATGTCCTGGTCGGCATCCTTGGCGGACGGTTCAGCATCGACATCGATCGCTGCATCAGTAAGTTTCCGCTTCTTTGATGATTCCACTTGATATCTTCTCCGTTGTTCCTTGCGAATTTCCTGCCGCCGAAGTTTGGCTGATATCGATGATACCGTCTGGAATTCGGGCTGCGGTAATGTTACTTCGATCGGTTTGGCCAGTACTTCAAACATCTGGATATCTGCATTTGCGTGTGATTTTCCCTGGGTCAGCCGATGGTACCCATGGTCCTCGGCTGGGTAAATCACTTACCGACGAAACCCTCCGAGTCAAGCGCTGCGACTGTTCTCGTCACCTGTTCGATACAGGGACTGTAGCAACATATCCTAGTAGATAGGTCGGGCTGTTCCAGAGGAATGTCAGCAAGTAGTCATTGTCATCCTCGTAGACTTGATTCAAGGCTCACTCTCAACGTTTTGATCACGTGCGGGATAGCCTCCCAGGGAGCGGGCAAGTCGAGAAAGACTGCAACACAGGGTCAGTATGCCATCAAAGATAACGATGGAAGCTGAACACACCTGCATCGATATCGGAAGGTTCTTCACCAAATCCGTCCTTACAGACATTACGATGTCGCAGTCGTATCGTACTTGATAACCCATGCTCTTGAAATTCCTCTCTGTAATGTTAATAATACCGGACCGGGTCGATCGTTAGCACGAAAACCTTTCCAAGCAAAGAAAAGCGTAGCAACTTACAATGCCTTTTCGTATCTCGTCGCGTGATACTCAAATGAAAACAACTTTGGCCCAGATTTCCATTCTTCCCCACTTCCTTCCCCAAAGCCTATCGTTCTGGCAAGAGAATGGCTCATAGATCCACTCCCCGTACCGGCTTCAATGACTCGCGACCCAGGTCGAACCCTGAGTTCGTTGGTAATGAAACTGATATCCGGCAGGTAAACAATTTGTGTTCTGTGCGGTAATGATAGCGTCCATAGTTCCGGTGTGGGGCGTAGAAGGTGGACATATCCGGGCTGAGGCGGTGGTGAGGTCATCTGTTTCTGGAAAGACTTAGTACGCTTGTCGGCATCGAAGAAAAGATCAGCGATACTTGCCTTGCTTCCGTATTTCCGGCCAATCATATCGTCATGGCTATACTTGCCCCACTTATTGTGGTACATCTGACCTCTTGTTACCGTGATGGCTTGCAGAGACTCTCTCGTCTGTAAACGAGAACGCATGTGCAAAATAATGAGCGACTCATGTCAGTACTCATGCGCGACAGAAACGTACCATAAAGACGATGACAAAGTCCCCTTCTTCAATATGTACTTTGGAATGGAAAAAGTAGTCCTCTGGCACATTAGGCAGACACAAGTTCCCTTTGACGGTGGTGGTGATCCCTGCATCCTGTGGTCTGGCGGCTTCATCGATAATTTCCCCGTTCTTGGCTGGCTGCTGGGCGGTAGGCGTTGCCATTTTCGATTATAGAAAGCTGAATAGATGCGTTCCTGGATGCTGCCGACTTGTTGTATATACAGTATCAGGGATTATTCCAAGCACGAGCCGGAATAAGCGAATGAAGAAAGCATGAATGAAGTTGGACGTTCAACACGAAATATTCGATTGCAAGACAGGAAGATGAAACTGGATTGTTTTTGTATCCGCGCACCTAGTTTCTTCTCCTAGTACTAGGTAGTCCTACTATAAGCTGTACTCCGATATCTCTAGGAAGAACGAGCTGCAGGGCGGCACTGAACGAAGTAGAAAAATGAGCTCGATATTATTTTATTTGGCAAGCAACACCGTGGCCCCTCGGCGACGATGTCGACGCTACAAGTTAATTGCCATTCCTTCCTTCGAGGCGAACTTCCAACCCAACCCTCTGCATCGCATATCGTCCCGTTCCTCACGAAGTCTCCATCTGCATCTTCGCCTGCATAGCCGCATGCCTATCCGCTTCTTCTCTCTCTCTTCTGATTTCATTGATCTCATCCAAGATCTCCTTGGCACCTTTCGCCATAAGTTCTCTCGCGACGATGTGACCCCATTCGCCGGCTTCTTGATGACTCTTGAGAAGCACCTTGCCCGCGTCGTGAGTGACTTGTTTTTGACCGTCGACCGAGGTGACGCAAGCTGTGAGGTGTAAGATGGCGTGTTTGCCGAAGCCGGATTGCCAGAGCAAGGGCGCGTCGAAAGTCGGTGTTTCCGGATCCTTGTCAAACGGCCGTGTAACTGATGTTGTTTCGCTGTTGCTGTCGACTTGCGCGATTGAGCAATCCACTCCAACGGGAACGGAACATCCACCCTCTAGTTCATTCAACAGCCCACGTTCCGCCGCCGTCGTCCATTCCGCTTGCCAGTCTCCTGCTCCCTGAAGAATTCTCTTGACACGACTGTCTCCTGCTCGAATTTCTAGGGCAAGCGCGCCTTGGCCGACGGCGTATAGCACCTCGGGTGCCTGTAACGTGCAAGTAACTCTGTCTTCCCATCCCAGTCGGTTCAATCCAGCTGCAGCAAGGATCAGGGCGGTGTAGGGGCCAGTTGGGTCATCGAGCTTTCTTAGCCGGGTATCACTGGGAAGACAGCACCATAAATAGTCAGCTCATGAGAGCGGATGAACGGTTGAAAAGCAATACTTGCAGATTTCCTCGCTAAGGTGATCCACACGGCCAGAAAGAGACAGGAGGTAACCGTTTCAGCGCCGTCGACCAGCAGGTACTTGATCACATCCGTAAGCTTACCACATCCATTACTTTCAACTTGGGATATACTCTCCTCAGTTGCGCTATCCTCCTAACACTGCTAGTACCCACAACACTCCCATCAGGCAAATCTCCCAGGCTTTTGTAATGCAATCCCTTCTTGACAACCAACGCATCATGCGGGTCCTCTCGAGGTAAGATAGCAGCAATTTCGCAATCCTTCGGCACCGTCGTCGGCATATCCTTCAAGCAATGAATAATCATGTCGAGCTCGCCCTTCATTAGGGCGACTTCGAGTTCTTCTGTCCATAGAGATTTGGCGGGGACTGCACCAGCTTTCGCACCGGCAATAGGTTCCCCGTTGACGGCTGTGCCGATAGCTTGGTTGTCACCGGATAAGAGGTATAGTGGCGATGTTTTGTTTCGGTCTCCCAAGACTGACATCGGGGTAACTGGGAACTGCAAGCGGTCTTCCGGATGCAGACTTTTGAGGAGAGCGGCGACATGGTGAGTTTGCACGAGAGCGAGTTGGGAGTTTCGAGTGCCGAGTCGGTAGGTGTCTACTTCCTTGGAAAATGTTGACGAAGGGGACTGCTGCGCATCCTGAGCGGACGACGGGTTTGTCGATTTTGAAGCACTCATGCCGTTCTTGGTGTATGAGGGTACCGTGATGTGAGGATAACAGGGTATAACGTTGCGACTGAACACTGACACAACTACAAGTAAAATGTAAGAAAGCATAGCATTTAAGATACTGTAGATAGGTGGATAACCGATTGCTTTGCTTCAAAAACAGGGCCGATCGCAAAGCGCGCTTATACCCGACCTCGTCCTTCCTCTTCATAACGTCCTTATACTGTAGACTACGGTTATTACTAGTCGACATCCACAGACACCCAGATATCATTCTAGACCCACCACAACCCAAGTGACCGGTGAGTCCAGTTGATACTATAGTTCAATCTTCGCCAACTGAACTTTCACTCAAATCGCAGCTTTCCACCATGTCTGGCACATCGTTTATCGGAAAGCCGCTAGCCGTACTGGCCATTCTCCTACTATTCCATGGTCAGTCAAGTCCTCTAAGTCTTCCATGATCGGGGCTAACATCCGAAACTTCTCCGTGATAGCTGCGTACTCGACATATGAACGTAAGTCTCCCGGAGGGAGTTGAACATGCATGTTGCAAGGATTAACACACCTGTCCTGCCCTGAACAGATCTCTCTATAATGAAAGCTCTGGGCAAGCCTTCAACGGAAATTCCATCATCTGTGAGCACATTACTCGCTCCTATCTACCGATTAAAGCTCACGAAACTGGCTTGATTTGTCTTCTAGATCCGATATGAAGCCATCATCTCCTTCCTTCTCTTTGTGCCTGCCGTTGCATTAGCCACATCAAGACTGGAAGACATCACATGGAGGGGAGAGATGAACAAGCGGTATGTTCTAGCGGTAGCGACGGTCCCAGAAGGATTGAACCTGATTCGACGTCCTTCTCGCGCAGTATATCCGAAGATACAGACGCGAGGATGGCATTCCTGCCTTTTGGTCCAGCGGCGAGGGCGAGTCAACCGAGATCGTGAATATTGTTGTTTAGGCACGCATCGTATTTTCGCACTTTTATGCATGGGGTAGAGAGCTGTCCGGACAATCGTGCTTGGCTCGTTGCACAGCGCTGGATCAGAGTAACTTGCAACGGGCTTCTTGAGTTCTGAAACCACCAAAGCAAATGCTCTTCGCAAAGATCATAATCATCATGTCCGCACAAAGCCATGGCATGACATGGCAGATATGGCAGATTCACATATTCGATGTAGACCTGTATCACACGAGCACAACATCGAGCACACAGACAATCGCAAGCCAGACACATGTATTCGTATCAAGTACAACCCAGAAGATAAACTATAAACAGGTCCGTGGATCGAGCAGACTCTTTTTTTGTTCGCAACAATAGCGTAAAGATAGATCTCGCGTACGAGATAAATAAACAGAGCCAGGTTGATCGATACACAGTGGTCGCCTATGTATATGGCGATGAGAAGGAGGATGGTTTTAACCATATCGGTAGATACAATGATAGAGGAGTGGCAAAGGTAATGCGTAAAAGCAGACGCTGGATCGATAGTCGAGAACCGGATCGATAGTCGAGAACGGCGAGGCTTGTCGAATGTAGGATAACAGGCCGGTAGGGTGACGTTATCGGTGCGTTTCGAGTAGAATGACAAAGGTTCAGAAATCCGTGTATTGCGGAAAAAGGTGGGCAATTCTATGTGGATGAGTCGTTTGACAAAGTTTTCGTAAAGTGGAATCCATGTCGTCGTGTTTTGCCGTCAAGTCGTTATAGTCGTTTTTTTCTGAGGTCCTCGAGAAGACGTCAAGTTTGAACCGGTGGACCCAGCAAAACCATCCCAGCTGAAGGCACACCTTCAATTTCCGTCGTGTCGTTCGTGTGCCGTCTTTCGGCCGCTTGCCTTGGAGCAGGAATAGTACCGCTCGCATCGGCGATGTTGAACTGCATTGGCTCGTTGACAGACTCGTCCGACTCGGTGTCTGAAGTTGCGGCTGAATCGACAGTGCTGGGCACAAGGAGACCTTCTTCGTCTATGCTGTTGACCGAAGGGGTGATATCAAATGCTCTAGGAGTCTTCTCTCTCGAGACACCGTGACTGTCGTTTTCTTCAAACGCAAAGGGATTGCGTTTATGCGTTTGCGATAATCGATTCGCAAATGGCTGCTCGTTGTCAAATTCGTTCATCAATCCGAGAGAGTTGACTGCAGAGTTGGATCGGACATGATGAGGATGATGGGTCATGTAACCTTCGTCGGATGACTCTGAGGAGGCCGCTGACGCGGATGATGATGATATGGACGTCCTGGTGGAGAGAGGTGAATAGTTTAGCGGTGTTGCTGGCTGTGATGGGCCGTCAAGGGGTTCCTGGTCGAAAGCAGTTCCAGTCGGTTCGATGAGTGCATTCGCGTCATCCGGATAAACGATTGCCGTTACTGGGATCCCATCAGGGTCTAGAGTCTCGACAATAATTGGGTTTCCTCGTGGTTTGGAGCCAAGAGGAGAGCGAGAAAGACGGATATCCCGTGGTGACTAGGAATGCAGCGAAAAAAAGCAGCATCAGTTAAACGTCCAGCAATTCACAAACTCGGTCGAAGCTCACCAAGTGTAACGTTCGTGCAATTACTGATCGATACGAAAAACAAATTGGCAACGAGAAGTCGACGTTATCGTTTATAAGTTGAATGCCTGTCCTGACAAACGCAAGTTGGATGTACGCACAATATGCCACGAGATCCTAAGAAAGGCAAATGGGTACGTTAGTCTCGTGTAAGAGCATATCAATCCAATCCAAAGTTCAACTCACAAGCAACATGCAGAAGACAAATGGTATTGCCAAAGTAGCCGCTACAAATCTACACATCGCCGGTATCTGCAAGCCAAAGAGGCAGATAAGTACTTGAGTACACCGCGAAAATGTTTGACGAGACGACTTACGCTGGATAGCAAGGGTGGTAGTGGACAATCGAACGCTAACACATAGAGCATATGTGATATACTCTCGGATGATTCGGTCATTTTGGTCGGAGTTTCAAGTCTAAGCTTTTACAGGGTGGTGTGCGAGAAGTGTGCTGAGGAATGGGTACAGGGTATCCGTTGACTTGCGACCGATGGTGTAGAGTGCCTATTTGTGTTGGTGCCAACGTGAACTAAGAAACAAAACAATCAGTAGCTATATCTGCGCATAAGAGACAGCTAATGAACAGATCCGAAAGCGAGCTTCGGCAATCACTTACCAAAATGAGGACTTTTTTGAGCCTCCCCAAGTTCTTTTGCGTGTAGATCGTCGGGATACCTTGCGACAGGTGAGAGAAACAGGAGTGGTAGGAGGCTGCTAGTCCGCTTCGTCGTTGTGGTCGGATGGTCTAAACGGTATCAGTCTTTCACTGGGCCGATAAGAGTGCACAGGGTTGAGTAAGCGTGGGACACCGTTATCGTGCTTTGCATTTGCAGCGGCCGGTCCGACGTCTGTTGGCGCCGAAGAGAGTTGAGCTGGTAGAGAATATATAGGATCACTGATTCACACTTGCACTATCTGGTCACTCCCTATCTCAAATTCGATCCTAATTCACCCTTGAAGGCAACAAGGGAAGGTCGCAGGAGGACAGATAGGTGGGTAGCAGGCTGAGACACATACACCACCTTTTGCATCCGATTCTCTCACGCAAATTATACGATGTTTAATACGCTTGTTCCCTGGCCGGCTGTAGTGATCAACGAGCCGGGGTGGGTAATCAGCTGAACCGCTTGGCGGACTCAAACAATACTCAATACACAGGACGGCGGAGGAGGACGACTTTCCGACGACAACGACGATGACTCGACTTGATGTCGTGCGAAGTCGTGAAGGTTAGCGAGATAGAACTGGCCTCATTTCGCCTGGGCATAACAGGGTTATTTGCCGTGACTAAATACAACAAATATAGGTACGAAGGACGACTCCAAAGTTGACCATTCTTAGACGATAACCTGTAATATAACAAGAGCTGTATGCAGGTGTGGATGGCACTTGTATATCACAGAGTCTGCTTTCCAGTCCAGAGTCATCTACCTCTGAGCCTTTTGCTTAGAGGGTCCAGGACCGTCGCGTATTTCAATCGTCATTTGAACGCATGACCAGCAACACCGAGGATCCCTCAATCAAATCAAACACACACGCTTGAGCTTCACACGCAATATTGATAGGAAGATGTAAGACAGCAGCACTTGGTGCCCCTTCCTGGGTATGGAAGTACATGAATAGTCCAAATTGACTTCAATTCCTCGCTGAAGATAAGACCGGCTCTATATGATCTCCCCATCTACTCAACGCCTCCAACCAGCTTCGATCGGACGATGTGATTTTTTCGGCAGAGTAATCTTACCCATAGCCCTGAATACGTTTTCGGGCGACATCCAGTCCTGTGGCGGGTGCAGCAACAGATTGATGATCTCGGATGGTTCGACGAGCTTGATAATTTGTTTGCCGAGCATGAGAAACAGCGTTGATGCCAGTTTCATGAAGGCTGTGGGTCCTTGAACGATGACGAGGTCCATGGCGCGTAAACAGGTGGGAAGCGGTAGCGCTTCTGCGAACATGGTGAAAATCCATCTGCGCAGTGGTATGTAATCTGTACACAAGCATGTAAGTCAGTTGACTGACTAGTATCTGAGAAGGGGTAAGTATTAAACCCACAGAGATCAAGACACTTTGCCAGATGTTGTGCCAGTTCCGGATCGTGCGCATGAACGACCTCATGAACCGTCTGCGCCCAACTCTTGATTTGGTTGTCGGTTCCATCGTCGATCAATCTTTGTAAGAAGCCCTGATAAAGTGCGTAACCTTCTGCTTCATGGAATGATTGTGTTAGAAACAGACTTGCGATCCATATCGTATCCGGGGATGGAGGTGATCGATTCTGAGTGATGTAGAGGAACATCATCTGCTCGACAGTATGGAAGCCGTGCATAAACACCCTATGAGATCCAAATCGCCTGATGAAGATGCATACACTGTTGTCAGCTCAGAGTTTCGCACAGGGATTGAATCAGAGAAAACTCTTACTGTACCAGACCGGGATCCATTTGTAGCGGTGGAATTTCAAACGAATCCAATTGCGCCTGATACTGTTGATGGGGTATTGGCGGAGCGTTCAATAACCACTGCCATACTCGGCCCCGGACGCTGGGAGGTATAGAATGGCTTTCCACGAGATGCTTGACCTTTTTATCAGAGCTTGCAGTGGGCGCATGTTCGGTCAATGCCAGCTATTTTGAGGGAACTTCAGTGACTGGTTCTATTTAGACAAAATTTGCCTTAGCTGAGTACTCACCAAGGTCTGTTCCAATTTCGATACCTCTTTCTCAGAAGATCGTGTCGTTGCGAATGATTGAGGTACTGGGCTTTCCGAGGCCAAGAAGCCATACGCGTCATATATCGGCTCGCTATCTGGTATAGATGGAGACGCGAGACGACCTGGTGAATCGTTCATTTGGAAGTCAACCGCGGCGACCTTGATTGATGGCGAGCGATAATCATCGTGACTGATGGGAGTCTTCGCTCCGAATGAGCTCGTCGTATCTATCGAGAGTGGTGGCAAGCCAAGACCGATAGTCGCCGTACCTGCAGGGAACTCAGACACAAGATTGCTTTGCGTTTCTCGGCCTTTCCCCTCTGGGGTCTTGCTGTATGTGCGGCCTGGAGATGGCTCTCTGGCTGTATGAGAAGTGGATGGAGTTGAATGGGATGATGTCGGTAGCGGAGGCGCATCCTCTTGCGCTAAAATGGCGGCCATGTCTGGACGCTGCTCACCCCTCAGTGATAACTTCCTACGAATAGCGGACAGTTTTGAGCTACTAGGCCGAGACAGAAAAGATTTCCGTGGTTCTTCGACTCGACTCTCCTTGCCTTGATGCTGCTCGATGGCAGCCGAGGTTTGTATGATAACACCGGCATAAGCGGCTTTTAATGAGTCAGATGAAGCGCTGTGGTGCAGCGGCACAGGCACTTCAACTGTCGAGAGTGATCTCGCACGAGGCTTTTCAGACGAAGAAGGAAAAAACGGAGAAGCGGGTGCGCTCGGCGAGGGTCTGTTGAGTATCGGAGAGGGCGAAGCTGTGGCTCCACGCTGGTATGGATTGTTATTTGGCGTACCGTATGAGGGCGAGTCGGTCCGGATGTCAGATAGCGGACTGTAGACAGGAGACTGTCCAAGCAGAAAGCTAATGGGAACGGGATTCCGAGCACTGGTCAACGCCATGCTTAGCTGACCATGTAATGTATCATCCTGCACAAGCTTGGTAGCGGTGGCGCTTTGTTGTCCATCTGGGCTCAAGACCGAACGCTCAGATTCTGCACTTTTCGTCGGCGTACCACTTGCAGATGCAGATAGAAAAGAAAATGCACGAAATCGGGCAGTATCGGGAGACAGCGAGGCCTCAAGCGAAGCATTTCTCAATGTTTGCACATTCGTTGGCGTGCGAATCGATTGAGGCGAAAATCCTCTTTGTTGAGGAGTCGTAGGGCTCTGGCTGGTTTGCACCTTGAGGATCCCTCTCCCTGCTTTTTTCGCCGTGTCTATAGGCGCGTCATGCAGAAGCGCGTTCGCGTTATTGATGATATTCGTCGAATCGCTAAGCACTGAGAAGTGTTTTCGAGTTTCAGGTAGTGCGTCAGTGGCTTCTGACAGGGGCGATGTCGAAAATCCTGCGTAGTCATTCGATACGTCCCATTCTCCATCGCTTTCTTCTGCTTCGGCGATTTCTGGTTTCGCAGAACCTCGAGATGTCTCGCCTTGGCTTGGACCAATTTCAGTCGTATCGGAGGGTGGTTGAGGAGGAGCTGCTTCGACTCCGCTGATAGGTACCGGAATCCCACTGTCACCCGCGTCAGTGGCGATGTTTTCGATGTCATCTTCAGCTCCGTTCACTATGTGTTGCTCGTCAGAAGAACCAGCCGCCTGCTTCATCATTGCACTATCATCGACTACCGGGAAGTAGCTCTGAACACCACCATCGTTCACATGATTCTTCCGCAACACATCGCTTGCTGTGCTGAACCGATTTGCAATCTCCCTGGCGACCGGTTCGGGGATCTGTAATAGGCCTGTGGCGTCTTTTCCAGTAGGTATAAAGTCTGATGTGATGTCCGATGATTGCGAAAGTATTGCTGATGAAGCAGCCAATTGGTCATCTGATTTGTCGATCCCACTCGGAGTCGATACGGCTGACAGACCAGTGGAATACTCGAACTGACTAGATTCCCTCGTTAACATCAATACTGGTTTCTCACTGTCCTTTAATAATTCGGCAGAGGTCGTGACAATCGCGGTGCCGAGGTGGATGGCGGATTCAGCCGATGTCGAGCGTGCGCTGGCCGCTTGGGATGCCCGTCTGTCGTTGACTGACGCGCCGTCGGCGAGGACCACGCCCGACTGTTCATCCAGCGTGATCACTTCGGGTTGTTCGTCTCGGAATGGACTTCTTCCGGGCCGTGGCGGAGGTGTGACTGATATTGTTGCAGCTGCCTCTTGCGTGTCTGCCGATATTGATCGTTCGGTAGATGCATCATCTCGTCTCATCCCTCCTTGACCGTCGAGTCGGTCGTCAACCTTTGGCGGTTCATCGGGCTGTAGCGTGGGGGACTGTATCCCCTGCGCAGCCGTGATCGGTATCTGAAGTGCCTTTATACGTTCAATAAATGATATAGTTGTAGGATACCGAATCGATGCCTCTGAATCTTCGTCGCTCTCGTCCTCGCCCGTACTAGACCACGTAGCGTCCGAGTTTTCAGTGCTCGATCTCCTGCTTTGACGGGAGCGGAGCCCGTCGTGGACATCGACATCGTCGTCGTGGCCCTTTGCGAATGTCTTGAGTGCTAATGCTACCGCTTGGATTTCCTTTTCGTCGGTGTTGCTAATGCCGTTTTGGCTGGGCTGGTGCGGACGAGTTGGAGAAGCGATCAAGGCGGGAGAGATGGGTCGGACATCGTCGCTATAATATGCGGTTGACGAATCACTCGCCATTGATGGACTCTGAGCCCTGGCTTCTTCATAACCATTCGCCGCAAGTGGTACCGGTGAGGCATTCACATCATCCGTGCCGGATTCTGCTGTGTAAGCGTCAGGTATCATCCGACCAGTCATAGACGGTAGGCGCTCATCACCATTTGACGGCGTCATATCCGAGAGTTTAGAAGGCGAGGTGAAGCGGCCTTTTGATGGCGTGAAAGGATCCGGTGTAGAGCCGACAGTGTGGTTGACGTTGAGAGCAGATGGACCGTCCGACGACGGAGCCGATAACAGACCAGAAAGAAACCTAACATTTTCATGGTAGAACCTGCCAATGACACCCTCACATTGTCCCTACACGGTATGATCGTTTGGTGAGCCCACACATCCCGACTCAGTCACGCTGGTGAAGAAGTTCACTCACCAGGTAGGTGCTTCCCTCTATCAGGACTCGCAAAACTGTGATCTTGTCACCAGCAAAGAACATTAGTTCTCCTTTCCGGTTCGCAATACAGTCCTCCAAGCTATAAAAGCGATATTCCGTCAGTATCATGAATGAGACTAGTGCGTGCCGACCAACTTACGCCACCGCAGTACCGATGCCACCCTTGTCCGCTAGTCGATTCCATTTTGCCAAACTCATGGCATCCAACCCATTTTTCTTGAGATCCTTTATTGGAGTAGGCGATTCCTGTACTAGTGTTGACGAAGAGCTTGACGCCATGTTACCTCTTTGATTCAGGATAGGGGAGGCGGAGACGGCTGTACCCCTATCATAGTCCTCGCCCTGGTCGGCAGAGACCATTGCCTCGGACTGTCGGGGCTGCATCCAGGTTCGTTGCGAATCCAGCCAGTGGTCGAACGTTACTCCAGGCACCGAACTGTAGGCGGTACGTACGGATGCTCGAAAAGGCGAGAGAGAAGCAGTACTCAGAGGAAGCTTGAGAGGGTTTTGTAAGGGTTGAAAGTGGTCGAAGGGTTGAGGCTTTCTTCCAACACGTCAGATATGGATTCAATCCGTTCTGGAACTTTGGTGTTTCATACGAGGCGCGTTGTTTACCTTTCAGAGAAGACGAGCGAAGACACATCATTTTCCCATTTCAGAGGACCTTTGCCTGCTTTCATCCGCTCCTGATTTTTGCCGGTTTTCCACGGACATGGTGTGTCAGTACTTTATAGTAGTGAGTCTCGACACGCTTTCTCGATGCGGCAACCGTTGCTGACCAGCTTTGTGCTGCTTTGTGTTGGGTGTTGGGTTGAACCTTGAACCTTGAAGACTGGTTGAATGACGACCTTTGCAATGACGACAGCATAAAGGGAAGCCTATACCCCAGAGTGGGCCCTCCTGCCTATGTTCGGATGTGGCCGTCTCGGAGCTTTCGACGAGTTTGAAGAGTCGAGTTTGCGATGAGCCGACTGACACTTTTATGAAAGCCGGAGCTTGCACCAGGATACCGGGAGGCTGAGGTCATACGTATGTTTTCATCGTATAAACATATCGAGCAAGTGCGCTATATACCTCGAGCGTTATTCAAACCCAACCCGCCATCGATATCAGCACTCCCACATCGTATCACAGCAGCTACCAGCACCTGAACACCCTAGCACCGAGTACCAACTGTCGCCCTTTCATTGTCGACTTTATCGATCCCGCAAGCGATGTCATCCATGATGTTAGCAGGAAAGCTCCCTGCGAGCTTCATTCCCGTCGAATTCGCTTCTCCTCGACCAAATCGTGTGGCCTCGTCGACCTCGTCCTCGTCGTCTACCAGCTCACATCGAACAGCAAAACAGCCCAACCTCGTCGATCTGCTTCAATCCAACTACCGTTACCTCCTTAGCCCGCCTAGAAACACGGCCAGCGGAGCCAGCCTGTCAAGTCGTCGAACTAGCGCGGACGAGAGTGAAGTTACGGTTGCCGCTGCAGGTGCTGCAGCTACGCGGCCTACACCCATCGCAGAGCAGCGGAAAGTGAAGAGAAAGGGCGAGGCGTTCAAATCCCCACCCCTAGAACCCGCTGTAACCACCATCTCCAACGCACCAATCGGTCCAAGTTCAACAGAACCTCTCGTGTACGTCGGTACAATCAACTACCAATTCATCCTCAGTTCCTGTCAGTCGCTTTCCCATGGAGGCAACTCGAACCGCTCTCATCCAGGTACCAACGGTAACGGTAGCTCATCGAAGAATAGCAAGAAGAAGAGCTCTCGTTCCAAGACAAGTGGAGCAGCGGACAGTAAAGGCAAGGGGAACGATCGTTCGACAGCCGAAACCTCGTCGAAACAAAACAAAGGTACTGCATTCAGTGGAGCTTCGCAAAGCGCCAGGCAAGTAACGCAGTCTCTCTAGAAGGACTGACCGGAAGCTTACAACTTGTAATATGATGTTCAATCGTACAGAGTTCGTAAATCAAGCGAAGAACCACGACCGAAAAGCACACGGCCTTCCCGTGCCGCATCGCAGCAACGCAACAACCCCTCTGCGCCTCCGGACACTACAAAACGAACAAGTCCGCCTCGTAAATCTGCCGCCAAGGATACTGCCGATACAGCATTCGGTATGGAGGAGGCCATCGAGAAGAAAGCGGCCAACAGCGCAAAACAATCATCATCGCTCGTCCCTCCCCCTGTATCCTCGCACACAAATTTACACCACCTCGCACCTCCCTCTCCGCTGCGACAATCCGCAGTACCCGTTCGTCTGGGGAACAGCGCACGCGGTCCAAGTCAATCCGCCTTGACTGCGTTGACACGAAGTTCGAGCCAAGGATCATTATCATCGCCCATTGATATCGAAAGCAGCACCGCAGCCTCCATCCCGCGACCGCTCAAACGAAGACGCCTAAGTGTGGATTCGAGTCTCGAGAAACCGATGGACGAGGAGCAGGATCTCTCGAAGAAGCTACGACGAGCCTTGGCTGCCGAGTCATTAGCAGCCGATGCCTCCGATCGCGGGAAACGGACCACCACGAGTTCTGTCCGACCTTCACGACTCAGTACACGATACGCCACGCGTTCTGCACCCAACTCACCGCCCGAAGCTGCCGCTGACGCTTTTCCCTCGACCTCTGAAGCACTCGAATCGGTATCAGCGAGTGGCACGGGAGTTGCGGGGGCATCGCTTGCTCTCGGTCGGGCGGGACGGATCCTGCGTCGAGCGGTCTCTCACGATGTTCTGCCAGAGGAGAAGGAGGATTTGCTGCGAGTGCAATGAATAGGGCGGCTGTGTTGTGGGACGGTTTCAATGTTTTCGCGTCATGCTCCCTTTGTATGATTTACCTTCCTGTATCTCCTGCCTGCTTTGTTGAACGGCTTTTATCAGCCCTGTTGTAGCTTCTTGGTACTTCATTTGTATTTTTATCTGGAATGAACTCATTGGATATCGATATAGAAGAACGGTGCAGGGACTGGCCTCTCAAAACCGCGTTCGCAAGTCTGGCGACTTGAATCGAAGGAGAGTCGCCCAGCCTCTCCACCAAACTGTCAACCCCGAGCTCCGCCAGTACTTGGCCTTCCTCTGTCACCTAGTCTCTTGCTCCGGATATATCTAATCTCTCGCCAACCGGTGGTGTCTTGGAAGCGCCACTGCGGTAGATTCGTGCCTAGAAACTTGCCGGAACTTGCCTGGACAACTTACGTCCCTTTTGACTGGATATCGCTTGATCGAATGAGCTATCGAATGGCTGGCCCTTCACAACAGCTCCCTTCTCATGAATCTCCGCCCAACAGCTCTCTCCACCCCCGTCCTGTTCCAGTGATATCGCCTTGATCGACGCCAATGTCTCAAACCCCTGGGCTTGTGTAAGGCCCCTGGCACTACTAGTATGCCCCGGCCGCGCTTTTGCCCGATTTTGACCTCTGACCGACACTCTTTTAGCCTGGGTGTCCTGGGGGGCCCAGGGACGTCAGCACTTAGTTCCCTTTTATTTTATTTTCTGCCGGCTATTTACACGCTTTATTGCCTGCGTCCCTATGAACAGCAGGTGGTCATCAGCCTCGCGCCGGAGACACATGTTTGTGCAGCTGTTTCTGCTAGGTTGGCTAGGCTTTGCGACATTGAGCTTAACATTGCCTACCTCGCGCGTGCCTGGCAGAAAGGCCCTATCTCTCGGGAGCAGGTCACTGAAAGTAATATGGTGACAGTCTTATTAGCTGTCTTGGTACCGTAAAGTTCGACAATTTGCAACGAGCTTGAACTGTTTCTATGCGGGGCATTCACATCTGGTATGCCTGAAGCTTCTTCAGCCCACCAACCTCCCTTGCGCGCGTTTCAGCCGTTGTGGAGGGGAACTTGTGGAGGTTTTTATTTCCACTCTTCAATCTTCAAGATGCGCATCTCACCAAGCGGGAGCGTCTAGCGAGCTGTCTAGCGTTCGGGAAGCTGTCGCGGGTTGCGGGGAAAGCTGTGTCAGCTGTCAACTGCTGCCCTAAGCACGTTTTGGTTCTGCGACTCTTCGGCCGGTGCTAGTTGGTTGTCGATCGCACGTTATCTTCTGTCACCTTCTTCCTGTACCGGGGAACGAGAATTTCTTCCGTCCATACACCATACACCCCTCAGCTTGCTTTCGCTCGACTCGACGCTCGAAACGTTGCTATCGACGGTCTTGCACAATTCAAAGCTAAGAGCGTCCAAGCAGCTGTCCAAGCCAAATAAGCAAACCCTAGCCTCAAGTCCCTGGTTTGCTTCGTCAAATTTTCTGTTGTTTTGCAAAGCGGGCTTTACCGCCGCGGTCCGGCCATTTACTGGAAATTAGGTTTCTACACCCCCCTCCTGCGAGTCACTAGGAGTCAGCCCATCTGGAACAAGTTTTGGATTTAGTATCACCCTTGGCTTGTTTCCGACCTCTCATTCACCATGTCCGACTTTGATCAGCTGTCCAACCTGTCTGCCTCGGCGATCCCGAATCCAGCCAACAGCAATAGCTATCACGAGCCGCCTGTCGACAAGTCTGCACCATTCCACACCACATTAGAGTTCAACGATACCGATCAACCTCACTTTGCTGTGCTACCTCGACGGAGAAGTAGTGTCTCTACCCACGACAGAGCCTTGCTTCGTCGAAAGCTCTTGCCGCCGAAATCATCCACCGCTGCTTCGACACCGACGATTCCGCAGGGTATACCGTTGGATAGCGAGACGATAGCAGCGGCATCATCGATACCCAATACTGCCGCCTTCAGCATTCAACCAAGAAAGGCAAGACGCTTGGATACTCAAGCAGCCAATCGATTCCCGAGTTCGTCAAACATCATGTTGGCCGGGCCAGTATCTCCTGAACCGGTAGGACGCTTAGGGGCCTTGTCGTCGGGATCCGAGGCCGCTTCCGAGTTCAGTGGGTATCGAAGTGATGGATTGGCAGCAAACAGCACAGCATACAGTACCGCCCCGACGAGCGTCAATAACACACCTGGAGGCGCTATACTTTCCAGCAAGTTTCCACTGAAATCGCAACAACTGCCGACACCGAATACGACAGGGGTAGTGTCAAGTACCACAATGTATACGAATGAACCGTATGTTGTTGGACATTCCGGTGCAAGTCGGTTAGCACAGGCCGCTGCAGCGAATATGGCTAAACGAGGGATGATGATGGGCAAAGGTGTCAACGACGAGAGCGAGGACGGTGAGGAACATCCGTTGAGTGAGAAGGTGCTGGCGCGCAGGTCAGTGTGGATTCTGGGTCGTCCCTTCGAGGAGCACGCTTAATTGGTTTCTTCCCTTGTTGTTCAGAGGGTATCAATCCCACATATTATTCAACCATGTCTTCCACCTCGAAAGCCGATGGTCACATTTACGTGAACTGGGCCAAGGCGCATACGGACTCGTCATCTCCGCTCAGGACTCGCTCAGTGGGGAAACGATCGCTATCAAGATGCTCACAAGAGTATTTGATAAAGCGATTCTGGCGAGACGGTGTTTGAGAGAGATTACATTGTTGCGGCATCTGAATGGACATGAGAATGTGAGCTGGATTTTTTGGATATTATCGGTCGAGGGCAGCATTTGCTGAGCTGTGTGGTTTTCAGATTACGGGTCTGATAGATCTCGATGTTGTTGTTGAAGATTTCAACGAGATGTGAGTACTTCCCCATCTGATTATCGGTCAATTCCAGAGCTGAGGCTGATCGTCTTTCCGAATAGTAACATGTTTATTGAGGTGCGTTGCTTTTAATGTTGGCTTCTTTGGCTTGTCTGCTTACACTTTATCGCACAATACGCATCCAACAGCCGATGGAAGGTAAGTGTCGATGTTCACCTCTGTAACGGTCTCTTGACTGACACTTCTGTTGCCGCATCAGCCGACCTGCATCAAATAATCAGGTCCGGCCAGCAATTGTCGAATTCTCACATACAGTACTTTCTCTATCAAATACTGAGAGGAATGAAGGCAAGTCGCACTGCTCGAATGGTCAGGGAGGAGTGACTAACGGACATCTATTCTTTTTCACACCGCAGTACATCCATTCGGCAAACGTCATACATCGCGATTTGAAACCCGGAAATCTGCTAGTCAACGCTGATTGCGAGCTCAAGATTTGTGACTTTGGACTGGCTCGAGGCTTTGTTCCAGACCCAACGGAATGGGATCCTAACTCACAACCACCTGGGGGACCCATGACCGAATACGTGGCGACAAGATGGTAGTAAGTACCTCAGCCTTGCAAGCTGTTTTCGAGGAAGTCTCTTATCTGTTTCAACGTCTTTTAGCCGGGCTCCTGAGATTATGCTGTCATATAAGCGGTATTCCACTGGCAGTGAGTCTACCTCATTCTTGGTGTTGTCAGACCCTTCACGCTAATGCGTCTGTCGTCCATTACAGTTGATGTATGGTCAATAGGATGTATTCTCGCAGAGCTGCTAGGCGGAAAGCCAATATTCAAGGGCAAGGAGTAAGTGGCTTCTCCTTGCCTTCGAAATTTTGTTCTAATATCACTTTCCTGCTGTCAGTTATATTGAGCAGTTGAACCTGATACTACAGACGTTGGGAATACCCGGAGACGCTACGCTCGCGCGGATTGGCAGCGACAAGGTCAGCCGAATGGTTCAAGGTTGAGGGAATGTTTGCTGATCCCCTGTCATTTTCAGGCCTGCGCGTACATCCGTACCTTGCCCGCATACGAGAAGGTGCCGTTTGATAAATTATATCCAAATGCGGATCCAGATGGTGAGCATGACATGACAAGATTTCCCACTGTGCTTGCTTAATGCCATTCGCTCTAGCCTGGCACCTGCTGGAACAGCTACTTCGCTTTGACCCAGCGGAGCGGATATCCGTTAGTGAAGCACTGAAACATCCTTATATGGCACCATATCACGACGAAACGGATGAGCCGGATTGTCCTTCAGTGTTTGACAAGTGGGAAGAAGTCGAAGGGATACATACTCTGGACGAGTTCAAGCGGATTATAGCCAGGGAGGTCGATGAGTTTAGGAAGGAGGTGCGGACGGTAGAAGAGTGGGAGACGCCGATCGAGCCGAGCGATAATGTCGAGACCGAGATTGCGGAAGGCAACGAGGAGGAACAGCTCGATGGTGTCGAACAACAAATCCCACAAGAATCAGAGCCATCGCAAACAATCCTCGGCCCGACCGCGGTTTCGACACCAGACAGATCAGCGAATGCGTCGCTGCAAGGAACGCCACGAGCTTCCGTGTCTGTTGGTCAATCGTCGCCGAGCCCCGCAAGAAGAGCGCTAGAGAAAGTCACAGAAGGCACACCGGGGATTACCATGTCGCCCCGGCTGAATCATGGGGAACTATCACAGCGGGGTCAGGGATCCAGTCAACCGCCATCTTCCTCGTCATTTGGGCGAATGGGTCGACGGCGATCATCCGTCGGTCTTACGGACCCATTCACACGACGGCCGGTCTCGATGTTTGGTCTGGGACTTGGCATGTCCGGTATGACGGCTTTGGATGGCAGTATCGGCGCTCACCACGCAAGTGGTGAGGGTCCTGGCATGTCAGCTTCGGTGCCACGGGGACATGGAACGCGCGCCTCGATTTCTGGCGCGGTGGAGCACCGCCAAAGCAAGTCTCGAACGTCGTCATCTTCCTCTGCTATCAGGCCGTTGGTAAGGACGCTCAGTTCGTTGTCGATGGCGGATTTGCCGTTGGTGCATCATCAAAATACAGCGGATCCTCCGCCGATGAGTGTGTCTCCTGCCGATGCTCCACCAAGCGAGGTCAGTGTGCACAACGCTTTCTCTCACTTTCCACCCCGCTGGATGCTAATGCAATCTAATTGTTCATTTAGGCACCTCTTACGTTTGGCAAAGGATCTCGACCCGTCAGCGCCCGGCAAAACTCTCGGGAGACGCAAGGTCTCAGCTTTGAACGAAGCGTGTCGTCTGAGGAACCGTAAGGTTGCGATTACTGACCGCGCACACCGTTGCCGTTGTCATTACCGCAAACACTATCAATACCAACGACATAGTTGTTTTCTGCATATCATTCGCATTTGCGATCTTTAGGAAGGTCGTTGCACTTTTCTCGCTCCCCATCAGGGGGCGGATTATTCAGTTGTATAATAACATCAAACATCCAGGTTGTAGGCCGATCAGGGTATACCCATTTTAACGGTGTTGAGGAAATCGGTCTTGGTGGACAGCCAGGTTGCAAAGGCAACGGCTCATCATATTCAACACGTTGGAGATCTAAATTACCTAGAACGGAAATGGAAACTCGGGGGCGGATGTGCTTCAGAAGCTAGCTTACGTAACGCGTCTACAGAGGCAGGTTTGAATTTGTGTATTATCTTCTTTCAGATTGCGTGTTGCCTTGGATCAGAGCATTTGTGAGCTGATCCACCGTCCGAACTGCTCTCTTTCAAGACTCACCCTGTGTTTGCTCTTATCTCCAACGACTTCGACTCAACCGGGATTTACCCTGGAAACCAATTGGACCAGCCTTCGCAGCGACTTCTCCAACACAATCTTCCCTGGTCCGCAAAGCAGGTCACGTTTCTCCTTTACACAAATCAGGTCAGGTGACCTTGGAATCGTGTTTACGTTTCGCCAGTCGACGAGGACATGAACATCTGAAGAGTGGTCGGACTTGACTATCTCCACCAGTGATACAAGTGAGTATCATATATCCGTATTTTGATCCAGTGATCCATCTTGGAGATTCCAAAATGCAAGTCCAGCAGGAGGTTTGCCGCGCGCGCGCCACCGCTGGTTTGCTCATCATGCTTATACCCATGGAAATGCCATGGTATCGCTGCTTTGCGGATTCCTTCACTGACTTTGTGCTCATTCCAGGTGGCTCATCCGCTTAGTAGGCCTATTGAAAGTAGATATTGGGCACCATGGAGGAACAGCAACTCAGTGCACCGAATTTTCCACTGTCGTCAGCGGATTTCCAGCCTGAGCAGGCGTTGGCAGACGAAGTAAGTCTTCCCATCCCGGTCCTATTACTGTGCCTCTTCTCATTCGCAAACTTTTGTGACAGACCCGAGACGCCGTCACACGATTGGCTATTCTAGCGGAACATTCAGTGGAAAATATCCAAGCCAATGATCAGCAACATCATGGTTTATACGAGCCGGAAACTCCAGGGCAGCATCACGACTTGAATGGCAAGTCTTTGCGTTGTTATTGTGTGTAGGCTTGCGTGTTAACATCAGCATCATGGTGACAGGGCGAGAGCATGAAGTCGGTCATCAACAGATGGACCAGGAACACGATCAGCAACATCATATGGATCCCGAGCTTCACGATCAACAGCAACAACAGCAACATCTTCCGCCCTCCATGGCCGAAGCACTCGACCAGCAAAACCTAGATGAACAGCATCTGCGCCACGCTGAAGGCCTTCTCTCATTCGCCAACGAAAACGTCGGCAACGAATACTATGCCAGTCAAACGGACAACCTATCGCGAATGCTTGAAGCCCAGACGGTGGACACGCTCGGCGGCGAAGCAGGCAATGATCTAGAGAACGGCGCACACGATGATGATGGTGCCGGCGTACAACTTGACGAGAACGGATATCCGTTGGACTCAGGGCTCAACGGCGCTCTTTACGGGAACAGTCAGGACGCTCAGCATGCAGCGATGATGGCTGGAGAACATGGCGCACATATGGGCTTGGACGGAGTTGACGGGATGCATGATGATTACCATTCGGGCTCCGGAGGGTCAAGCTCGATGAGGATGGATAGTTCGAGAAAGCGGAAGAGGATTAGCAAGGAAACTGTTCCGGCGGAAGCGGTCAAGCTCAAGAAGGACGTTCATGTAAGTTCTTGCGCGTGCTGATTATAAAGTGTCACGGCCCGCTGACGCTACCCGTTTCTGTTCATTCTCGTGATCACAGAAAGAGGTCGAGAGAAAACGACGCGCAGTGATAAACGAAGGCGTCGCAGCTATCGCCGCCGTCCTACCAACAAATGAAAAGCAAAAAGGCTTGATCTTGGCCCATGCCGCACAGTATATACGTCAACTACAAGAGAATGAAAGAATCAATACGAATAGCTGGGCGGAGGAAAAGGGCATGTTGGAGCAAGACATTGCGGATTTGAGGGTATGTTCCTATTACTCAATAGAACGTGTGTTTTAACAGGGCGAACATCTCTGATTCCATTCTTCTGGTTGTCCTTTGCGTGCCTATAGTCGCAACTACAGCATACACAAGCACGTCTAGAGCAAGAACACGCGCATTTTGAGCGAATCGATCTGGCTTGGCGGGAAGCTGAGGAGCGAGCTGCGGTCCTTCAATCCGAGCTGGAAGACATGCGACGGCGTATCGCAGAAGGTGGTGCCTCTGCTGGCATCGGCACTGATGAGGCAGAAGAAGAGCCGGGGCAAGGCCATGTGGATATGGACCAAGAGCATGTGGATGATACGTTGGATCATCCAGACGACGAGTTTGCGATCGAGGCATCTGCGACGGCGGTAGCTGCGTCTGGGTCGGGAACGGGTGGGAGAATAGGGAGTGATCCTGGTGTCGCGGATTCGGAAATGCACGAGGAGCAGACACCGGGTTATGCTGCCTCGGAGCCGGGTGAACATGAGGCCCTCGCTGCTTAGTGCTCGATTCGAGTTATATACGAAACTCAAGTGTGAGTGGGTAGGCTGCTGGGTATAGACCGAGGAAGCCAGCGCTGAAGAATATGGGGGATGTATCACCGGTTTGTATCAAGACGAACGTTGTAAATTACCATGTATCACTGGTTTCTATGTCTGCGACCATTGTACCCTTCCCATATTTCGTTGGACGGCGATTCCTTGTGAACTGAAAGTCATGATGTGTGAGCACTTGCCGTATCATCGCTCTGATACTATGTGGACTATATGGAGCTTGCTTGTCCTGTATCGTTGCCTACTTTCTGTCTATGCAGGACAGGAAGGTGGCGGCTATTATAAGCTATAAGCACAACTTGCGCTTTAGTTACGTAATTTGGCCGCTGAAACGTGATGCGGTCATTGCCCACCCATTGGCTACGCCGGAAATGGGAAGGGTTATTATGGGCGAACAAGGTCTAGTCATTCCCTTTTCTAACTGTGGTACCCTTTCCAACTCATCCCTCACCATCAGACCAGACCTCAATGTCCTCCGCACCTAGTATCCAACCTCAGACAGCAACTTCGGCCGGGAAGAGGCGCGTCAAGCATGGTCATGGCCATCATCCCCGTGGAGGAGCGTTGAGTAGTAATTCGTCGAGGGATGCAAGTGATGAGGTGAGTTTCTCTTGTTGCAACTTTCGGATAAATGACTATGCTAGTGAGGGAAAAGAACAAGGAAGCGGTAAAGGCAGAGATTGCGGAACGCTCTGTCGCGAAAAATGCCAAGTGCACGGTATCTCGAGGCAACCATGTGTACTGCGTCGAAGGTATCAATACTGGCCTGATGAGCTTATTTTTTGCTTGTATCTTTCTTTTCCCCGCTCTCACTCTATGTAGGACAACACTGAAGAACAAACAGACGACGCCGCGAGCACCATCTACCCTTCTTCACCGTTCGTTCCCCTCGGCGACAATGCGACCGGCGTCGGCGGCGCAGCGTCTCCTCGTGGATCAGAACCTGCACATGAGTCTCCAGTAGCAGCAGCTCATCCACCAGCTCATCAGCGGATCATTCAGCTCGGCACCGCGTCTGCTGGGCTTGGAGCGGGTAGGAATGCTGCAGCGCGGTCTGGAGATGTAGGAGATAGTGATAGCGAGGCTGTGGATTCTCCTACGTGAGCACTTCAAGGGAAGAGGCGCGTGCGTGCGAAAGAGAAACTGATAGTCTTCTTTGAACATTGATCCGATAGGTATGACGGAGATGTCGAGAGCTCGTCTGTACATGGTGCTCTGGCGCACGCACAAGAAGAAGCGGATGCGCATCAGCAATCGTTACAAATACGCGGACAAACGGATACGCCTAAAAACGAGTCGAACGATGTATACACCCCGCATTCTCCTTCGGCGGCAGCAACAGGGTCGATCATGCCAGAGGACGACGTCCATCCGATTCCACGTGATGTCATCTCCCACCCGCTGCCTCCTTCAGAGTACACGCGCAAGGCAGCAGCGTCCACAGGCACCGAACTCGTTGATGGACAGTTGGTCTCGCATTCTGGTCCACCCAAGATGATCGAGCCGCCCGCGCTCTTGCCTGAAGCTGATATTCGAGCGTTTGTTCGACGCGCCATTGAGGGAAAGGGTCAGGTGGATGGGGTTGTCAGGAACTGGAAGACGAGTGAGCCGCCCTCTGATAGGCCTGTGAGAATATATGCGGATGGAGTGTATGATTTGTTCCATTTCGGGTGAGTCGCACATCACTTAATAGTGCAAGTACTGGTCCTAACACTCTTGGCGCTGGGTGGCAGACACGCTCTACAACTCCGTCAAGCAAAGCTTTCCTTCCCGAACGTACACTTAATCGTCGGTGTATGCTCAGATGACCTATGCGCGGAGCATAAGTCGGCTCCAGCAATGACGCATGCTGAGCGATGCGAGGGTGTCAAGCATTGTCGATGGGCTGATGAGGTGGCGCCTGACGCACCATGGCAGATTGACCAAGAGTTCATCGACAAGTATCGGATTGATTATGTGGCGCATGATGAGATGGTTTATCCGACCAAGGGAGTGGTGGATGTTTATGATTTTGTAAAGAAGCAAGGTGAGTTTCCAGGGGTCCAGACTGGGCGCTCTTGGGTGTAGGGTCGCTGGCTAATTTTTGTCCGTGTCGTGCAGGACGCTTCCTCCCTACACGTCGAACACCATGCATCTCCACCTCGGACCTTCTCGAACGTATCGTTCGCGGGTACAGGGACGGATTCTTCGACTCGAAACTCGAGAAGAATGGACACCCAGAATTGATGGCGAGCGATGTCGATTGGGATTCGAGTGCAAGTGTCGAACGAAGGGAAATTAGAAGAAGGAGGACCGCTGCTGGCGGTGCTGCACGAGTTGGACATGCGCATAAAGAGCAAGAAGGTGGTGTCAAGGGGTTGGTGAAAGGTATGAAAGACCTTGTCGCCGGTTCGTAGATGGTATGAAAGAGACATGTAACAATATATCGAACAAACACGAAGAATCGTTATCGCATCCTATGCTATCCATACTTTCACCTTCCGATACATATATATATACTTTCCACTTTCCTCGAAACCCGGGGTGCTCCCCAATCAACTCTCCGCGATCCGAACGATCCGGAGTCCGGAGCGAGTGGAAGGCTTCACCTGATATCACCATTTAAAGTCTTGAACCGAACATAAAGTGTGGCAAGACGGGAAAGGTCAACAGGACATATATCATGCGCATCGGGGAAATGCAGCTGCAACGCGTACCGGATGGAGCCGACGGAGGTGGAAGGCTAGGGGAGGCGATAGGTGAGGCGCTGCAGGTGATTGACGACGTGCTGGATGATTATGGGTGAGTTCCGAGTCACTGCCCTGGAGCTTGCGGGATGCTCGAGATGCTGACGATATACTGATACATGTTGGAAGAGAGGAACACGTTGCGATGAGCTTTAATGGCGGGAAAGACTGTGAGTTGGATGTTGCTGGGCTAAAGCGAGCAGGCGGCTGAAGGCGGTTGGCGTGCATTTGCATTGGCAGGTACCGTGCTTGTACATCTTCTTGCAGCCGCCCTGTACCGGCGTAATCGTTCAAAATTACCAGAGGCAGTAGGAGGACCGTATACGGGAGACGACGCGCCAGCAAGTCTCGAAACCACAATACCACCAGGGGATCGGAACGCACCACCACCGCCGCCGCCGCTGTACCGCCCAATCATCGCACTATACATCACCGCACCAAACCCTTTTCCCGCATTAGAGACATTCGTCGCCAGCGCAGCGGAATACTATTCGCTTGATCTACGGAGGTATGGGGGTGGAGGGATGAAGCGTGCTTTGGCAGAGTTTCAGGAATCTGAGGGGGGAGAGGGGTGCGTGCGTTCTTCATTGGAACGCGGAGGGGGGATCCACATGGTGGTACGCTAGGTGCAACCTATACGGGGAAGGAAGAGGGGAGATGCTGAACAATATTTTCTGGTTTGCGGGGGAGGGTAGCAAGTCTGCAAGCTCGTACGCCAACGGATCCGGGGTGGCCACCATTCATGCGTGTCCATCCAATTCTTGACTGGTCATATAACGACGTCTGGGCCTTTCTGCGGGACTTGGATGTGCCATACTGTTCGTTATATGATGAAGGGTAAATCCGATCTCCGCTCTCTTCATGGCCCTCCTCTGAAGCGAGAGGAAACACGCTGACATCGTTGCGCAATCCGAACCCGTGCGATAGGTATACATCCCTCGGATCGATATACAACACTCATCCGAATCCGTTACTGAGAAATCCAGAACGGCCGAGCGGATATGACCCTGCGTATTTGTTGGGCGATGAGAGCAAGGAGCGGGCGGGGAGGGATGATGTTCCGCGGCCGGAGGGACTAGGGATTGTAGAGGGAAAAGATAAAGGAAAGAGTACATAGCATGGGATATAGAGCATTGTTGTATCGTATACCATTCAAGCAACTAGATGACTAGACATTATACTACAACGCAATTCGCCACCCTGAACAGTGACGACTGCATCATGCCCCCCGCGCCGGCCGCCGGTTCAAGGCGATTTCTCGCATTTTATTTCTCCCGCGCGACCACCACCCAGCCACCAAATGGGTGAATAGTTTGTTACAGTACCTTACCCTACTCTTGGAGCATCAGTGTGGCAAACAATTATCTTGTCTTCATTCCATTCACTATGCCTCCCAAGAAGAACGCAAAAAAGGGCGGGAAAAAGGTAGACGATGATGAGTTTTGGTGAGTCGTCTTTTGGGTTGCCATAGGTGAGCGTGTAGGCTGATTATGCGGCGCGGCGGTTCACAGGGCCAACAAGGAGGCAGCATCAGTGGATCCTACGAAGGGAGCTCCGGGAGAAGATGATGTGGATGTTCCGTTGCCTGTTCGGACGGGGAAGAAGGGCAAGAAGAGTGCGTTTGAGATGTTGGAGGATTTCCAGGCGGGCGTAAAGGATGAGGAGGAGGAGGACGATGCGCCTGGTGGCGGATTGATGGTGAGTCCGAATCTCAAGTGTACTTCCTCGTGGCATGGGTCAGGCGGCGGGATCTTATAGGCTGACACTTTCGGTTGATGATTTGTCTTTTAGGCGGCGATCGCTTCCAGCAAAGATCGAAAGAAGAAAAAGGACAAGAAACCCACGTATAATGATCAAGACGACGAAGATGATTCCTCGCCGATTGCTAACCCCACCGCCGAGCCAGAGCAGGCAAACATCGATGACGAGTGGCCCGAGGAGGACGTCAAGCCTAAAAAGGGTAAAAAAGCAAAGGGTGGAAAGAAGGGCAAAGCCATGCAAAGGGATGACGATGAGGAGGATGAGGTCGTCGGTGTGGAGACACCTCCGGTAGAAGTCGCACCACCCCAGGTCGCGGATATCGACGACGAATGGCCCGAGGAGGACGTGAAACCAACAAAGAAGGGTGGCAAGAAGGGAAAGAAGGATGTTTCTGCTGCCGCCACACCGTCTGTTCCTTCCACGCCCGCTGAACCAGTAGATGTCGAAATGGATGCCGCCCCTGCTGCCGTTGCTACGCCGGCCCCGGCCGCGACCGCCAACGACGATCAAGACGCCGACGACGATAACAAAGAGGACGGTGGCGAAGTCAAGATCTTGTCGAAGAAGGAAAAAGAGCGCCTAAAGAAAGAGAAGGAAAAGGCGAGGAAGAAGGCTCAGGCAGCCGCGAAGAAGGGGACCAACCCTGCCGCCGCGAGTGGTGATGTCGATGATGCCGAACCTTTGCCGGCTGCAGCGGAATCAGCGCCTCAAGAAGAGGGAGTCGAAGAGGACGGTGAAGCTGCGGGTGGCGCATCCGACAAAAAGAAGAAAAAGAAGAAGAAGGCTGCTGCCGAAGAGGATACCTCCGCCGTTGCTGGCAAACCGAAAAAGGTGAATGCACGAGTGGCCGCGCTGCAAGCTGCTTTGGCGCAACAAAAAGTCTTGGAAGAGGAAGCGAGACGTCGAGCCGAGGAGGAGGAAAAGTTGCGGATCGAAGAGGAGCGTCAAGCCGAGGAAGAGGAGAAGCGATTGGAAGAGGAAAAATTGCAACGCAAGGAAAAAGAAAGGTTGAAAAAGGAACAGCTACGAAAGGAGGGCAAGTTGTTGACGCCCAAGCAGAAGCGAGAGGCACAGATGGCTGCCCTGAGAAAGGAACAGTTGTTGGCTTCCGGTGTTGTTATCGAGGGTCTGCAGCAGGACAACGAGGTGGAAAAGCCGAAAAAGGTCGTCTATGGAAACCGAAAGAAGCAGCAACCCAAAAAGGCGGAGCCCGCGCCTGCTCTCGAGCCGGAGAAGAAGGAGGAACCCGTCAAGGCCTCGGCAAAGGCAGAGGAGTCGGGTGAGGATTGGGACAAGAGTGATGATGAAAAGGCGGTCGAACAGCTTACACAAGCTGTGGAGAAGACCAAGATTGCAGATGACGATTCAGGCGATGATTGGGACAAGAGCAGTGACGAGGAGGCAGCCGAGAAGCCTGTCCAGGCCACGCCATCGGCGCCGGTGGCGAAGCTCGCACCGGCAACGACCAACGGCAAGCCTTCCGCTGCTGCCAAACCCGCCGACAAACCCACTGCCAAGAAGCCCGCTGCCGCCGATGATGAAGAGTCCTCAGACGACGATTCTGAAGATGGCTCAGACGACTCGGACGGCTCGAGCGACGACTCGGACGATTCCGACGACGATTCCGATGACGACAGTGATAGTTCTGAAGACGTTGAAACGCCCGCTCAGCGAAAGGCGCGATTGGAAAAGGAACAAAAGATCAAAGAGGCCGCTGCACGACGAGAACAACGACACAAGGACGCCATGGCTGCACGAAGCAAGGATGACCTGCGAAGTCCGATTTGTTGTATTCTCGGTCATGTCGATACCGGTAAAACAAAGCTTCTGGACAAGGTAAGGTCGAGTCTATGGAGCGATGTCTAAGTGATGGGCTAAGTGTACCCGTTTGCCTGAGTAGATCCGTCAAACAAATGTCCAAGAAGGTGAAGCAGGTGGTATCACTCAACAGATCGGTGCTACTTACTTCCCCCTGAGTGCCATCAAGGAAAAGACTCAAGTGGTCAACAAGGTATGCACCTGCGATGCGATCTCTGGTTTTGCGGCGCTCACCGTTCGTCCCGCGCGTACAGGACAACTCGTTTGACTTCAAAGTCCCCGGTCTATTGATCATCGATACGCCTGGACACGAGTCTTTCACCAACTTGCGATCTCGAGGTAGTTCCTTGTGTAACATTGCCATTCTGGTTGTCGACATTACAGTAGGTTCCTCTGTTGTTCTACGGCCATTATACCGAGTACTAACGAGCCGCCATTTTTTTCTTTCTATCGCCATGACAGCACGGTCTCGAACCACAAACGCTCGAATCTATCCGTCTCCTCAAGGAGAGAAAGACTCCGTTCATTGTCGCCTTGAACAAGATCGATCGATGTTACGGTTGGAAGGAAATCCCAAACGGTGCTTTCCGAGACACCTATACTCAGCAGGGTGACAGTACCAAACGAGAATTCGAAACCCGTCTCAAAGCCACCAAGCTGGCTTTCGCCGAACAAGGTTTCAACTCTGAATTGTTTGACGAGAACAAGGACCTCGGTCGAACAGTTTCCCTTGTGCCGACCTCGGCCATCACGGGTGAAGGTATTCCGGACATGATCATGCTCTTGATTCAGTTGACTCAGCAACGTATGACGGAACGACTGATGTACCTCTCCGAACTCGAGTGTACGGTCCTTGAAGTCAAGATGATTGAAGGTTTGGGCACGACAATCGATGTCATCTTGTCAAACGGTGTAATGCGTGAAGGTGATCGTATCGTTGTTTGTGGTATGGATGGAGCGATTGCAACAAACGTGCGAGCCCTGTTGACGCCGCAGCCGTTACGTGAATTGCGAGTCAAGGTGAGCGCGCTATACGGCATCTGGCATACCCCGCGACAATCTAGCTGATCCCGTCCCCCTCACAGTCCCAATATGTTCACCACAAAGAAGTCAAGGCTGCCTTGGGTATCAAGATTGCTGCTCCTGGTTTGGAAAAGGCTATTGCCGGATCTCGGCTGTTTGTTGTCGGTCCGGACGACGATGAAGACGATCTCATGGCGGAAGTCGAGTCTGATTTGAAGGGATTGGGCGAATTCCTCGACCCGAGCGGCCGTGGTGTCTATGTGCAAGCATCGACACTAGGTTCCCTAGAGGCATTGCTTGAATTCTTGAGGACTAGCAAAATTCCCGTGGGGGCCATCAACATCGGTCCTGTTTACCGAAAGGATATCATGAAGTGTGCTGCCATGTTGGAAAAGGCACCCGAGTATGCCGTGGTCTTGTGTTTCGATGTGGGTGTTGACAGGGATGCCAAGGCAATGGCGGAAGAACTCAACGTCAAGATCTTCGAGGGTGAGTGGGGATCCCTACGAAAGGGCAAAAGTTCGCGACCAGACGTGCTGACATGGCCCTTTTCCTTTAGCACAAATCATCTACCACTTGTTCGACGCCTTTACGGCCTACATGAACGAGGTCCTGGAAGCCCGTCGTAAAGACGCGGCACCAAACGCCGTATGGCCCTGTCGTCTAAAGACGCTTCGACCATTCGCCAAGCGCGATCCCATCGTTCTCGGCGTCGATATCATCGAGGGTTCCCTGCGCGTGGGAACGCCAATCTGTGTAGTAAAGGTGAACAAGGAGACTGGGAAAAAGGATATTATTCCTCTTGGGAAAATGTAAGCCCTGATTCGTTATACCAGGTATACGTGCTACGCGCGTGGTGCTAATTGATGTGCTTTCAATCAAATACAGTACGTCTATCGAGATCAACCACGTGAACAAGGATATCGTGAAAAAGGCGCAGATCGGTGCGGGTGCAGCGATCAAGATTGAGCACGCCGTGTACCAGTCCGCAAAGGCTTTCGGTCGACAGTACGTTTTCCTTGGGCCCCCTCCGCTTTTCCCTCTTCTCCCTCTCGCTTGCCCGGTGTGGTCGGCACGAAGGTATTACAAGGCTAACGTACACTATATGTGACTTTGTTTGTCTCGAACAGTTTCGATGAAAAAGACGAACTCATCTCACATATCACGCGGCAAAGCATCGATGTACTCAGTAAGTTCTGCTTGCCTCTTCCCTTACTCTGCCTCGGACACACTCGGGTTATACCCCCATAACAAAACAACTGACCATCCGCTCTCCAATGTGCGCGCACATAGAAAACACCTTTCGTAACGAAGTCGAGCTGTCCGACTGGGCATTGATCAAGCAGTTGAAAACGCGGCTGGATATCGCCTAGGGTCCCCCCCTCTTCGGAGCGCGCGTTTGAGACCTTGGGGGGATGGTATAGATGTTCCTGGTCTGCCTGACACGCTGCGGACGCCGCTGGTTTTAGGAAGTATCGGCGATTGGCTGGCTGGCTGGCTGGCTTTCCGCGCCCTGTTTTGTATCTCTTTTCAGTTTTAGTAGTTGGGCAGAATGAATGAATGAATGAATGAATGAATGAATGAATGAATGAATGAATGAATGAATGAATGATTTTTCTTTGGTTTTCGCGTGTGAAGACGAGATTGAGCGATGGCAATGAAGATCTGTTTTCCCATTCTGGGTTGCGCATGCATGCATGCCTTGCTTGGTATCATCACGTTACACGTTGTACTTTGCCGAAGCCTACAAGCAGCAGGTGAAACTCAGCAAGCATGAGGATGTGCAATTCAAGTACGATGGGCCAACAAGCAGCGGACGGCGGGGGCAGGAGGGGGGGTGGACCAGTATAGAGTCCTTGCTGTTCACTGTTCAAAGACGCATAGAACGGGCGGGCCAGGTAGGGGACGTCGCAGGGATTTCGGTCGGTACGTCGGTCGGTACGTCGGTCGGTCGGTCAGGCCACCCGCCAATGAACCGGTCGAAAAAGGAGGATGACTGATGACCGAGCCTTTTCCTGTCTGACAATTGGTAATGATATAACATATATGTTTACCCCCGGATTACTAAAAACGGACGGACGGTACAACCTCTTTCAACGCGTTCATTAGCGGGGACGACGACGACGACGACGCTGATGATGGATTATGTCCTGTAGGGCGCGGGATGGGGCTTTGCATGGCTGATCGGCGGGTGGATAAACTATTCATGAGAAGCCAAGGGCGAGAGGGGGGATGAAGGGTAAGAAAGGTGTGGTGAGAAAACTTGGGAAAGGAATACGACGATGACGGGCGGGACGACGATAAACGTACGTGAACAACGTCCTTCGATCGACTCTGTTCAATTTTCCGGCTGTTCGTGCGTTGGTTTGCGTATTTTGACCACGTACGGGAAGGCCGGCGGCGTGTCTGCGAAACACACACACGAGAGGGGGGGATGGGGGACGGGTATTAGTACGTCTTGTTCGCGGGTTGTGCGGTAAGAAAGGGAGAAGAGGGAGCAGGAGGTAGGCGCAACGCAACGCAACAACGACGCGACGACTCACCGTCTTCCCTTATAAGTCCCAATCGTCCTCATGTGCGCGATATCACTCTGCACCTGCCTCCTCAAATCCGTCTCAATCTTCAAATCCTGCAACATATCCTCCCCAGCCACGGCCCTCGCCTTTCCTTTACTCTCCCTCACCACGGGGAAGCTTTGCCAATCCACATGCGGCTGAGCGCCCGGGGGGCAGATGGGTGTCGGGGCCGGTGTTGGTGTGTTTGAGGGGGAGGAGAGAAAGGCGGATAGCGCGGTGATTTGGGGTTCTGTGAGCGCGGAGACGAGGGCACGGTCGTGGATCTGCAGGCGGGCGAGGATGCGGGATGATGTGTGGTGGGATATGCCGTGGAATGATGTGAGTGCTACCTGCAAGGAGGAGGAGGAGGAGGAGGAGGAGGGGGACGGGTTAGCCAGGTTTGGAGGGAGCGGCGGGCGGGCGGGGACTGACTCTGATGAGTTTATGGTCTGGGAGGTTGTGGCCGAGGAGATGCATGGTGGTCGGGTAGGTGGGTAGGTGGGTAGGTGGGTAGTGGGTTGTGCGAGTAGGAAGCAATGCAGAAAATGAAGAAATTTAAACCGAGAAGAAGGAGGTTGGTGATATTCCCGATACTTGCTGTCCAGGCGATCGAGTCACGTGACAAGCCAGAACGAAAGCCACCTCGTCTCGTATCAAGTCGCCATTTCAGCATTTCCATACCCTTGCATTCCTGGAAACCTTTCACCACTCCACCCCACCCACCACCCACCATGTCGACAACCCGCTCACTAGTACCAGCAGCAGCAGGCGTCATAGTCGACACCCTCCGCGCCGGACCGTTGACATGGAAGGAACTATGGAAGCAGTGCTCAAGTAGTGCTGCTGCCGTTGGAGCAAGTGCAGGTCCAGCAGATCAAACACCCCTGCAACGTTCATTCCAATCAAAATCGTACGTCCCCTCCCCTCCATTCTCCCCCTCTCGTCTCCACCTCTAACCCCGCGCACTGCCATCTCCCGACGCGCGTAGCAACCTGAAAAAACGAATCCTCCCCACGCTACTCGCCCAAGGACTCATCGAACGACACGCCCTCACCTCGTCCGGCAAATCAGCGCTAGATCCACAAGAACGAGCAGCACGGTTGACGGAGAAATTGGTGTTCCGTCATAACCTTTCTCTCGGACAAACCGCCGCCGCCGCCGCCGCTGCCCACACGAACAAAAGTACGGCGACCACGACCGCCGCCGCTCCAGGGAGCAGAAGCACCACGGAATTCGTCTACGCGGTACCACACGCCCTCCTCCCCACCTCGGCGCAACACCCAACCCTCTCCGACCCACGCACCACCGCACGGCTAGAACAACACCTAGACGCGCTCACCACCGGCCGGGAAACCCCGGCCGAACTCTCCGCCCACGTCCGTGCCCTACGCGCGGGTGAACGGGTAGCAGAGGCCGCCCGGGAGAGGTACAGCGTCCCCACGCTTCAACAAGCGTGGGCTAGGCCTGTTGGCGTGGTCGTTTCCGGCGGGCCTGGTGGGGTTGAAAGTGGGCGAGTGGGGGGTGCGCAGTGGGTCACGTCGAGGGGGGAGAAGAGGTATTTGAGTAAACGGAGGGCGGGTGCGCGGATTGGCAAGGAGAGGAGGGTGCAGGTGTGGTGGGATGCGTTGGGGGAGGCCAAGAAGCAGGGGGAGAGGGATGCGTTGGCGTAGGCTCTTGGTGGTGGCTTCTTGAAGACGACCAATGTGTGGTCTTTACTGTATTACCGCCCGCCCGCCTAAATGGTTATGAGATGATTGGCATTCGCATTATCTACGACGCTACAGGCGACGTCTGCGCACCACCCGTGTTCACCGCTCCTGATCCTGCGCTCCTGTCTGAAATCCCTTGGTCGGCATTATACTTTTTCTTGGCCTTTTTCTTCTTGTTGGCTTTCCGCATCTGCGCCTTTACGATCCGCAGATCTGCTTTGTTTTCCCCCGGGTGTAGTTGTTGGTCCAGCTGCGATGGTTGCGGGAGAGGGATGAAGATGGGGAAGAAAGCCGGGGTCAACACGGTCGGGGCTTCAGACTCGTTCCCGGCAAACCCCGGGAACGACAACTCGTTGCGAAAAGAGAGGTGCGCAGCAAAAGACGTACTTTTTCCTGGAGGAGTCGTCTTGCGATTCTCCGATTCTGCGACTGGGACCGAGTTTCATGGCAGAAGACACGAATGCCCGTAGGTCGATGGATGAGGGATACCTGATACCCCGCACACCATAGTCAGTCACACGTCAGGGATGGGAAACCCCGTTCGTTTTTGAAGGTGATGAGTGGGCGAGGCTGGGCGGGGCGAGGCGAGCTTACGGCGTTGCTTGTCTTGTTGGTTGCTGAAAACCCAGTGATGAATAAAAGCTTGTTTCAGTTTGCCTCTTTTTCAGATGTTGCGTTTTTGAGAGGAAGCCTGGACGATTACCTTGTCCGCCTGGCCCGCTGCCTAAGACCCACACATCCACGACCCAACAAAAGCGTGAAACAAACATCCGCAGGTGTTCAGCGAGAGAGAAAGAAAAGCAAAGGACATAAAACCCGCACCTCTGACAAATTGTTCTTCCAGTTCTTCCTCTACCAATTCCGGCACTTGTCGTCGGGAGAGAGCCTTGTTGATCTTTTTGATCGACGACGTGGTCGTACTCGCTGACGTTGGCAGCGCCGGAGGGGTGTTTTTCGTGTTACTTTCATCGTCTGGCGGGACCGAAAATATTTCCGCCTTGGCTTTTATCACTCCTCGTTGTCCCTGGTGTGGGTCATTCGGATCCGAGTCGTGCTGCGGAACGGTGTTACTGGTGTATGACCTGATAGAGTGGCAGTCGGGTGCCCACGACGAGCGGACGAGGGAAGCGGTGGTGGGCGTGTAAAGTAGCGGAAGAAGGATGGTAGTCTGCGGCGTGCACAAGGACCGCCGTCGGAATCGCGGGAATTGCAAGAGCTGGGATACGAGGCCCCGCATTGCCGTTGAACGCAAGAGTGCGTATCAGGAATGGAAGCAAGGGAAACGACGACGAGGATCAAGATGAAGGATGGAAAGAATCAAGGAAACGCACGCCGATTGCCAGATAATACCGAGCATGTATGATTCGTCATTCTATAATTTTGAATGGTGGATGTACAACGATGTTTTCCTACTCCGCTCTATGGGTATATATGCTAATACTGCCTCGTGTATTCGTTTATTCATCACACATGCTGTCCCTCATCGAATACCATGTCGACATCACAGTCCGTCCCCACTACCAGCTCTTCATTCCCCACGCCGTCCAGTCCGACAAGACCCGCCTCGCCAGCCTCTACATCAATCGTGGAAGCGCCGTCAATCTCGGGAACGATCGTGGACAAGGTACTGTCTCTACGTCCTTTCCGTCCTGACCGCGCGCTCGCAGGGTTCGCTGCTGCGGGCGTCTCGACGGGCTTGCGTTTACCGCGGGCCGTAATGGTGGAGCCGGAAACGTTGTTGCCGCCGCCGCCAACGCTCTTTCGTCCTCTTTTAGATCCCGCGGCGGCGGGACCTTGCGTCTGATTATCTGCTTCGCCCAACTCATCCGGGCTGGTCTGTAACAACCCATCCTTCTCCTGTTGCTGTGCAAGCTCCTGAGCCGTCGCGACACCCGTCGGCACCTCATCCTCATCTTCATCCTCGAACGCATAGTCGAGTAATTCATCCAGCTGTTCATCTGGGCCGAATCCCGCAATGTGGCGACACGACCGGATCGCTTCTTTCAGAATATCAATGTAATTGTCCCTTCGTTCAACTTTTCCATTGAGCCGCCCGATATACTCGTTTGAGTATTTCAAGAGAGCCACTTTGCTGACCGCCTTGTTCGGATTGCTATCGGGCACCAGGGATGATTTCGGAAGTAGCCGCGGAGCCGAGCTACCAGGGATCGGCTCCCCGGTCTCCGGGTCGAGCGCTTCAGCATTGATCGGAGGCAGTAACAGACGCAGCTCGTCAAAGCCCGCCTTGAGGGAGTCTCGTCTCCGCTGTTCCGCCTGTTTGTGCGATGACTTACGGACTTCGGGCGGGATGTTGGTTTCATTGGCGATCTTGGTCGCTTTGCCGTTCTTTGTAGCCTGTAACAGTGGGGATGCTTTGGTCGTCGGTCTAAAAGTAGTCGTTTTGGCTACAGCGCGATGGATTAGTAACGAGGCTGGAAAAAAGTGTCGACCAGTAAAATTTCCTTACCTCCAGGTTTGATAGCTCTCAAGCGTTCCAATGCAATGGCAGATATCAGTCCGCTATGCGCCCCGGACGTTTGATGTGTCGATGCAGTCTCCAGGAATCCCGTAGCCGCAGGGATCGGCAATGTCGCCTGCTCAGCCTTGGGCGTTTGGCTCTGGCTCTGGCTCAGACTCGGTTGACTCTGATGTTGACTGGAATTCCTCGTTCGAAGTGATATTGCAGACTCGTACACCGCTCGAGGTGTGTGACCCGATTCCTCGAGAACCGATAGCCCACCGACCGAGCCTATTTGCATTAATGCAGCGGGCGTGATGGGTGCAAATTTGGCAGAGTTTCCTTGGGTGCGATGTGGAGGCGGAGGTGGTGGTGGCATGAGGATTGACGAAAGCTCCACGGGGGACAGTGATCCAGAACCAGCGGAGCCATTTGAGAACCCGTCGATCAGGTGGCCGCCGGGCATGATTGCTGGAGAATAATGTGTTCCATTGGTGGCAACCACCAAAGGAGATGATGTTACCGAATTGCCATTGCCTAAATTTGATCGTCCAGGTCGATGCGACGGCTTGATCATCGGTGATGGTCGCGTCTTGCCGTTTCCGGAACGATGTGGGCCAAGGGCGGGTGAGCGGGTCGACGATGGACGAGCGTTCATTTGTCGGGAATGCATGTTATAATTCTCCAGGTGGCCGTCATGTTGCGACTGTGCACCAAGCTCTGCTGGCTTTCGATGGACGGGAGAAGGTATTGACACCTCGCTGATTTGGCTACTCGAGGTCGACGAGTTGTCGCTTAGCAGCTTTGCCCATTCCGTGAGATACGCCTGGTTGTTGCCGTCCATATTCATGAATCGCTGAGCGTGAAGCGCACCTTGCGGCAATAATGCCGGAGAGACTGTTGCTGCCTCGGCGTTGCGCGAGGGCGGGTATTGGGGAAGGTGATTTGTGTTTATCAATGCAGGTGAGGTGGCGTTTGACAAGCTAGACCGATGTCGCTTGCGGACAGACGGGCCATGGTTTACCGGTCCAAGCGCGGGGGAGCCTAATGGGGAGAAGAATTCCTGGTGGTTGCTGGTGGCTGGCGAGGGTCCTTGAAGCGGAGTCCCCGTTGTCAATGACAGCGCGCTGCCAAGATTGGTTTGTGTTTGGGGATAGACCATGGGAGAGACGTAGGACCCCGTGTGATTCGGATCCTGCGGTTGCGTCTGTCGCTGTTGTGGTTGATGATATATTTGCTGTTGATGTTGGTACTGATGCATTTGTGATTGCGAGTTCTGATCTTGCTGTTGTCGCTGTTGTTGCTGGAGCTCATCCAATTGCCGTTGTAAATTCATCTGCTGCATTTGAATAGATTCAAGGCGTCTCTGGGTATCCGTTGTAGTAGACGTCTGTCCATGAGTATGACCTTGATTTGATTCTACTGCGAATTGCGGAGACGTGTGTAATGATCCTCCATGATGGGTGATTGCGGGAGATAGCAATGGGGTAAACAGAATCTGCCGTACATGAATCGTAAATCGTGTCAGCGACCCAGCACCCATGCCACGTTCGTTTCGATTCGACTCGGTACTTACATCGCCTCTCTCATTTATCGAATATTCTCCTGCAACCTCACCGCCCTCGTATCCAGTTCCTAGAGGCAGAGGGCTAACCAACTCGGTGTGCATGTTGGGCATCATTTCTCCGCTTTGAGCTGTATTAACAAACCAAACTATAAGTGCAAATCTTGCTAGGTCCGCTTCGCGATTACTCTACTTACCAGGTGTTGGCATAGCACTTGGACCAAGCGGTTGCACGGGTGCATAAGGCTTTTGTACCTCCTCCGCACCTTCGTATGTGCCGAACGAGACTCTCTTCGAAAGTCTGTCGTATGCAGCAATGCTCTGGTTACCCCATTGTCCTGAAGTAGGGCCAGGGTCTGTCGGTATCGACTGGTATAGATCGGCAGATTGTTGTTTATGATTCATCTTTTGGCCGTTGAGCTGTGCAAAAATCGCGGGAGACTGCATGTGGAACTGAGCAAGCTATAGGAAAGCCGAAAGACAGTTGAATACAGGTGAGATTCGATGAGAGACATAACTCGAGCGGATTTTCGTTGAGGGTACTGACCTGTTCATGCAACTGCTGATTACCCTGGGCCATCGATGTATGACTAGCACTCTCTACAGCGTTCCCAGGTAATTTCTGATCACCTTCGCCCCACATGGCTGCAGCGGGTGCGGTAGAGTTTGCAATGTTGCCATTTTCATGCGAGTCATTCGCCGTCCCTCTGCTCGTGTCCAGAAAGCTATCGATTTGCGCGTCTTCTTCACCATGCAATCCAAGGTTGATCCCCGTCGACGCTAATACCCCATCCGAAGCAAAGCTCGAGAGGTCGAAGTCAAAGTAGTCCATCGGTAATTGCTGATGCGAATCGCCGTTCGCAACATCACCTTCGCCCATGATGCTTGGCGGCAACTCGCTGATAGGCGTTACTAAGCCGGAGGACGATGTGGTGAGAGCGGCCATGTTGTTGGAGATCAAGAACGCTCCTGACTGCATAAGCGTAGGCGTGTCCAGCTGCGTGTCCTGATTATCGTATAGGTACAAGTTGTCAACTTTTGAAATCTCCGGGTTGGGCTGAGACTCCCTGGCCCGCTGCGCCCGCTGGCGCAAATTGGTGCGTCCGTGCCAAAATGGTGGCAGCCCCATATCCTCGATTTTTCTCCCCTAGAGTTTCAAATTCTTCAAGTACCGCTGTTGTAAAGCAGTTGAGCAGTAGCTGAGATCGTAAAGTATAGCAGGGAAAGAGCTTAGCCGTTCGTCCCTGGTGCAACGAACTCTAGCTATGCTGATGTGCAAATTTTGGACGCTGGGTAAGAAGAGTCGTAAGAAGGAGCGCGGGCCGGTGGAAAAGACCAAACTCAAGGGCATCCTCTCGACGCTCGCTGTCATGTCCTTGACAATATACGTGTCGAAATATAACCTGGACGACGGGTCTCTCTGGACATGGAAGTGACAGAAGGGACCCACCATCAATTTCTTCAAACCGACCGCGATATGCACCAATCAAGGCTCAGGGTGGTAGTAGCCGAACCAGTAGCTTGTCTAACAACGTTATTCATCGGTGTCTTGAGGTCCCGTCACCTAGAGAGCTACCTAGTGACAACATGTGGGTCGGATCACCCTGAGGACGTAACTCCGTATAGGCTAGAGCGTGTCTCACATGGGCTTTGGAAAGTCGTCTAAGCTCGTCTAAGTTGTCGTTTACAAAAATGGCAGTTGACCTAACCAAGCTCCTAACCCAGGTCCTATAAAGCTGCTCCTAACCCATACTTTCTTTCTATAAGAAGAACTGCTGTTGCTAGTCGTGGTCGCTTGTAGCTTCGCTTGTCGACTTTTTTCTAGCCACTTCAATAAAATTTTCCCATTTGAGGCTTGTTAGCTGGCTTGTATCCGTACTCTCCGATGTCGCGGCCCGGCAGTGGAACGTCTTCCAAGCCAATGAATGAGCTTGGAAGCTGCTTGTCGGTTGTGGAACTCATGTCAGTCGCAGCTTTACTCAGTCGCTTCAGACAATCCTCCTCGGAATAGCAACTCGTATAGCCAGCTATATAATTCATCAGTTCCTTCACCGACTAGCCTGTTTCCCTCTAGGCTCAATCCTGTAGAGGAGTCGAAATGCCTTGGTGGATCGCATGGGTTTGTTTGTTTGACATCTTCGAACCTGCGCTGCTCTTCGCCGGCCAAGAAAATGAAACCTCTTTCCTTTTTAGGCGGCAAGGATCGGGTTTACCGCATTCGCGACGACATTGCGGCGGTGTCGTTCATCATATTCGCATACGTGACCTGACACTGCCTTAAGTCAGAGCCATGTCCTACTCTCATACCTTCTTTCTCGCACCATCACAGAAGACCAGCAGCTGGTTCTTTCATTCACCCTTCTCCTCCTCTTGATTATTTTGTGGAAGAGACGCGAATAAGCGTTGTCCGCACTTCGGATGAAGGACCGCTCAGCTGCATGCATGCAAATACGCCTTATGCTCGAGCTCACGATGCTCATCAACCTCTGTCGGTTTGCGATTGATGCGACTCACCTCACAATTTGACGTGTTGCAGCAGCTGTGGCCGTGGCAGCGGCGCAGCTAACGGCGCTACCAAGTGGCAGTAAGAGACACTTACAGGATGCCCGAAGGAAAAGGCACATTGAGTCTTTACCCTCAGCGCCTTCTTTGTGGCTTGAATTCTATCAACAAACCATTCGTTTGCACCCCGGACTGAACTTGCCATCTCTCGACGGTTCTTCAAGAATCTTCTTTCACTATCGGTAACGCTTTCCCCTTTGCAAGCATATGTATGCTCGCCCAGCTACACCAGGCACACGACATGAAACGGCTTAGCACAGTGGAATTCTTTAAAGGAGAAGTGCAAGTCGGTCGCCCTGAATCCGCCGCTGAAAGAGTGCATCATGGATGAGAAGACAGGCATGGACATTTGTTGAATGGGTGAATATCGCTTAATAGGTTGGCACTCTCCCCCTTCCATGTCTTGTGTGAATCGCGTCGTCCTTCTTTCGAGGGATGCTGCTGTACTTCTTGGATGGCTGGCGGAACTGGCGGAACTGAATGGCGACGCAGCAACGCGACTGACCTGGCAAGCAGCATTGCGGCATGTGGCTCGTAGGCTTGTTTCGAACCTGTGCGACACATTGTGTGCCCGACGAGGTCAGGCGGGCCACAATGAAGCTGTTATAAGGAAATGTAAATGCTACGAGTGCAATATGAATACAACGGACCGAGCGCATAAAAAACTACCGCAAAGGCTGAGTCTGATCCACCGCTACAGTATATCTCGCGACCCAGACGCTTCGATTAGCCAGAAAACCTTCCTGATTTCATCATACCCGATCTTCTTCGTCAGGAGTATCAGAGCGATGATTTCTGCGGAAGAGGTCTACAAAGTCCGAAAACACAGAATGTCAGCAACATGCTACTGCTGACCCTATGTTCGCAGGAAGAAAGTCGGTTATGGCGTGGAGGAAGACCTACCGATCATATCGTTCAACGTCAGCTTCATGTTCTTGGCACCCTGGCCGGACAATGCAGCGGCAGCGAGTTCCCTTTTCATATTTTGCAGCTGTTATGACGGTCAAAGCAGATAAGTATGGTCCGACGCGGGCCTCCGCTTTCAAATACCTACCAACAATATACGGTCCTCGACACTTTCATGGATCGTTAGCTTGAAAATGTTCACATCGAGCTTTTGCCCAAGACTACAATTGGTGTGGAGAAGAACATAAGCGCACAGAGTGATATTGCAGCGTGATATCACAACCTACCGATGCGCTCGATCGAACGCCTGATCTTCCAATCTGTGGATGTGTGTTAGTATCCCCCACGAACGGCGAGAATGACATATAGTGCACTCACGCTGGGTTCCTAGATTAACAAAGACACATGAGAGTTAGTTACTCGTGACACCATTGGGCGCATCTCTTGTGAACAAGCTTACCACCACAAGTCCAACAGGATGACATTATTGCAGCACGTCAAGTTGAGTCCTGTGCTACCAGCCTTGAACGAGATCAAGATGACCTTTACTCGAGGATCATTCTTGATTGCCTCGAGGGCGACTTGCCGCTTATCATTGGTCATAGACCCGTCATCTGGGAGGAATATGGGTGTCAAGCCTTGCTACTCGAAACGGTATTGAAGCGCAGCTTACACCTAACGTACTTGACGCCCTCTCGCCGCAGGAATGGCTCGATCAAATTCAAGAATGATGTGAACTGGCATGAATATCTGTTAGTAGGGTTCCAGTGAAGATGCAAAGTCGAGACCACCTTACCTGCGAAAAGATAATAGTCTTCTCCTTGCCACCCGATCTAGTGTCTGTGGATTGCAGCAACTTCATCATCATCCTGATCTTAGCGCTGCTGGGTGGTAGTCCAGATGAATCATAGTCCTCGGATTGAGCTCTAGCTTTTCTAGCAATGGGTTCGCAATCACTGCAATGCCGTTGCTTGGAGTCGAACAACCTACATGAATCGCTTGTCGGGATTAGCTTTCTACGAAACACATCACATCGTATTTACTTACGGGGAGAAACACATGTCACACTTGGCTTGTTTGCCCCCTTCCAAGCCTATACCTCCAAGGAGAAGCGCAAGATCATCCGCTTCCTGCTCGTCATCCTTCGGCGCGGGTCGGATATCGATTGCATCCTTGTCTTGATCCAAAGCCGCTGTTACCAATGCTGGGTGACAGCAAGCTGAGTAGGACGAGGGTCGTTAGTCTACGCGACATACTGCTGTATCAGAATGTGACTTGCCCTGACGCAGTCTCAGCAACATGGTCAATACTGAAGTATAGTTCGATAGGGCAGTGCCTGCTTTCAGGAACTACGACGCATATGCCAGATATCAGCCAACCCTCTGAATCTCGATGTTGCTCCCAGGCTCACCTTGTTGAAAGTCAATTCTTGTTTCTTCTCGAAGGCATCGTAAAAGTCCCTCTCGGCTGGATCAAAGAAACACTGCACAATCTCGACCTTTCGTGCAGGAAGGTTGAGAATCGGCTTTCCATCTGGAATATTGTGAGAACCTCAGCATCAGGACAGTCAGCCACTCCAGAAAGGCAATACAACCTACCGATGGTAGCATCTTTTGTTCTCCGCAGCATGATCGCTTTCAATACAGCCTGTTGGACGAGAAAGCAAAAGTTCAGCCACAGATAAGAGAAGTTGATGTGAATCTTGGAAACGTACATGTAAACGCTTCATAGCGAGCTTGGTACGGCCCTCCTTGACTGGCAAAAGAATACGCTCTCTGAAGAGTTGCCAATCGTCCAGTGGTCGCGCACGAAGGAACTGGAAAAGCGAAAATAATTCCTCGACGTTGTTCTATGATTCAGAAGGGATCAGATTTTACGCCAGCTTTGGAAGCGCGAATTCCTCGAAAAACATACCTGTATTGGCGTACTATAAACAATCAAACGGATGGAACCGCGTAAGCTTTTTCTTCTCCCACTCGATATTGGCACGACATACCCAGTCAGGCACCACCGATACTTTCCCTGCAAAGCCACCGCCGCCTTCGCTGCCTTTGTATTCCGATTCTTGATATTCTGCGCCTCATCTATCGTCTCGACAAAGTGTCAGTTGAAGTACATTAGCACGCCATCGCACGTCCAAAGCGCAACATACCAATAACGATCCGTAACCACTTGACACCAAACAGAGCGGAAGCACCTCCCACCTTCTTCGCACCCTTCTTTGTCGGAGGTCCCTTCAGAGTCTTTCCGAATCGGTCGCTATCAGAATCAGAGTCACTGGTTGATAGTTGGCCGGTCTTGTCGGACGAGCGGGAAGCGGCAAAGCTTGTCTTTGCGCCATGTTCGGATGCTAGAGTTTGAAACGTTGTGATCTTTAATTGCAGAGGATTGATCATTAGCCAATTTCTCGAGTTTCGCTTTGATTGGCTAGGGACTTACTACCACGTCGAATTTCTCCAGTTTCGCGGGCTCTGTAGGGCAGATTAATTGTTATCATCATGGGCATTCAACCGACGCTTTTTTTGACGTCACGTACCTCTTGTGCGATTCGCACCATGATGCGTAGTCACTTTCAGTCGACCTGGTGCTGTTTTTGTCTTGGCTTCCTTTGCCCACTGCTCCATGACGGCTCTATTCGTGAATGACTTCAGGTGAGAACGACAACAAAAGAGGATGGTAAATCCAGGCAACTCACAACGGTGCGACGATCCTATCCGAGCAACCCGACACCACACAAAAGCGTCAGCGGAGTATGTGCTAGCTTGAGGGACCGAAAGAGTGACACGTACAATGTACCGCCCTTGTACCCTGCCTTGATTTCTGACGCAGTCGCAACACCTTCCACAATCCTCGCCAACGCCTGCACAGTCTTCCCCAGTCCCATGTCCTAAACCAGCCATGGTAGACAACGGTCAGGACCTTTCCATTTTGCCATCACAAAAAACCACGCCAAACGTACATCAGCAAGAATCCCACCATATCGCTTATTCCGCTCTCTATTCCGCATCCATTTCACGCCTCGAACTTGATGCGGCATCAACTTCATCCCTTTTGCAAACCCATCAACAATATCCTCCCCTTCCTCCATACCTTCGGTTTCTTCCTCTCCATCTCCGACAGCACCGGAAAGCAGCTCACGCATATGTTCGTCGGCTTCCGTGTTGGAGACTTTTTCATAGTCTCCCGCCTGGTACTGGACGTTGTCGAGTGCCGCGCCGAAATTTTCCGTCTCCTCCTCGTCGGTGTTCGCGGGTAGGAAGGTGCTGCTGCGTGGCGCGCCACCGAATGCACCTTTCGGTTGAAGACGATTAGCGATGTTTGCCGGCCAGTCTTGTCGACCCAAAGGTGTAGGTTTGTACGAGAATGCTCCTTGGTTGACTGACGACGAAGACGATGTCCCGGGTCTGGATGGCGATGGGAATCCACCTGTGGCGGGCTTGATATAGCTCTGATAGTCGGATTTTGTGTTTGTTCCTGCAATAGCCGGACCGGGCGGACGAAATGCCGCATACGGATCGCCTTTCGAGTTCGAGCTCGAGCTTGGTTTCGGTCTAGGTTGAGCCACGGATTTACCGACTTGGATCAAGTGCGGGTCGTATGCCAGGCGAGAATTACTTCCACGGATACTGCTCGGTGTCGGTAGACTGCGAACGTCGCCGAAAAAATCATCGTTGGCTGTTGCTGCTGCTGGTTGTTTCTTACTTGTTCTGAGCGGAACGAATGGGCTACTAGAATGTTAGCGACGTCCCGTGGTTGGAGACTGGGGTTGAGGAAGATACTCACCTCTGTATCAGGTCGATCACTTCCTTTCGCATAGGCGGTAACAAACGAGGATCATCATCATCTGATTCTAGATTGATCACCTTGTGTGATCTGGCAACCGGGATTTCTTTAGCTTTATTGACGACGGTAACAGGTTGCGGTGTGTCGGGTAGTGCTTGTAGTCTGTGATAACAGGAAGAGGGGATCAGGCGATGGACAACGATTCAAGGGACAACCAGCGGCTTACAAGGCCTCCATGTTCGTTGAAGTAGGTCCAGTCATTACTCGGCTTGACCGATACCTTGGGTTCTATGTGGCTCGTCCGGAGTGCCTTGATGCCAGTCGCCTTTCTCCAAGAAGGGACGAACTCGGGTAGTTGGATCGCCTTCTACTGTTTTGAATGTGGGAGGCGGATTGGAGTACCTCATGCCCCCTCGGAAGATACTTACCTAAGCAAGTATTTGAATCCGAGATTTTCAACGCGTGGAGCTTAGCGCGTTTGCCAGCAAGCAACATCCATCCCACTCAATTGAGCCTTGTTCCCCATCCGACGACACTTATTCAAAAGAGGAGCACCTATTGCCACATTGTCACTTTGGTTATTCCTCTCTCTCCTTGCGTTCCTTCCGTCAACTTTCATCCAAATCCTCCCCGACGTTCCTTACTTCTTCATCATGTCTGTGAGTGGACGACTTGTTTTCGACATCAGATATCGCTTGATGGTGCAGGCTCTGGTTGCTGACCCCTGTTCACGCTCTTCTCTTTCCTCTCGAATAGGCTCACAAGACTGGTAAGCAGCCTCGTAAAATCCTGTTCCACCCACCTCGGTACTGACGGATTCCAACCCTTTCCGCGCTCGACAGTTGGTTACAACAAGTTCGACTTTGACTCGACCGTCGAAACCGATACTTTGCGAAGCTTGTACTTGGTACGTGCCTCCGCACCGGGTTTACTGCCGACAGGTCGTCTAATCCATTGGTGGTCGGTATGATTAGGCTCCCAAGGTCGTCAAGGGCGATGCTCCCCCCAACAGCATTGAGCGAGCGTAAGCACCCTATTTCCCCTATGCGGTTCGGCCTTGCACGAGTACTGATCCCGTGCCCCTTATCGGTCCTGCAGATACGGCGCACAGTCCACGTACAATGACGCCGACAACTCCATCTCCTACACCACCATGGCAAAGTTTCCCCCTGTCAAGCTCTTGCCCAATGCCGACCGAAAGCGAATCCTCGTCACCGGTGGTGCCGGTTTCGTTGGATCCCACTTGGTGGATCGATTGATGTTGCTCGGTCACGAAGTTACCGTTCTGGACAACTTTTTCACCGGTGCGAGAACGACTGTTTCGCATTGGGTTGGTCACCCCAACTTTGAGATGGTTCGACACGATGTCGTCAACCCCTTTTTGATTGAAGTGGACCGTGAGTAGCGACTTGAGCGCTAGTGCGTTCAAACACCAGGTTTAATCAACTTTCCGTAACCCCTGCTAGAAATCTACCACTTGGCCTGCCCCGCTTCTCCTCCTCACTACCAGTACAACGCCGTCAAGACCATCAAGACCTCCTTTATGGGAACCTTGAACATGCTCGGTCTCGCTAAACGAGTAAAGGCTCGATTCCTGATCACCTCGACCTCTGAAGTCTACGGTGACCCGGAAGTCCACCCTCAGACTGAAGAATACTGGGGTCACGTCAACCCTATCGGTATCCGAGCTTGTTACGACGAGGGCAAGCGAGTCGCCGAGACCTTGACCTATGGTTACCAGCGACAGGACGGTGTCGATGTCCGTGTTGCTCGAATTTTCAACACTTTCGGACCCCGAATGAACCCCTACGATGGCCGAGTCGTTTCCAACTTTATCATCCAGGCATTGAAGGGTGAAGACATGACCGTATACGGTGACGGAACCCAAACCCGATCCTTCCAATACGTGCACGACTTGGTCGACGGTTTGATCCTGTTGATGAACGGACCCGAGACACGACCCGTCAACATTGGTTCGTCCCATGAATTCACCATCAAGGAATTCGCGGAACACGTCAAGGAGATTGTCGCAAAGGTTCAAAGGGAGGAGGGCACTTACAAGAAGACGGCCGAGATTATCTACAAGGACTTGCCCCAGGATGACCCTCAGCGACGACGAGCTGATACCACCCGAGCAGAGGAAACTCTTGGCTGGAAATCCCGATGGACCGTTGCGTACGTGTTGTCCTCTCTGGCTGTCCCCTACTGCCTCTCGCTGATCAGGTATTTTTGTTGTTTGTTTATGCCCAATAGTGACGGTGTCGAGGAAATGGTCCGATACTACTCGGCCAAGATGCGAGCTGGTGAAATCTAGACGAATCTTTTCTCCCGATTCATTCTTGGACACTCCTCGTCATCGGATTTCATAGCATTCCGGCATTTTTTTCCTTCCTGTACCGTTTTCTCGTTCATTCAGAGCATTGTGTGTCTCTTGTCATACTAGATTCCTTAATTGGATTATCAAGGAAAGGGGGGTTGTCATTCGGTCACGGATATGATACTCGTGACATGTTGCCGTAGCCGTCCCGATCGTCCTGCAATGCCGTTGGGTTTTCTATCATCGTGCGACCTGAGCAGATCTCGAGAGTCGTACAGTGAGAGAAACGATTGATACATTCAAAAAACCAAACACATGTCCTGACAAACAAACGGCTACCGCGATTCCTGATTACCCAACAACCCCTGCCTCTCCTCTTCACTACCCGCTTCCCCACCCGCTCCCCGACCAGTCACCTTGCGCCCCGACTTTTTAATCCCACGCCATACAGCCATCCCCGCCTGATCCCTCCACCGATAAAACAACGGTTTCCTCGAATCCAACCGATCCATCCGAATCCGATGGGATCCGTCCACGAGCGTCGATAACGCGAACACGAGCGTAGCCGAGACGCAGAGAAAGGAGGAAGCAGCGATCATGAACATGATGATCATTTGCAGCATGGCTGCTTGGGTCACGGATTTGCCGCCTGGGTGTGGCAAGAAGGTGGAGGCACAAGGCTGTTAGGGAACGCGGTAGGTGAGACGAGAACAAGTCGAAAGAACTCTTACCGATTATGGCTCCCGTCATCATGCCTGGAATGCTAATGAGGCCTGAGTATGGCGACAGGGTCAGCGCGGTCAGAGACGGGTAGACAAGACAAAGATATGTAAAAGCCCCGAAAGGACTTACCGATCACGCTCATTTGGTTGATCGTGGGGAGGAGGGCTAGTTTCAAGGCTTCCGTCGCGATGGGGCGACACGCTTCGAACCGTGTAGCTCCAAAGGAGAGGTAAGTCTCGATCTTGTCCCGGCTGTCGCTACTCGGATCCAGGAAGGGGGGAAGCAAGGGTAAGCCTAGGTCCCGCTGGAGGGGAACTTGTGCGGACGAGGCAGGACAACTTGCACGAATTCTTTCTGCACATAGTTCATGGATACGCCGATCGCGGAGATTGCGTTTCCGAGGATCATCCCGACGATGGGCACTGGTACACGGAAAGATCGGTTGAGGGAGGAGAACGTCAGCGTGAATTGTGCTCCGGGGGCGAGAGCGAGGGACCTGACTCACCGAATTGATCAGGTTGCCAGAACGGGCGTTGGTTCATGGCGAATTGGGTGCCGATGATTGAGATTGGGACGGTGGAGCAGAGCATGGAAAGCAGCACCAAGGGGAACTAGACACGTATGGTGGTGAATCCAAGTGTAAGTGAGCGGGAATAGAGTACCTGTGCGAACCATGCAACGTACCATGTTTGTGAACCGTCGTTTCGACTTGTTGAACGTGGCTTCAATCGCTCCGAGAAAGTTGAGCAGTGCCGCGATCCCAAACACGCCAAAGATATTCCCGGTCGCAAATACCTTTTCCAGGACCAAACCCATCACACTCAACTGCAGTATACATCTGCTCGCCGCTATTAGGAGCGATGAAGCGATTCCGAGACCAAGTGTGACGGAGAGGAGAGAGTCAAATACGACGAACAGGAGAGCGAGGGCGACATTGAGCGGGGTGAGCTCTGTGGAGTGGGAGGGTTTGTCTTGCGGTGCTAGAAAGGAGGACATGGTGCCGTTGCCGCCGGCGACGAGGGTGGAGATCATGAAGATATCCATGGGTTGGCGGTCGGTGGTGGTGGTGGTCGTGGAGGTGGAGGTTACTGGATGATGCGTTGCGCCGAGTCTTTCCCCGTAATTCTCATTCAAACATTCAAAACGACGTGCCAGGGGAAAGAGAGCAGTCACCTGAAACAGCCAGCCAGCCAGCCATAAAGCTGAAACGTCTGCTGTCGTCATCTCTCGATCGGGTTGAATTTGATTCCGCACCATACACAAAAGCGCAACCAGTCACTCTCAAGCGCCCAACGTAGCGTTTTCACTATATAAACACGAGGCCATTACATCGGGATCTCTTCAACGTCTCTACCTCTTTTCCCTCAAATTGTATACAGACGCCTTATTGTAAGGGAGTATTCCGCCATTGTTCTCTGTGCCATCTTGTGGCGCAAAGGGCAATACATCGACAATCTCTCTTCTGCCGGTCAGTTCTCAGAGTGAAGGAGGCAACCTAGTTGTCTTCAAATCACCTCACTAGCTGGAGCTGTCGTTTTCTCGGGTACGAGTGGAAGCATGTTGGGGACGCTATTCTTGGTGTGCTTTCGTGACGATGGTTCCTTTACCAGTGGGGTTACATGATATCTATGAATATGACTATGTTTTGCGATACACTCGAGTCCTAGGTGGCATGACGTTCGTTTCTTGTGATATTCCTTGGTTGTTCCTTTGGTGATTCTTGACTACGAGACCATGTCCCGCGTAGGCATCATCTTATGTACTACATACCCAAGTATAATCGCCAGTGCAAGAACGAACATTTCACTAGCTACCTGCTGCCTTCTGCCTTACCAAGTCACGGTGCACTTCAGGCCATCAATCAAGGTGCAGAGTGCAGAAGTCTTTTAGCAGGGAGATATTATTGATTGATTGCTGACTCAATTCGGGTATAGCCGAGGGAAAGGATCGAGCGGCTCCTCCTCCACCTCGTGGGATTTTGGAAGACCGCCTGGGAATGAGAGCATCATGTGTTGTTTTATCGGATGATAAGGATCAGGCCCTTGATCTTATATACTGATCGTCGCTGCGTTCCTGTACATCGTTGAGCCTTTATCCAGGGCCCGTTGTCCAGCAACCAACAAGCATCTAGTTATCTCCACCTGGGACGACGCAAAACCACTCCAATCAAGTTCTCATTGTCATCAACTTTGCCACCGCCAAACTCGACTTGGAGACTCGGTATCACCTTTACCCACCATGGATTCTGCATTCGCCATCGCCGACCACGAACGGTACCGCGACCATACCGTCGAGCTCCCCAACTCTATCGACCTGAGCCACCATCTCTCCTCGCTCGCCAAGAACCGTCAAAGCAGCGCCTTGAAAGACTTGTACCGCTATGCCGCACGACCAGGCATGATCGGTCTCGCCGGCGGGCTTCCCAATCCGGAAATATTCCCTTTTCTTGAATTGTCAGCGCAGGTGTATACGCATGATGCACTTGGCATCACGCCTGCCACTGCGAATGTTGGTGGTGGTGGTGGTGGTGGTGGCACCGGATCCGATGCGCAGAGTATGGTCAAGAAACCGTCGTTTTTCGAGTGGTTGTTTGGGAAAAAGACGACGACGGAAACGATCACTATCGGGAAACAACCTGCCAGTGCTTCCCCATTGGATATCAACCTCAACACCTTGCTCCAATATTCCTCCGCCCAGGGACACCCGGCACTACAAGCGTTCATTCGGGAATTCGTGTCCAAGGTCTATCAACCGGCGTTTGCGGACTGGGATGTCCTGCTCAACATTGGATCCACAATGGCGTGGAGTCACGTCGTGTTCATGTTGCTGGAACCGGGGGATGGGGTGCTCTATGAAGAATGGTCATACCCGGGCGCAATGAACACCGCGAGCCCGCTCCAGACCCATAAAGTCTCGTAAGCCCGCCCCCGCTCCCGCTCCGCCGTCCTCGCGACTCGACGTATACTGATATTCCTTGCACGTTGCGAAAAATAGAATCAAGGTCGATGGGGAGGGTCTTATCCCTGAGGATATGAACAAGGTTTTAGCGGAATGGGACGAGGAGAAGCGCGGGTTTAGGCGTCCGAGGGTTTTGTATACGGTTCCCACGGGGCAGAACCCGACAGGTGAGAGTTTTCGGGGGATTCTTCCATGCGATGATAAGTCACAGAGTATCGCTGATACGTTTTTCGCTGGGGTCTAGGTGCGACCATGTTGGCTGCCCGAAAGAAGATCATCTACGATATCTGCGTCAAATACGGTAAGTACCGCGTGAAACGACGAGATTACCTACGTTTCTCACCTTGCCGCGACCACTTTCTCACCCAGACATCATCATCGTCGAAGACGAACCCTACTACGCGCTCTACGCGGACCCGTGGCAGTCGCAGAAACACCAGCCAAAGCAGATCGGGGCGCGATATGCCGATGTCGAGCATCACACGGACAGTAAAGACACGGATGAAGAGTTTTTGAAGAAATTGCCGCCTAGTTATTTAAAGTTTGATTACCAGGGGCGGGTTATCCGCATGGATGTGAGTTTGTTTCGGGAGGGAGAGACGTTGAGTCTGGGTGTGTGGAGCTGATTGCCGTTACGGTTCCTCTTTGCAGACGTTTAGTAAGACGATCTGCCCTGGAAGCCGGTTGGGCTGGTTTACTTGTGGGCCGTTGTTGTGAGTGTCGTCCTCTAGCCCGTCAAGAAGGCGTCGTATCCTGACTTTCGAAACAAATCCGCCGTCAGTGCTGAACGGTTGCTACGCGCAACTGAGGCATCGACGCAGGCTCCAAGTGGTCTTGCACAGGCAAGTCTTCCCTCACAGTCATTCTCCAAAAACAAAAAGAAAACTATGCTGATCCTTTTTGGCGTGCTAGGCGTTGGTCGCAAAGCTTTTAGCCGAAACGTGGAAGTATGACGGCTACATTCGATGGTTACGCGGTATCAAGGCGACGTACGCTATGCGACGGGACTGGATGGTGAGCTTCCTTTAGTCGCACTTGCTACCCGTTGCAAGCTGATAGATCGTGGTACCGTCCTTTCCCTCCGGCAGTGTGATTTATTCGAAACGGTCTTCCACCTCGAATTCGACCAAACGCTCGCGCTTTCGCAGCACATCAGATGGGTAACGGCGTACGAGCGAACAGCGCCGGGTATGGGTGGTGCCGGTGCCGCTACCATTATGGACGAGAAGCGCGGGTTCAAGTCCAACAAGGCGATCGTCAGTTTTGTTCCGCCCACTGCGGGCATGTTTGTGTGGCTGGCTGTGCACCTGGAGAGTCATCCGCGATTTGCGCAGATCAAGGACGCTGATGGACCCGAGGGGGTGAACAAGATGTTGTATGAGCTGTGGACGGAATTGGCGGAAAAGAACGTAGGTGCTCTTCCTGCAGACCGGCGTACAAAAGCGCGTCCCGCTCACATTGCCTGCCTTCTTTCGCTATCAAAACGCACCACCAGGTCCTCGTCTCGCCCGGATACTTCTTTGACGCTCAACCGGGTGTCCCGCACGAGGGCACGGAAAACTTTGGGTTCTTCCGTCTGAGTTTCTCCATGGCGAACCACGAGCAGATGGAGTCGGCCATCAAGACGATTTACAAGGTCTTTGTTAGCTTTTTCCAGGAAAAGTAGAGATTTGAGAGCGGAGAGTAAAGAGTTGTATGATAAGGGTTCGGTCGTAGGTGGATAATCTTATATTAGTATTCGATTGTATAGACTTGTGTCGAGGCTCGTCTTTACGAGTCTGTCTTGTGAAAACGGCAGCTATTCTTATATGGACGACGGGTAAGGAACGCCATCTGCTTAGAGTTCTTGAGAGACGGTTCGTTGGCGTATTTGAAACGCCTACAGAGGGGAAGTATCACCATGACCAGACATTCTGGAGAATAGGCCCAAGACGACTTTGCCCGGCCCGGCGCGCATCATGAATTCATACGCAGCACCAGCAGCAGATATGAAACCCGCGCAAGTTTGTCCCTGGTGCGGCCCCTACCGCTGCAGGAACCCCCTGTCGGCGGCCGATATCTCACCCGAACGAATAAGGAAAGCGATCGAGTGACAGTGACTCCTCTGCTCGGTCCGCTCAGTGAAGACTCGATATTTCAACGATTTATTTCTCTTTCTCTTCTGAAACCCACCTCACTGTGCATTCGCAGTTTATCACCCATCATGGCGGACCCAGCAGTTATCAAGCGATGGCAAGCACGTCTTGCCTCGTCTTCCTCTCTCGCACTTCCGACAGACTACCCACGACCAACGCCTGCCCGACTGGTCGAGGCGATCCAAGAGTATCCTCTCTCCCAGGATGTTCTCTCCTCGCTCTCCACACTCGCACAACAGCACCCGGACTCGAACAATGCGACATTGATCCTCACGGCCTTTCTTGTGCTGTTGCACCGGTACACACCGGATCCTAGTGTCGCGGTATGCACGAGCATTACCTCGGATCCGGCACTGACGGCGTTGTTGCTGGTGGACATGTCGAATGAAAAGCAGGTCTTTGGCACGATCGTGGATGAGGTGGAGAAGAAGGACAAGGAGGCGAAAGAGGATCCGGTGGATGTGGATGCGTTGGTTGCGTTGAGAGCGGATGGCGAGGGACCGCTGTACCGCGTGCGATACATTGTTCACGATGACGTTCAGCCTGCTTCCATCGCCAACAAGAACGGGAACGGGAACGGGAACGTCAAGGAACAACCGACATTCACTCGCTCAACATCATTAACAACTGATTTATCCCTACACTACACACCGGCAACCCAATCCCTCGCGATCAGCTACAACGCGCTCCTCTTCTCCCTCCCGCGGATCACCCACCTCTTGGCATCCCTCTCTGCGCTCCTCACACACGTTTCTGGAGACCCAGAGACCCCGACCGCATTGATCCCGCTAAGGACGCCAGAGCAGGCGAAAGTCTTGCCCGATCCCAAGGCGGATTTGGATTGGTGTGGGTTCAAGGGCGCGATCACCGACATCTTCTCCGCCAACGCTGCCCGACATCCAGGAAAAGCATGCGTCGTGCAATCCCTGCCGTCGACGGAAAGTGCGACTTCTCTGTCTTCTGGCGCCTCGACTGAGCGACAGACATTCACGTACGCGCAGATCGACCAGGCGAGTAATGTGCTTGCGCATGCGTTGTTGCGCAGTGGGTTGGAGAGGGGCGAGGTCGTCATGGTGTACGCGGCGAGGAGTGTCGAGTTGGTTGTTTGCGTTATGGGTGTGCTAAAGGCCGGGGGCGTGTTTAGTGTTATCGGTAAGCAGGTGGTCACTGTTCTATGGCTCTTCTGCGTGTTCCGACTCGTGTTCTTATTCTTGTTTGCGCGCGTTTCGTAGATCCCGCCTATCCGCCCTCCAGACAGACAGTATACCTCCAAGTATCAACCCCGCGCGCACTCCTGATCATCAACTCGGCCGGAACCCTGCCCCCCACTGTCCAATCCTACATCACCACCTCCCTCGACCTCCGCCTCCTCGTGCCTGCCATCAGCATCCGCGCAGACGGCACAATTTCTGGCGGAGCGTCACCTTCTGGCGATATCCTCGACGCGTACCAATCGTTCGCGCAGACACCGGCGGGCGTGGTGCTTGGCCCGGACAGTCATGCGACGTTGAGTTTCACGAGTGGGAGTACTGGCGTTCCAAAGGGTGTCAAGGGGCGGCATTATAGCTTGACGCATTTCTTCCCGTGGATGAGTGAGCGGTTTGGGTTGGGTAAGGGTGAGGCCGGGAGGGAGAGGTTTACGATGTTGAGTGGGATCGCGCATGATCCTATTCAACGGGATAGTGAGTTTCGTCGTTTGCGGGTTTGGGTGCCGTTTTGATCGTTGTGAGGCTGACCGACTGTATTTTGTGTGTGTGGCGGGTAGTTTTCACGCCATTGTTTTTGGGCGCAGAGCTGCATGTGCCTACGTCGGATGATATCGGGACTCCTGGGCGTCTCGCGGAATGGATGGCGGATAGCGAGTGTACGGTGACGCATTTGACACCTGGTACGTTCTCCGTTGCCAAAGTGGAGGAAAGTAACGTGTGCTGATCGGCGGCACACGCGTTGGCGCGCAGCTATGGGTCAACTACTCTCCGCTCAAGCAACCCGACAGATCCCAACGCTCCGCAACGCATTCTTTGTCGGTGATGTTCTTACCAAACGGGATTGTCACAGGCTCCAACATTTGGCGCAAAACGTCCGGATTATCAACATGTACGGAACGACAGAGACGCAACGTGCCGTCTCCTACTTTGCGATCCCGCCCGTCAGCGAGGATTCCACGTTTTTGCAAAACCAAAAGGATATCATGCCCGCTGGGCAGGGGATGATTGATGTCCAGCTGTTGGTGGTGAATCGCGCCGAGAGGGATGTGCCGTGTGCTGTGGGTGAGATTGGAGAGATTTACGTTCGGTCCGGTGGGCTGAGTGAGGGGTACTTGGATCCGGCTGCCACGGCGGAAAAGTTTGTGGAGAATTGGTTTGGAGAGGGCGTGGAGCGAGTTGATACGTTGGCTCATCCTACCGATGGGTCGAGACCGGTGCCCGCGGCGCAGTACTGGAAGGGTATCCGTGATCGAATGTACAGGACTGGGGATCTCGGACGATACCTGCCGGACGGGACAGTCGAATGCACAGGTCGAGCCGATGATCAGATCAAGATCCGTGGGTTCCGGATCGAGCTGGGCGAGATTGATACGCATCTTAGTCGGCATTCGCTCGTGAGGGAGAATGTCACGCTGGTCAGACGAGACAAGAATGAGGAAAAGGTGCTCGTTTCCTACTTTGTGCCCAACTCGGGGCAGGATCTGGATGCGCTCGTCAGTGCGAGTGAAGTCGAAAAGGATGACGACGACGAGGATGATAATGATGACGATGAGGAAGGTGCGAAGAAAAAGGATGTCAAGGCCGAGATTGCACGGGGTTTGAGGAGGTATCGCAAGTTGATCAAGGATATCAAGGAGCATCTCAAGAAGAAGTTGCCCTCGTACAGTGTACCGACTGGTGAGTGCCGTTGCTTGGGGGTTACTGGTCAAAAGCTAACGATGATCCCTTGTCAGTGTTTATTCCGCTTTCTCGAATGCCATTGAACCCGAACGGAAAGATCGACAAGCCAGCGTTGCCTTTCCCGGATACCGCCCTGGCCCCTCCGCCGTCCAGCAAGGCTCTCAAGCTGACGCCCACGCAAAAGACCATTTACGACATTTGGCTCAAACTCTTGCCCGTGCCGCCTGCGTCCCTCGATGCGGAAGACAACTTTTTCGATCTGGGAGGTCATTCGATTCTCGCCACTCGACTTATTTTCGAGCTTCGAAAGACGTTTGTGACGGATATTCCGCTTGGACTGGTCTTTGAACGTCCGACGATAGGCGGGTTGGCCGACAGGATTGATTCCCTCCGGAACGAGGATCTCGGTTTGGTTGGGAATGACAAGGCGCAGGGAGGCGCGAACGGGTACCAGGGCCCCGCTGCGGAGACTGAATACGCAAAAGATGTTGATGTTCTTCTCCCGACATTGCCGTCCTCCTTTGCACCGTTACCCGCGGACTTTGCAACCAAGAAATTGACTGTCTTTTTGACGGGTGCCACTGGTTTCCTCGGGGCATTCATCTTGAATGATCTCCTCGCGAAACGATCGGACAGGGTCGCCAAAGTCATTTGTCTCGTCCGCGCAAAGTCAAAGGACGATGCGTTGAACCGGTTGCGCGAGAGTGGAGAAGGCCGAGGTGTATGGCAGCAAGCGTGGGAAACGCAAGGCCGCGTTGAAGCCGTTGTAGGTGATTTGGCAGAGGAACATTTCGGGCTGGATACTGCCGAGTGGGCTCGAATTGCCAAGGAAGCAGATGCTGTGCTGCATAACGGTGCCATTGTAAGCTGCTTCTGCGCAAGTCATCGAGTCGCACGTACTAAAAGGTTTATTCATAGGTCCACTGGGTTTACCCCTACTCCAAGCTCCGTGACGCCAACGTTGTTTCAACCGTGACTGCTCTCAAGCTCTGCACGGAAGATCACCCCAAGGCATTCTCCTTTGTGTCATCCACTGCTACCGTCGAAGCCGAAGAATACGTCAAGCAATCCGATGTCATCATTCAGCATGGTGGCAGAGGGTTGCCCGAGACGGACAATCTCGAGCTCAGCAGGACGACGTTGACTACCGGGTACGGGCAGAGCAAGTGGGTGGCAGAAAAGTTGATTATGGAGGCTGGCAAGCGCGGTTTGGCGGGCTGGACCATCAGACCGTCGTACGTCGTTGGTGATTCGGTATCAGCTGGTGAGTCGACTTGTACGCCCTGTCGAGAATCTGTCGCTGACCTTTTGGCGCTCTAGTAACAAACACGGACGACTTTATCTGGCGCCTGGTCAAGGGTTGTATCCAACTGGGACTATCTCCGGATATCAACAATACCATCAACATGGTTCCCGTCGATCACATTGCTCTTCTCGCCTCGCTGTCCGCGATCTCCCCGCCCAAGGAAACGTCATTCGCCGTTGCGCAAGTCACCGCCCACCCCAAAGTCCGGTTCAACGATTTCCTGTCGGCGCTCCCGCTGTACGGGTACAAGGTTGAACGATGCGAGTACCTTACCTGGCGACGAAAGCTCGAACAGCACGTACTTGAAGTACAAGACAATGCACTTTTCCCCTTGTTGCATTTCGTACTGGACGATCTACCGACGAGTTCCAAGGCCGCCGAGTTGGACGACACGAATTCGCAAAATCTGGCGACGAGTCATGGTGAAAAGGCCGGAGCGGGTGTCGGGGAGGGCGAGATGGGGAGGTACCTCGCTTGGCTTGTCAGAGCTGGGTTCTTGGATGCTCCTCCGGCCGATGCGAATGCCAAGCCCTTGCCCGAATTGACGGGAACTGCGACTCGAGCTATCGGTCGAACAGGTGCGGCCGTCTAGAAAGAAAGATGGGTAGGGGAAAAAGAAGATGTATGGAATTGTTAATGTATCAGATGCCAAAAGATGCCGCAAAGCATAATAACCCGAGTGAATACAACTTGACCTTGACATTCCCAAACGACAAGAAAATCTATTACACGTTTGCATCACCCGTGTTTCCTGATCGCACCACAATTCAAGCACATCCAACGTCCATGCTCATTCCCAAACGCATAACAGAAATCACAACGCCACCCGACGGTCTCGTCAATCGGTTTCAGGCCGTCACACGCGGCGCATCGGTCTGCTCCCGCGGCGTTGTTCAGCGTACAGGCCGGGCAAGTCCATGATCCGTCCAGGTGGAGGTAGGGGTGCTCTGGTGCTCGTAGCGGAGTAGCGCTCGGGGACGTCGGTGTCGCGCATTTCGTCGAGGAGTGGGAAGGATCAACGGGTCCCGAACGTCCTTTGGTCGACGAGCCGGGTGTGGGAACGGTTAAAGTGGTCGTCTGCTTCTGTCGCTCGACCACTGCTGAAGTCGCTGCGTGATCCGACGGCGCCGCGGGGACGATCTTGGCCTTGCTCTCCGTATCCGCCAACGCAGGCGGGAAAATGATACCCTTCCTGCTCTTCTTCCCGCCGAGGCTGGTATCGGAGTTGCTCGTCTCTTCGCTGTCGTCGGAGACAAGATCAATAACACCCTGCTTCCCATCTTCCGAGATCTTCCTTCCTGTTATCGGGTCGCCGACGTCGTCGTCGTCCGAGGCGGTAAGATCCACCGCATCCCTTCCCATACTCTGCGCCGCGGCTTTCGCGGCTTCTGCGACCGCCGAGGGGGAATCATGGGAACATGATTTTTCATCCCGTAGGCGTCGTTCTGCTGCCTTTTTGGGTTTTTTTTTATTTTTGGTTGGTGTCGGTTTCCCAGAAGGAAGGAAGCGAGGAGGGAGGAGTGGTGTGAGACAGGATTTCGGGATTAGTACTGTAGGACTGCTGGAAACGCAAACAAGGAGGAGAGGAAAACGAGCTGGAAAGGGAAAACGTACTTCAACCGCCATCTCCCTCGGACTCTTCCTCGCCACTCCACCAGTAGCACCACCAAGCCGTCCACCTTTACCCATCAACGTACTCTTCACCCGTCTCTTCTCCGCCGCTTCGAGGGCCTTTATACGTCCGATATGTTCCGGCACGGCATGAGAGCCACCGAGTCTCGCGCCATCCGAGTGGAATCCTTCCCCTACAAGCCACGAATAGAGAATCACCACCACCAACCAAGCAAGCAAGCAACCAAGCAACCAAGCAAGTATATTAGAGTCTTGTTGTATAGCTACGCTTTTCACGAATAACCTAAAAGCGAGTGAGTAGGCGAGGGGGGGCACGTACCGCTATAACCCGTCCGTTTCAACGCATACCACTCTTCCTCCAATTCCCCTAAAAGCTTGTAGAAACTCGCGTCGTGTGGTGAATGGACGTTGTGCGTGAGCTGATTATCAACCCGCACGGAGGGACGATCACGCGAGCGAGCGAGCAAGCAAGTGGTCAAGAAGACAAGCAGGTAAGCAAACGATGAAGGAGCAAGATGGGTCATGCTCAAGGATGTTGCTTCCGGTTCTACGGTGATCCTGCACGCCACGCGCGCACGCTGGTGGAAAGGCGGTGTAGGTCAAAACTTACCTCGTGCAGCATAACAAGCACAAGCTGCTCCACTTCGTAGAACGTATCTGGCGCTTGGTGCGGCCGGAGACGGAGGAGGATCTTGAGGCCGCGATTGACGTTGAGGCCTGTGTTTTACATATCCGGCCGGGAGGGAGGGAGGGAGGGAAGGATCAGCTTGTGTGCTGGAAAGTGGCACTGAGAGCGGGGGAACCTACCGAGTAAACTCGGGTTATCGGGAAACATCTGTATTACCAACCAATCAATCAACCGATATCAGCGCGCATCGGACGGATGTTGTACGTATCAGGCGTGGTGGGAGAAAGAGAAGAACGGGCGCACAACGAGGTAGTACGCACCTCGGCCAGGGTACCGACTTTCCATTTATGGCTCTGCATTATTGGTTTGACGAGACTTGAGACTTTGAGTAGCAGCCGTCTGTTTACGGCACGGAAGGAGAGGTCAGTGGGAAACAGCGAATATGAGAGACGGCAGGAAGGAGGGAGGAAGGAAGGAAGGGACTTACTCTGCTTGTTCATGGTGTGGTTTCTTGTCGAGGTGTTCATAACGGGAGATGAGGGACATGGCGGTGGTACGGTGTATTGCCTTGTTCTGGATAAACCTTGAGCGTTGGCCCTTACTTGTTGTCCTTGTCCTTCAAACGACTCGCCATCGTCCCACCCAACCACCACCACCCTGCCACCCAGCGCAAGTTCGCTGATCAATCTCCTACCTGTTTCACTTTATTTGCTTCCGCCGAGATGACGTTCTTCCCCGTTTGTTTACAATGTCGTCTGGTTCGATTCGAGGATAGCGGTCTACGTACTTTCTTTGTTCCTTTCGGGCATCGGGCTGGATTGACCGGTTGGCCCAGGAGGGAGGCGGTATATATGTGAACTGTAATATATAGAGACATCATGTGTCCAGAACGGACCTTGGGGTCTTATCATTAGTCGACAACAAGCGCACTCGGAGCAAGGATGGCAACAGCATTCGTGATTGACAGGTATTACCTGACCATTACCCTCCTCATCACACTCGCATGGCAATGCCTGGGTTTCTTCATCGCGTGGACGCTGCAGGTGCGCGTTTCGGTCTTGCTGTTTGATCATAACAAGTCGCTCGGCCTTTTATACTGACCCTGCTGATTACGGTGGTTTGGCGTGGGCTGGCTGGTTGAGGTGTCTAGTTTGACAAGATCACAGAGTGAGTCCCGCTCGAACGAGCCTTCATTCCCTCGAACCAATTACTAAGACTACAAAACACCCTCCGCGCAGCTTCACCGTTCGTACCACCTCTTCAGATCATAGGCAACGCAAAGCTACATCCCACTAACCCACCCTACTCCGAATCCCGAATCGCGTGTGGGGAAACGATAACACCTAGGGCGGATCAAATTTCTTCATCCTCGGTGAGTGAGCGAGCGAGCTATTCCGTTCCCTTCGCTCCTACCCCCTCCTGCTATCCATTCCCTCGGCTGAACCCGCACACCACCGTCCTTTGTTCCTTTTCGCGGGAATAGCGTTGATCACGCTGTTAATGGGCAACAGTAAGCCGTTCTTTCACATACCTGATGCACGAGGGTCCGGAGTCGTGGATGGATCTCTCGGTGTGTAGGTTGACGTTTAATGGCTTTACCTTCTTGCCGTTCGTCTCTTCAGCGTTCTATGCGAGGAACATCGTGTACGTTTTGGGTTTTATCTTTTGCGTTGCTGCGGGTGGTGATAGCGCCGACGAGCGGAAAAGGTACTGATACCACGTCTTGATATGTCTGCTTCGCCTGGCGGGAATGGGTGGTGACGGTAACGTTGTAGCGCTTCCGTACTCGTGATGATCTGGGCAGCTCGGTAAGTCCGTCGAAACCCGTCACCGGTGCGGCAGGTTTAAAGGGTTCTCCGGTATTGACGTCGATGTGCTTGCTTGCTTAAATGGAAACTTCTGCTCGGCTTTTCGCGGGAAAGGCTCGCGGGGTTCTTATTATTCCGGGTCCTGAAAACGGGCAGTAAGTCCACCACATCCCAAAACCCAGACCCGCTAGTTTGGATTCTGAACAGCATTAAAACTACATACGCGCACGCACTCTTGGCTTTCCTTCTGACGGTTTGTTTTGTTCTTGTGTGGCTCGTTGTTCGTTACGTCGGGCAGGTGATACGCGGTTCGATGATATCCGGAGTCATTTCCTGAAATTCGCGGGCTTCTGGGTTGGGCAGGTATGTACCCCCCGTCTTCTTTAGTGTTTGTCACTCGGCAGGCAGTTCAGTAGACGCGTCAACGACGTGCGGTAGGAAGAATCGGGTTACTGATTACCCTTGCCGCGGTGTTTGGGTCTGCGTTTTGGTGTATAGATCGTTTGGGTATGTTTCCTTTTTCGTTGTTGTTTTTACGGAGGGTCCAAAGGCAAAGATGGACTAGGAGCTGAACCGTCGTTCATTGGGTCGGATCGGATCGGATCGGATCGGACGGAATAGGTCTGGGTAGTATGTACGTACCCTCCTCCCCTACCCTACCCTCCGCCTCGCCTTCCCTCTTTCAAACCCATCTCTCACCGCTTGGATTCCATCCCATAAAAAGCGTTACCAACCGTCATCCTCAATTCACCCGCCGTCTCCGACCGTGCAAGAGGAGGCGATAATCCGGCATTTGGAACCGCAGCGGATGTGGTTGGGATCATCGTGTTTTTCGTGGGTCTGGTGGTGGAGAGTTTAGCGGATGTCCAAAAAGTGCGTGCGTGCGTGCGTTTTGCCTGCAGTTGTTGCTTGTCGTCTTGCAGTGATCGGTGCGATGGAGCGTTTTGCTGGTGTTCGTCGGGAATGATGAGTGGCCGCTGATCGTTTGGGACGGGGTTTTCTTGCGGGGATGGCGAGTAGTATAGATACAAGAGCTCGCATCCGCCGCGGGGACAAGCATGTACTGCGGGAGTATGGAAATGGTCTCGGTAAGTCTTAGACCAGGCGGTTCACAGTCGGCGACGACTCTTCAGAGAAGCCGGGCGGCTGATGGTTGCTTGTTTGTTTGGAATTTTAGCCACCCTCCGTATTTCGGAGAGATGTGTGTGCATTGGGGATTATGGCTTCTTAGCAGTACGTCGTTATCGGTGCTATTGGTGGGGTGGAAGGATGGTTCAGCTGATGCCCTTGTTTATGTGATGTTCGATCTAGTTTCACCATCTACAAACGGTACGGTTAGTGGTGGAGCAAAGAGCGCGCAGTATGGGTCTGTTGTTGCGCCGCTGTTCACGATGGTCTTGTAAGCATCTCTCCTTCTCGGCTGCCGCGATCCATATACCTTCCAGGAGGACGCTCATCTCTTGATCCCGTGTGCAAGGCTACTTTTCGGTTCCGGGCTACCCACAGCGGAGAAACCAACAGCAGAGAAATACTTTCTCATGTCCCACTCCCCTTCCTCCTCTAACGACAATCTGGACTCGGGAGCCGTTTGGCGCAACTACAAGGAATACCTGGAAAGCACCTCCATCTTGCTCCCCATCCCGCCCAAAGTTTACCGGCCGTTGCCAAGGGCCGTCAAGACGTGGTTGTTGTTGGATTTGCCGCTTTATCGGTTTAATGAGCAAAGGGATGGGGAAAGGGCGATTGAGAAGGAGGAGCGGAAGCGGAGGCAGGATGCTTAGCGAGTTGGTGGGCGCGGGTTTGTCGCAACAATGCGAAGGGTTATAATTATTGACATGATTGGTTCTTATACTTGCTTGTGGCACTCGAGTGCATCATTACATGGAGCGAGACGAGCGCAAAGGCGGAGCGTATACTCGTCGTCGCGATGTCAGAGAGAAGATTCCGGTAGCGTAGCCGACAACGTATAGATTCGACTTGTGCCAGTCTTCTTGCGATGATCACAGGACCTGGTTTGAAATATTTTTACCCCAATCGGTTGACCCACCTCCCGAAACCTACTACCTCTATCATCTCTATCATGTTGTGTCGTCATGGGTGAACGTAATAGCGTCCAAATCTCCAAAAATCTATTACAGGGCGGGCACACGGACATGTCCGCTCAACTCCGCGTGGGCTGAATGTTGAATGTTGATAGTGTGACGGTCAATAATGGTGATGAATAGACATCATTGATCCATGTTCCTTCGATTCCTGTCGACAACATACCACAATCTTCACCATGTCATCAAACCAGGCTATACCTGGATCATACGGGAAACCTCCGTTTTCCTCCTCGCCGTACGGCGCGACACCGCCGTCCATTCCCAACATTCCACCGAGAACAACGGGATCCCCAGCGAACGGCAACAACCGGCGAGGGTCTATGACGGAGGCAGGGGGTGCTGGGTCGTACAGCGCCGTCGCAACATCTTTCCGGCCAAAGAGTTATAACCCACATGCCGCATCGGGAGGAACCGGGTCTTTCTTTTCTGCTCATTCTCAGGGGCGGAATAGCGCAGATGGCGAGCGCAATGCAACGAATGGGATTGGAGAGAAGAAGCAGTTGGCCAAGGCAGGCAATGGAGGAGAAGTAGCAAGCAGTGTCACGGGCGTTTCGGCGCTTTCAAAGGCGTTGGAGAGAGAAGGTGTTGCCAAGGTCGGCGCTGGGGAAAGCACAAAAGATAGTGCGTTCAACTTATCGGTCCCACCACCCAATCAGACCTCTGCAACGCCTACTATCCCCCGCATACCCACACCAGGGAGCGAACACCCACCCGAGGGAGTAACCCTGGACCACACCTCGGCCGTCGTCCCGCCGCCGCCAACGGATATTTCTGAAATCCCAGAAGAAGAAAAACTGAGGATCCTTCGTAAACACCTCGTCAGCGCAGAAGAACGACAACAGGCCAGCCCGAACGCTGCAGACGGGGTATCACCTGGTGGTTCGCATGCAGGCTCAGTCCATGCGGGTGGCTCGGCGTTTAGTTTTCCTGCTCCTGGAACGGCGAACGGCGGTGCTGGCGGGAGCGCAGTGTCGCGAGCGAGTGGCGCCAAGACGCCTGATCCTGGTGCCAGTGGGGTGGCAGGGTCGATACGAGATGATGCAGGTGATGCCGAGGGAACGGTGGAAAATGGCGAGACGTTTCCGATTCCGTATGATGCGCCTGGCGGGGATGTAACGTGAGTCTTGGCTTTGGCGTTCTTTTATCGGGCTCTCGAAAAAATGGGCTGATTTGTGGATCATGGATAGTCACGGGATCTACAAGTACCAACAAACATCGCTTCGTGCGGCTCGGAGAGCATCGTTCTCTGCGCCTCCGGTACGACGTAACACGTCACTCGATCCTTCCTTGGCGCATATACATGAACCTGGTGGGTTCCGGCGTCAGTTTGTGATCAATAGCGCGAGGGAAAGAGGAGAGCAGGCACCGAGGATGTTGAAGAGTTTTGTCGACTTTTTATACCTTTACGGTCATTTCGTGAGTCTCTGGGCCTGGCGGGTGTCGTCCGCTTACAGAAGGGACGCTCATATAGCTTTCAAATTTTAGGCAGGTGAAGACCTTGACGAAGATGAAGATTCAGATACGGAAGACGACAACCTCCCGGCCCACTCGTACACATCACCTAATGATTCCTCGGCTTCGGCTGGAGCTGTCCGACGGTCTCTTGCCCGTGGTCCCTCAGCACTCCCGCAACACATGGTGAATGAGCGAGCGCCGTTGCTGGGTGAGACAAGTCGCGCGAATAGCAAGACGAGGGTCGGGAGGAGGGGCGCGCAGGGGGATGCGAGTGTGATGCAGGCGCTGTTGATGGTAGGTTTTTGTTGCCCCCGCTCTTTTCGCCGTTTGCTGTTGCCCTTTGGTGGAGTTCTGATGCGTGTTTGAGGGATATAGTTGTTAAAGGGTTTCGTCGGGACGGGTGTGCTGTTCCTGGGTAAAGCGTGAGTTTTCGCAACCGAATCAAAGAGTATCAATCAGGCACTAATCCATCAAACTGCCATGACAGATTTTTCAACGGCGGTAGGTAAAATTCCACAAGTGATACTCCTATGAGCGCGCCCCTAATTTCGCCCGCCATTCCCCGGATGGGTGCAGGTATTCTTTTCTCCACCATTGTCATGCTTTTCATCGCCGCCATCTCGCTCTGGTCTTTCCTCCTTCTCGTAAAGACGCGGCTGGTCGTTCCCGGGTCTTTCGGTGGTACGTATTGGTCAGCGGAACCGTCGAAGTTTTGCAAAGGCTGATAAATGTTGGTTTTCAGACATTGGTGGGATTTTGTACGGACCGAGGATGAGAGCGGTCATTCTTACGTCTATCGCTCTGTCTCAAATTGGGTTTGTCGCGGGTAAGCATCTATTCGTTTGCTAGTCGTATCGTCACGGCAAGCTAATCGTTTCCCCTGCAGCGTACACAATCTTTGTCGCTGAAAACCTTCAAGCATTCGTTCTCGCCGTCACAAACTGCAAAACATTCATCGCTACCAAATGGCTTATCGCGGCGCAATTGGTGATTGTCCTCCCGCTGAGCATGATTCGGAATCTCGCTGCCTTGTCATCAACTGCGTTGATTGCGGACGCTTTCATTCTCGTCGGTTGTGAGTTCCTGCGCCGGTATTCACTCACAACGGAACGAAGCTGATGATGGGTTGCCTGCGAAGTGATTTACATTGGCACCAACGAGGTTGCAACGATTTCGAGAAATGGCGTGGCGGATGTTGCGTTATTCAATCAAAAAGACTTTTCACTGCTCATCGGGTACGTGCAAACTCACTTGGATAGTCGACACGAGTTACTCAACTTGCGCCTTTTCACAGTACTGCCGTATTCGCTTTCGAAGGTATTGGGCTGTAAGTACCTTTTTCGCCGCGAACTTGATCCATGCAGCTAAGCTCTAGCTGCCTCCTAGACTGATTCCGATCACGGAAGCGATGAAGGAACCCCAGAAATTCCCTCGTGTCTTGACCGGCTGCATGCTTTTTGTCGCGATGCTGTTCACCGGCTTTGGAGTCATGGGCTACATGGCCTACGGCTCGGATATTCAAACGGTTGTTATTGTGAATCTGCCACAGGATGACAAGTTTGTGCAGGCGGTGCAGTTCCTGTATACCGTTGCGATTATTCTCAGGTGAGTACATTTCCAGAATGTCGGCGGGATGATCGTTGATGTTAATGGCGTATGTGCGTGATAGTTTACCACTACAGTTGTTCCCTGCTGTGAGGATCATGGAGAACGGCTTGTTCTCGAAGAGTGGAAAGCATAATCCCCAGGTGAGTGTGACACGGCGTCTCGATTGGCGGTCTCTATTGTCGCTAACCTTCGATCGCGATGAACAGGTCAAGTGGCAAAAGAATACATTCAGAGCGATGACTGTCCTCGGATGTTCGCTCATCTCATGGGCAGGTGCATCCAACCTGGATGGGTTTGTCAGTTTCATTGGATCGTTTGCATGGTAAGCTTTCTTGCACTCGTCTTTTGGCCTCGGACGCTGATACCTTTTGAATGCGTCGTATCAGTGTCCCGCTGTGTTTCATCTACCCACCGCTATTGCACCTCAAGGCACGAGCAAAGACGAGGACGCAGCGCGCCCTTGACTACGGCCTTATCACATTTGGTGTGATCACGACGGTGTATACCAGCGTGCAGACGATCTTGGTGCTCGCTCGACCTGCGACAAAAGAAGGAACCGAGTTTGGAAAGTGTCAGCCGAGTAAGAAATAGGTTTTGGAGGAACGCTAGGAAGCATGAGAAAGGAGGGGAAGAGGAGTAAAGTATGGTAGGGTTGCATCTGGATAATTGTTGTCACTTAATAGCATGTCGGCTACATATACGTTGTTTGAGCATACCCATGAATGCTACCACTCGTAAATCGTTGAAGTATGGACCGGCGTAATGTATGACGTCAGCTAGCAGACCAATACGACGTCAACCGCCAACAGCATCACCTGTTCAACTGTCAATATCGTTTGATCAATCACCAACACCAATCGTACTGATTCACCACCACAACCCGAGTCCTGACAACCTCATTCAGTGATTATGTAGGATTCCACCGCTCCTCCTGCGAAATGCTACATCATCACAGGCACCGAGCTCGACCACCACACGGACCGTAAAGGCCGCATGAAACTCCCAACCAAACAAGCCTACTCGACAATCAAAGAAGCCAATACCGCTGCTTTTACCCATCTTATCAGTCGGTACGATTCAGCAATGGTCTCGGGAACGGAACCTGGTGGCGAGCCAGATTTCCAAAATGCGGAGAGCGAGATGGAGCTGTTTGTCGGGAGTTTTACACCTTTGACGAGGAATGTGTACGAATATGTCGTACGAGTCAAGGAATTCAAAATGAACTATCCAAGGGTGCCGAAGCAGAGGGGAGGGAAGAAGGCGGCGGAAGTACTAGCAGATGGAGAGGCCGGAGAGCAGGCGACGGGGATATTGGCGAGAGGAAATGCAGGAACAGGCATTCCCGTTCCTCTGACGACAGCACAAAGCATCACATCGGCTCACCGTCCACCTGCGGGGCCATTGGGGACCTCGAGCGCACCACTACATATGCCTCCATCACAGGCTAAGCAACGTCCTACAGCACCTCAGGCAGCGGTTACGCCTATTCATTGCGTTTCGTTTCCTCAACAGCCGCTTGCTGAAACTTCCGCGCAACGCGTTCACCCGTCGACTATGACCTCGAAACGCTCTCATGTGATCGATAGAGGTGAGGATGGCGACGTTGTGGTAATAGAGGATGAGGAGGTTGAACCCGCGAAGAAGAAGCAGAAGAAGCTGGAGGTGAATAGTGATGGGCGGCCCGCGCTGGATGAGCTCTCCGCGGAGGATATTGCAAGCATGTTCACACATTAGGCTTTTTTGGGAAGACGAAGGACAGTCATATAGCCGAATGGATTATGCTTGTAACGTGTGCCAGCTCGTACACCCATAAATATTAGTTGTAATTGGATCCCGGGTCAAACAGGTTGAACAGAAGACGTACCTGAGGCTGAGAAGAGTTGTTTACTTTGTCGATTGCGGCTGGACGGCTGGTGGGTCCGTCAGTCGGGCAGTTGGCTTTGCTGTCTTTTGACAACAGGATCCAACGTTTATGAAGGCAATGTTGCTACTCTAGTGCTCGTCTCTGAGAGTTTAACACGACAAAGTGCTATCGATATCGCCATGGACGATGAAATGGAAGCAGGATGGTCTTTGACCGAATCGTTCGTGCTTATTATGTTGCTTATGACCGCGCGAAGGTTGGAGGAGCTGACTATTTGATCCTGATCCTATCACAGCGATCCCCTGGTCTTTACTCAACTGCTGCAGGATATCGGTGTCACAGGGCTTCAAGTCGTGCGTCCTCTCTCTTTTCTTTACTTTACACCTTGAGGGCAAGCCTAAATTGCGTCTTCTACGGATAGGACGACGTCTACTCGCTTGACGCGGGAACATTGGCAGCTTTGCAGCCCATCCACGCTCTGATCTTCCTCTTCAAATGGGTCGGCAGTACACCACAATCAGAGGCCCTGGCGCAGAAAGGAGGGGTAGAGGTGACGGACCCGGACGATCACTATGGTGTTTATTTTGCCAATCAGGTATGTTTTTTGAGCACTTTGGTTTGGACGAGCCGTTGCGCTGCGGGAGTTGTACGAGGTATAGACATCAAGTGAGCTGATTATGGACCTCTCGTATCCTTCCTAGGTCATTAACAATTCATGTGGGACGATTGCGGCGTTGAATGCCGTAATGAATATCCCGCCTCAACAAGGCCCAACACCGGAGGAAACTATTTCCGTTGGTGATGAGCTCCAGAATCTGAAAGAGTTTGGAGCTGGGATGGACGCAATGGAGTACGGCCACTCTTCTTTTCTCCTTAATCCCGAGGTGCAAGCTCATTAATGTTGTGCTCTTGCATCGGCTTACCAGCCTCGGATACCTCATCACAAACTCTGATAAAATCCGACACGTACACAACTCATTCTCCGCCTCGTCGCCCTTTGCAATCTCGCAGCATCCATCGCTTCAGTCGCAGAACAAGGAAGATCCGTACCATTTCGTCGCGTATGTTCCGGCACAAGGATGCCTGTGGGAGCTTGATGGGCTCAAGAGGGGTCCGATTAGGCATGGGGAAGTTAGTGACAAGGGGGAAGGATGGATAGCGGCTGCGCGGGAAGCAGTGGAACAGAGGATTGCCACGTATGGTGAAGGATCGGTGAGTCCCAAGGACATGTTTTCCTGTTGCTGCAAGATTTGACCGCTGATGATGAACGGTATCTTACTTGCTACCTTCAAAGCTCATGTTCAACCTCCTTTGCGTGCGCTCAGCCGCGATCCCACGCCTACGTCGACTCCTGACAGATCCGACTACACCCACGGCCCTCATACCCGAGCTTCAAGCCCAATTATCGGCCGAAGAGGAAAAAGTTCGACGGGGAAAGTTGGAGAATGGGGTGCGAAGGAATAATTTGATTCCACTTATGGTGGAACTGACAAAGATATTGGCGGAGCAAAAGGGGACCGAGGAAGGGAAGAGTGTGCTGCAGGAGGTTGCCGAGAAGGCTAGGATTACTGGTCAACAAAAGAGGAACAGGGCGGCAGAGTAGAACACAGGATGCAGTGATTCCGATAGTCAGGCTGCGTATGCAACATAAGAAAATGATGGATTAGGATATTCTCGCAGACTTCGAAACACAGGGCCCGCCTGCGCGCTAGTCTTCTGAAATACTGAAACAGCCGTATGAGACGACAGAAAAAATGCCTCAGTCCGTTCACCGCAGTACTGTTGGACCAAAGTCCCGCGTATAGCAATTCTTGCAATATGGCAAGTCATCGCTAAGCAAAATAACAACAAGCTGCATGTGTCAGTACTCCCCCACGCATATCAACAAGTCAGCGATGAGTAGAGTACTTACCGATCTTGTACCCTCCCTGGGTCCACTGTGCTTCGACACGACGCGCAGCGGAGACACGGTTTATGCCATCTCTTCCCGATTGCATTGACCTTTAAGAAACGACAAATAATCAGTTTAAAAGGCGCGTCGTGACAACGAACGAACGGGGTTGGTTGAAAAACCCGCAACTCACGCCTTCCGCAAAATAGACAGTCTTTTCGCACCCGGCACATTGTTCGTTTCCGCTCGGGCTGGAACGAGCGGGCATGATTGGCTTGGAGCGGTATGGGGATGACATGAGAAGCGGGTTCTTGCGGGGCGAGGATGCATGTATCACTGGACCGCGAATGTTGGTGGTTGTTGACGCTTCTGGGTGGGAGAGTTTGGGTTGCGGTGTGGCATCGAGGGATAGCTTTGGGAGATGATCTGTGGTGGTGGTGGCTGAATTGATGGCATCGTCGATGGATGTAAAGCGCTTTTCCGTATGAGGAAAATCAAGAGCTGCGCTGTTGCTCGTTGGCGGTGTTTCTGGGTGTCGAGGCTCCGTTGCTTGGGTTTCCTGTAGCCAGTGCTTTTCCGTCGAGCGGGATCCATCAATTCCAACTTGTGCCGAGTCGTCCTCCCGCGCGGGATCTACATTTTCCGAGCGCTCTGTACCACGCAAAGGTAGGAGCGCGGGATTTGCACTCTGGTAGATTGAAGAACTCTGGCTGGAGTGCAATGGAGCGGGTTTCGGAGGAAGTCGCGGAAGTGGTCGTTTCTGCGTACTTGTGACGGAATCTACGTGTCCGTCCTCGAGACTAGGATCATTTTGTTCTGAGTTGTTTGGTCGAGTGTCTTCATGTGCTCCTCTTCCTATCCATGATGATGATAGTGGTGAGGCGTGGGACGGTGATGGGTCGAAGGTCCTTCTTGGAGAAGCAGTTGTGTGCGGCACGGATGATCCGTATTGGTGGTTTGTCTGATGATCAGGAGACGGTGGTTGCTGAATACTAGGCGACGACTGTTGGTGAGCAGATGGCCGAGGAGGCGTCACTGGTGGTGCATTCGTGGATGATGAAAAGACATTGGCCGAGCGGAGATCTGACATGCGTTCCTTCCGTCAGCGTGCGCAAGGAGCCAAGTAGCACTCGGTCGGTCCATTCGACTCACCTCGTGTACCGAATAACAGCCCATGGCATCGCTTGCAGTACGGGTCGGTATCATGCTCTACCAGGGCGCCTGGGTCCAGTCGTTTCTTACAGTTGACGCACTGCAGACACGGTTTATGGTAGATCTTACGTCCGGGTCCCATGACTTGCTCTGCATGATATGCGAGTTTGCCGCATGCGGCGCAGCGGGGAGTCGCACCGAGCATCTGCATGTTGTAGATTGGAGCCACTTGTTCAGGGGGGCATGCAATAGGCCTTTTGTCTTGCTTGCACATAGAATAGTTATGGGTGGGTGGTTGTAGTGAATAAGTGAATTCCTCTGTTTCAGATTAGTATCTGTAGTGAATAGGGTGATCGACCAAGTGCGCCCAATCCCCAAGTGGGCTCACGGCACACAGGATCGATCATGCCACGATAGAACCAACATCGCATACAGATCGGTACACAATAGAGAAAAACATGACCCAAAGGACGCTCTTGTTGAGGAAAGACCATCGCACGGATCAAGTGCATAACAAGACCCAAAAAATACTGATACAACCGTGTAAATAGTGCAGTAACCAAAAACAGCCCGCAGACAAGATTATCGCTTGCCATTGCCATTGCTCTTTCCCTTGCCTTTGCCCTTTCCATTCTTGGCAGAAGGACGAGCATTCTTCGCTCGTCGCTATACACACAAGACATCGCAAATCAGCTTTCCACAACTCGGTCCGGGGACATCCACAAATTTCTCTACTCACCTGTTCCTGTATCTGTCGCTGCTTTCGAATCTCCTGCACCGACTTGAGTTCCGACTTGGTGGAAGCGGTCCCAGATCGAGCAGCCTTGACGACCTTGCCCTTCTTGGTCTTGACCAACCCAGTCTCACCCGTCGCTTGCCCCTCGGCCTCCTTCTCTGCTCGTTTCTTGAGCAGATACGTCTTCTTCTCAAACGTGGTTGATTTTGCATCGAGCGGCTTGGCGGCATCCGTCTTGGTATGACGGTATCGCTTGTCTCCCATCCCGCCCACACGTCCAGCAAGATCGCCCTCTGCTTCCCCGACCTTGGGCAAGCTGATTCGTTTCTTGGCCTTCCATTCCTCGAATCGACCACTCTTGTAGGAAATGGGGAGACGTGCACCGCTTTCCGTTCGAATGATTTTCTGATTGTCGGCACCGGCTCCATCGCCCTGAATAAACTTCTTCTTCTTGCGGTCCCACGTCAGTTGACTGGCTTTTTGTGTCCGTGCCATTACACCTTCGTCTCCGACTAGATCCATCGTTACGTTTCGGGCTTGCTCAATGAACGATTGGCCATCCTTGAGCGAGTAACTATGAATGGGAAAGTGCAATCGCGTAAGCCTAGTTCTCAGCATGAACGTTCTCTGGACGACTTACCCTCTATCAGCAGCAGCACCCTGCTGGTAGTGTGACATATAGAACTGCTCATCCTTGAAGTCCGTCGACCTCGCTGGCTTTTTCGAAGTCTCGAAGACGTTCTAGACATCACATGCAGTATAAGATCAGCCATACATTTCGGCAGCAAGATCCAAAACCCGAACTTACCTCGATATCACTCTCATCGGCCATCTCCACTTCCGGACGTTCACCAGCATTGTCATCGTCATCGACATCCATGTCTCCACGATCGATATCAGGTTCCCCACCATTTCGGACCTCGGTGGATTGAGCAGACCGCTTCCTCTTGATCTTGTCATGCAACGATCGACGTTGTCGCATGATTTCTGCTCCAGGTGTTTTACCCCGCGATCCGATTTCAAAGATGGTTTCACTCGGTTGATAGCTGTTGATCTGAGCGAGCAGGGAAGCCTTGGCTTCCGCAGAGTCGCCCTTGGCTTGAGGATCAGTGTAGCCGACTGATGCGCCAATCTCTGCGTATACCGGGTGGTTTGCGGCATCCTCCAAGACGTTACCGGCGAGTTGCCATGACTCGTCTTTCGTCATGGCTTTTGCCCTTCGGTAACTCTCCTGACTGGCTTTTCCTTGAGATCGTTCGTACATCATTTGAGACTTTCGCGTGACTTCTTTGAGAATTGGCAGTTGGGGTTGGGATTCGGTCAGGGAAGTGGCGACATACTCGACGTTTGCGTCGAGACTCTCTCGAGGCATAGTGCCAAGCACAAGGGAAGAAGAGAATGCGTCCGGTGCCGGGGTGTACGTTTTGCTCGACACTAAAGGTCGTCCCAAGAAGAGTTGTAGATCGAGAAGGTATGGCAGTTCAGTGTTGGTGACAAACGACCAAGCCCAACCTTTACGACCCGCTCGTGCGGTACGACCGACTCGATGCACAAACACTCGGGATCCAGAGGGGAAATCGTAATTGACGACGTTTTCCAAGACGGGGATATCGATACCTCGGGCAGCGACATCGGTAACCACCAACAAATTCGTTTGACCACGTTTGAAACGGTCCATTTGTTGACGACGTGCCATTTGGTCCAGGGAACCGTAAATGTGCGAGGCAGAGTATCCGGCTGTTTTCAAAAGGGTAGTAATATATTCGACGTGGTGCTTGGTGGCGGTGAAAATAATCGCTTGATGCGCGGCGACTTCGTTGATGTGTTTCACGCTTCCCTTGCCCTTGTAGCCGAATCCCTTTCGTTTGCCTGCTCCACCCTTCATGTCATCATCGTCATCATCACTTCCTGGCATATCCGCACTATCGTCGAAATCCACAATGCCGTCCTTGGCAAGAGGGGTCTTGATAACATCACGCAAAAGAGCCAAGAGAGCCGCTTCCTTTTCATTCGGCTTGATGGAGAAGAAAGCCATCTGTAGATCGCTGCTGATCTTGCTTTCTGCGTCCAATCGAATAAGCTTGGGATTTACTAGACCAGCTTTTGCGAATTCGACCAAAGACTTGGGTAGAGTGGCAGAGAACAGTAGCGTTTGACGAGTTGACGGAAGTCGCGACAAAATTTCTTGCATCTGAACTTCGAAACCCATTTCGAAGAGTCTAGTAGAGGTAAGTCTAGTATCAGCGACCAAATGACGCACATACAAGTCAGATGACTCACCGATCAGCTTCATCAAAGACCACAAAGTCCATGGATCGCAAGTCGAGATTCATCTCGATAATCAAATGCAAAAGACGACCCGGAGTAGCGATAATAACGTCGGGGTTTCGTGCAATCGCCGCAAACTGCTCGTCAAGACTCTCACCACCCATAATAACCTCCCACCGAAGATCCTCTGCGCTTCCTCCGTCGTCGTTTCCATCAGCTCCTGATTTATCGTCTCCAGCGTGTGATCCACCTCTACCGCTCTTGAATCCCTTTGCCATTTCCTTGCCTACTTGTCGAATCTGCCAGGCCAATTCTCGACTCGGGCAAAGGATCAAAGCTCGAGCACCAAACTTTAGGGAATGTTTGCCGCCGAGTCGTTGCAATAGCGGGATAACGTATGCCAACGTCTTTCCTGAACCGGTTCGAGCCATACCGACGAGGTCGCGTGGCGGTTGAGCGATAGCATGTGGGATGGAGGCTCTTTGAATCGGTGTTGGGGTCTTGTATCCTCTGAGGAGTAGCGAACGCAGGAGCTGGGGAGCGAGACCTATTCAAGAGGAAGCAACGTCAGTGATGGTGACTGGCAGAAAAAGTAAAGATCGAGCTTACCCATGCTTTGCCAACTTCCACCTCCGACCATCGATTTCGCATCTTTGCCTTTTCCTTTCCCAACGGCGGCTTTGGCGACAGTAGCTCCGTCCTTGAAAGACTTTTTGCCCATCATCGCCATAATCTCCGCATCCTCGTCTTCATCCTTTACCTCCTCCTCCTCTTCATCCTCCTCTTCCACCTCCATTGGTGCAGGTTTGCCTCCCTTCGCCTTGGCGGAAGATGCTGGAGTCGAGCGAGCAGTCTTGAACCTGCTCATTGCCGGTGGTCCAGCGAGAGACGCCGTGAGATCAAAGTTGAACCCATCCTCCTCGTCGCTCGCTGCAGGTGCTTCGTCGTAGCCAGAATCCTCTGCGTCCTCGTCGACCTTTGGCTTGGGTTTCTTTCCCCACTTGCCACGTTTCTCGGAGGCGCCGTCCTCCTTCTTCTTTGCGTCGGCGGGTTGCGGTTTCGGAGCGGCATCACGTCTAGGTTGACCGTGTTTTGGTTTCGGTCCAGAGGGTTTGCCGTTGAGCTTTGGCAATGTCGGCCTTTTCTTTGTGACAGCCATTTTAGGTGAGACTGTTGAATTGGTATACACTACAGGAATAGAAGCTCTACCTACTCTACCTACAGAAAGACGATGTTGATTCTTGAACAGTATATTCAGACATCAACCCAAAGTCCAAGGTGGAGGCGAAGCTGGCAAGCTGCTGAACTTCTGAAACTTCAAGTCACGTCACGTGACGAGCGGTCATCGGTCTGATTCATCTCATGCCTCTCATGCTTCATGCTCGTTGATGTTGTCTTGTCGAGGTCTTGCGCATGAAGCTTTTGCTACGTGTGAGTATTCAATCATGCAATCAACCCGAAATGCGATAAGACCCCGTGACATCTTCAAAAGCTCTCGAGGACAGACATCTCGTCGCTATACGCCAACTGCGGGCCTCTTTCTTCCGAAACGACGAGCCATGGATATATTCGCATACACATGCAACTTGTCGGAAAGGCCGTTCAACGGGGCCGAGGTCGTCTATGTATACGATGAAATAGTGAGTGTTATTGCCATACAAGAATGAGAAGCGACTTTCCGCGTTGCGATACAGAAAAAATGGAAGTCAGCTGCAGATTGGTCGATATCAGGCTCCCAGAGATTGGTCGGCGCGCAGGGTTTGAGGACCGAGTGGTTTCGAGGCTGCATTATGGCATGGATTCGGACGGAAGAAGATATCGCTGGTAGCAGCGAAGCACTTCCGGTGGATGACAGCATGCTGTTCCACGCAGGACCCTCAGAAGACGCAGTCATGCAGCGAAATGGTGTGGTATGTCATGTGATGGACAGACACCATGAGGAGAAAGGGCTGCTTCACCCTTTACGTAGATGGCTGCAAATCTAAGGGCTTGCACATCTACTTGAAACAGATTATTCATGAGGTGGCAATTTAATGACATTGGCTACTCAGTAGCAGCCCCATCAAAGGCCTTTGACGAATAGTTAAGATGAAGCTTCTCGGGCACTCGACGTCGGCGACAAAAGGAGTAATATGATCAAAGTGGCAAAGGTGTGCCTTCAAAAGGATTCCCCGTCTGCTGCAGTTGCTGTATTCTACAAGGAGTCTGTAAGTAACTTTAGCATCGGTGGAGGGCTTGGCAAATGACTCCTTCCGACCTGACGAGGTCTGGTCGACAATGGAAGAGCAAAGAAGCATCAATGGGCCGACCGAAGAACGTATAAGGCAACCAGCTCTATATAGGGGGAAGGATGTGGCGTGACTCCCAACCGCATCTCATCCTGACAATCGCCACTACCATCCTCTCCAACACACCACGAACCAGATTCATCTTCCACTCTTCATATCACACCGTCATCCGCAATGATGATCAACAAGGCAACATCAACTCCCTTGATCTCCGAGAAGTGGGAATTCGCACCGTCCATCGGGGTCAAGGAGTATACTCAGAAGTTGGAAGCAGCCGAAAGGACCGCGAAAGATCGACTCGAGTCGCTCGAACGATATGAAGGCATCCCAGGTCTGGAGTTTCTGCACCAGCTGGACGAGTTGGTCGCTTTCGTAGCATTGCAGATCACCGACGGCGCGTTGTGGCGCTACTACCATCCTGACGATGCGATGAGGAAGGGAGGCGAATCTGCTTCGGCAGTAATGGAGCGAATCGACTTACTGATTTCTTCGTCGCCTCTCTTGGCCGAGCGTTTGGCAAAGGTCAATCCCGCCGAGTTGGACAAGGAGAGTCGACGTTTCTTGACATTCAGGCAGAGGGATGCAAAACGAGCGGGGGCGTTCCTAGAACAAGACAAGCGCGACAAGTTCATTGCAATCAGCAATGAACTGCAAGACATCCAGCGTCGGTTCATGCAAAGGATCGTTGAGGACGACACCCACGTCTTGGTCGACTCAAAGGCGATGGCGACGATGCCTAATGATTTCCAGAAAAGTCACCCAGCAGATCCCGCGAATGGCCTAGTTAAAGTCTCCACGAAGGGTAGTGACGTCAGTACTTTTACCAGATACTGTGAAGATGACAGCTACGCCGAAAAGTTTCATATGGCTTGTTTAAATCGCACTCCGGACAACGAAGATGACCTCCAGCAAATGATTGAACTTCGATATCAGCAAGCGAAACTGTTGGGTTACTCCAGCTTCGCCGAGTATGCTATGGAGGTCGGCATGGTCACTGCCCCCCAAATCGCCCGCGAAATAACTTTGACGACAAGCGAGAAAACCACCGCCTCGAGTGAGCAGGAGAAGTCAGATCTATCCGAGCTCTTGAAAGCTAGAGGGAGAGACCTTAGTGCATGGAACTGGTCGAACGCGAATCAGTTGCTACTCCGCGACCGCTTTCCCGATTACGACCCTTTTGAAGCGCGAAAATACTTCCCCCTTGGCAAGGTCGTCGCTGCCGCCATGGACTTGCTTGGACAGATCTTGTCGGTCGAATTTCGCCCAATTCAAGGTGTCGAGACTTGGCATCCTACTGTACACGTCTATGACGTCTTCGATTTATGCCCCATTACGATTGTCAGCGGTGAGAGCCCTGTCGACCACGAGAACGGTAAATCTCAAGTCAAGGATAAAAAGAGACGCGAACCGGTGCTCCTTGGACGCCTTTTCGTGGACCTCGTCACAAGGGATAACAAGTCAAGCCATCCCCGGATGATGCAATTGCGTTCTAGTGTTCCCGGTAGCGCTTGCATCCCCAGCGTCAGCTTGGGCGGTTCTCTTGCGCCTGATGAGAAGGCGTTTATCAACTTTCGACAATGTCGCTCCGTGCTGCACGAGCTTGGACACTGCGTACATGGCCTCCTCGCTCAACGTACGTCGTACTACAGGTTTCATGGAATCAGCAACGAGATTGACTTCGTTGAAGTCCCTTCCCAGCTGTTGGAGGAAGTCTTGAGGCGCCCAGAAGTGTTGAAGAGGATCGCTGTGAATGCTGACGGCAAGGTAATCCCTTCTCAATACCTGAATGCTTTGATCTGCGAAGATGAGTTTACCAAGGCCATCGTGACACGAGGCCAGAACGTGATGGCTCTTTGTTCCGTAAGTGGCCTTAGCAACTGGCGCTGCGTCGTGCAACCTTGTCTTACATGGCGACCCTTTTCCTTCTTAGCTCGACCTTCACAGCAACTTGGACGCGCAAGGAAAATTCATCGGGCGAACGGGCAAGGTCTGGGAATCGATTTGCGAAGCGTACTTTCCCTTTGGCCCACTTCCAGGAACCAACAAACAGCACTCTTTCGAGCATCTGGTCGGTTATGACTGCCGGTATTACACGTACCAGCACAGTCTTGTCATCGTGAAAGACCTCGCGCTCAAGTTCCTGCGATGTGTTCCGAACGACGTGGAGGACATCGGATATGAATACAGGAAAACGGTTCTCGAGCCCGGGTCAAGCCTGGACGCCGTCGATCTTGTCAAGAATTTTTTGGGCCGGGACTCGAACATGGAAGCTTTCTATCGCTGGGTCGAAGAACGACCGCTTAGCAAAGCGTGAGGTCTCATGCTTTGGTGGGAGAACGGTAGCAACGTGAGCGTACAGTCTGTGTAGCCGCGAATACCTCTTGCCTTGTATGCTTTCCTGTGACTGTAAATCTACATTATGCCATCAACCTGTAAATTGTACATCCGTGCCCCGAATTAGGTGAGACTAAGCGCATGGTCAGGTTTTACTTTTCCGCAGCCTTATGTCCTCGAATTTGGATTGGATTCGAATGGACCAAGCGATTTGCGCTTCGGTGACGTCGAAGGGTGTTGTGTTGGTCTGGCGTAGCATTCCCTTGCTTGGTGAAACCGCCGCGGAACACAACAGCTTGGTGCGTAACGAAAGCATGACCGGATGTCGCGGCCGCGAATCGGCTTACCGTTACATAGGTGGTATCACTATCGTTTTAAACAGGAGGGTATGTGTCAGCCTGGTCAAAGTCACCCGTGACATTCACTAGAGGCCTGTAGCTTGCTCTCCTCCTGACAGTTGTACCCTCGTTTCAGACGTAGAATGATGGAGCAAAGGACACCTTTCACTTGGACGAACGCAGCAGCAACAGACAAGGGGGAAAATGAAGATCAGTCAAAAAAAAAGTCTGATGACAATCGCCCTTTAATAGGCGCACCTCCAGCTCTGTATAATAATAGGAGCTGCTTTTAGAGCGCAGTCGCTGGAACTCGCGCCATATAATAGCACCTTCACAACTACTATCATTTACAACTCGTCGTGTACAACAAATATCATACACAGCCATGACCTGTCGTGCTGGCTTAACTCGCTTGATCTGGGAAGAATGGCAATTCGAACCGTCTGTCGGTGTAGCTGCGTTCAAGGAAAAGTGGGAGAGAGCAGAAAAGGTCGCGAAAGGCAGGCTGGAATCGCTCAAGCACTATCGAGAGAGACCCGATTCGGATTTCCTTCACGAGCTGGATAACTTGATCGCGTTCGTGGCCATTCAGATTCAAGACGCCACATTCTGGCGATACTACCACCCTGACAACGCTATGCGAAAAGAAGGCGAAGCGGCCGGAGCAGCTATGGAGCGCCTCGAGTTGACGATTGCTTCGTCTCCTCTCTTGGTCCAACTTCTGGCAAAGGTCGATCTGGATGGGCTGGATAAAGAAAGCCAGCGCTTCGCGACATTCAGCAAACGGGACGGCAGGCGAGCGGGAGCGTTCCTAGCGGAAGACGAGCGTAACAGATTCCTCGATGTCAGCAACCAAATTCAAGATCTTCAACGACGATTTGTTTCCCGAGTCGTCGAGGACAATAGTCACATTTGGGTCGACGCTGAAACGATGGCGAAAATGCCTTTGGATTTTCAAGACAGCCATCCTAAGGATCCTTCGACGGGTCTCGCCAAAATCTCTGCCAAGGGTGGCGATTACGGTACTTTCCTTCAATACTGTGAGAATGACAAGTACGCCGAGCAGCTTTACAAGGTCTTCCGAAGTAGAGCTCCAGGTAATGAGGACGATCTCCGACGGTTGATGGAATTGCGATATCAGCAAGCGAAGATTTTAGGATATTCCAGCTTTGCCGATTATGCGATGGAAACCGGGATGCTCAAGGATCCTCAAGAAGCGCGGGCTACGACCTTGAAAACGAGCGAGATAGCGAAAGCATCCTGCGAAGAGGAGAAGGTGGCTCTTGCCAAAGTGTTGAAAGCTCGCGGAAGAGAACTGAAGCCATGGAACTGCCTGAACGCAGAACAGCTGTTCCTCCGTGACCGATTTCCTGATTACAACCCGCTCGAGGCCCGGAAATATTTCCCGTTCAAAGGAGTTGTGGCAAGTGCAATGACTTTGCTTGGCAAAATCTTGTCGGTCGACTTCCGAGAAGTTCAAGATGCCGAAACGTGGCACCCTACTGTTCAGGTCTATGACATCTTTGATTTACGCCCGGGCTCGATGGCCACTGGCGAGATTGACTTCAGCACCGAAGATGAAAGCTCCGGAACGAAGGGAACAAGGGGTGGGCAGTCGCAAGAGCCTGTCCGTCTCGGACGACTTTTCGTCGACCTTATTTCTAGGGACAACAAGGGAAGTCATCCGTGCGCTTCAGGATTGCGACTCGGGGCTGTCGGTGGCACCCTCGTCCCTTGTATCAATTTGGGAGGTGGTATGGCGGCCAACAGCGACGCATGTCTAGACTACGGGGAAAGTGCAACCTTGCTGCACGAGCTTGGTCATTGCGTGCATTTCCTTCTCGCACAACGCAGCCCGTACTACCGGTTCAACGGATTCCAAAACGAGATTGACTTTATAGAGGTGCCCTCTCAGTTGCTGGAGGAAGTCTTGAAGCAGCCCGAAGTGTTGAAGAGGATCGCGGTTGACAACTCTGGCAAGGTGATCCCTCGCGAGTATGTGAATGCGTTGATATGTGAGGATGAAGTGGCCAAGGCGATTGGTTCGCGAAGCCAGAACGCCTACGCTTTGTGTTCTGTAAGTCGGCACCCATCCGTGTCCGACACAACAAGGACCTAGTACTTTCGCTGACTGACCTTTTACCACCCTAGCTCGACCTCCACAGGAACTTGGACGCCGAGGGAAAGTTCATCGGCGAAACCGGCCAAGTATGCGAGGCCATCTACCGCGCCCACGGTCCGTTCGGCTACACCCCCGGAACCAACATGCAACACTCGTTCGAGCACCTGGTCGATTATGATTGCCGATACTATACATACCAACACAGTCTCGCCATCGTCAAAGACCTCGCATCGAAGTTTATGCGATGCGTTCCGAGTGATCCTGATGATATCGGGTACGAGTATAGGAAAATGATCCTCGAGCCCGGGTCGACCGTGGACGCGACTGAACTCATCAAGCGGTTCTTGGGACGCGAGTACACTATGGAAGCGTTTTACCGATGGATCGAGGATCGGCCGCTTGATAGATTGTAAGGCGATGAGTGGCGGTTTCCCCTCCGCGAATAGTCGTCGCATCTGGTCCGCTCACGCGGTACGTTTCATTGTTGTTTGCAATTGTCCTAAAAAATCTGTTGTAAACCATGAAGTCAAACTCGTTATTGTCCCACACAGCTGCAATCCCTCCCTCTGTATCGTCACCACCAGGGCGATGGACAGCAAAGGAATCAGATGACTTTTGGGGGCACACGCACCGTGGGCGAGAACCCCGATAAACCCCAGACAAAGGACGCGCCGTATCAGCGAATCCGCTACTCTAACCGTCGAGCGGTCTATTCACAGGTTGATATTTCGCCATCTTGATTCATATTTGATCGGATTAATGTATGCAAAAAGAGCGTTTGATCGAATCCGTTTAATCGAATCCGCATGTATTGTTAGGCTTACAACCCACTTTCCTCCCACTTCCGCACGGTACTTTTATGCCAATGTCTTTGGCACGCCCTCGACCGTCAACAACCCCTCCTCATCACTCAAGCGTCTCGGTCCATCTCCAACACACGTATGAATCAACCGACTAACCGCTCCCTTCTCCCACCCACCCTCCCTCACCACGGAATTATTGAAACCTTGCGGTCGCGCAGAGGTCGCCGCCGTGGCGGCAGCAAGCATGTTGAATGGGTCCGGAAAATCGAGTGTTTGCGGGAAAAACTCGTTGATGGTCGAAACGATCATGGGCATATTCTCCTCCAACGCGTAAATCACGGCATTCGGTCCGGCATCGAATGTATATGCCGCCAACAGACCGCCACCCGAGGCGAGGGAAGCACGGTTCATTTCCTCCACGACGGCGATGATGGCTCGGGATACGTCGTTTAGGTAAAAAATGGGCGGAGCAGTGTCCAGGCATACGGCGTGGAACGAATTCGAGTCGCGCATCGTGATCGAGGCGAATCCGTTGAAATCCTTGGCAGCGATCGCGCGTGAGATTTCAGACATTCGGTCCGGGACGACATGGTTGATCCGGTGTTGCAGCAGTGTGGAAGTCGCGACGGTTTTCTGCATCCCTGATGTCGAGCTTGTGCCCTTCTTGGCATCAGAAACCACGCAGATCAACGCATGCATCTCTGGCCAATGATCCCGCTCCGCCACCTGAACTGCCAAACTATCCGCACCATCATCCCGCTGTCCCATCTCCCACGCTACAAACCCGCCAAACAAGGACCGACAGGCCGAGCCGCTGCCCTGACGCGCAATAAGGGAGAGCTGGGACGGTGTTTGTGGCAAGACGTAGAGCTGGGAGACCGAGTACACGAGTGCTGCGAGGCCTGATGCGGAGCTGGCGAGGCCGGCGGCGGTGGGGAAGTTGTTGAATGATGCGATACGGAGTGGCCATTCTGACATCTGCACACGGTAACGCAAAGTGCACGTCCAAGCGATCAGTTGTAGGTTCACCGCGCACCGTGTTGTATCTTTAGGTGAGAGCTCACCTTTGCTGCCGTACTATCCTTTTCCTCTACTTCCCTCCTCCACTTCCTCAGCGCAGCCAAACAGACCTCTGTCCTCCCACCCTTTGTAATCTCCTCTTCCTTGCCATTCAACCACAACCGATCCCCTTGCTCATACCCTTCACTGGTGGAAGAGGTCGTGGTGCTCCGCAGGTGGTCTTGCGAGAGCGTGACGGAGAGAGACGAGTTTGTGGGGAGGATGAGGGCGGTGTTTCGTTTTCCCCAGTATCTGTGCGCGCATTGGAAGAGGATGAGAACGGTTGCGGGGTTGCGGGAAACACAGGAAGCACTGGGAGAGGGAAGGAAAGGGACATACTTTATACATGCAATGTTTACGGGTGCGGACACGGTTGCTTCGAATCTCGCCATTTTTGAATTGAAGATGCACTGCCAGGGGTTGCCGAGACTCTCCAAAGTGAGCGAATAGAATAGAAGTTCCATCAACTTGTATCGAACGATCCTCCCTGGGCTGGGCGGGACGCGCTTCAGCTGGGGAAATAAGCTGGGAAATAGCAGGCCGCTGATTAGCGCAAATGAATCTCTCGGAATCCGGCGGCCAGCTCAGGGAATTGGTTAGATCTCGATCGTTCCCCTCCCACTCCGGGTACTGGGTTGGTCATTCACTTCTCATGAATTCTTCGATATTCAAGGCAGGCGGGTCGGTGGCGATCCTACCGTTCATCTTGTTATTCAACCACTTGTTCACCTCCAAAAGATGTTTGCTCGTACAGGTCTTCGAACGCTCGTAAGTCATCGCTCGCTCCATCGCTTGCCACCGCTTCCGCCTCTGTTTCACGAGAATCAGGGAGAGAGAGAGAAGACTGACGTCCTGTTTCGCGTCGCGTGTGTGGCGTTACAGAGCTCCCTCCCACCCCGTCAGTTTGCGGCTACTACGCGGGTTCTTGCGCACGCTAGGTTCCTCTCGGATAGCAGTAGGAAGAAGATCGATGATGTACGTCCCGACGCTTTCCGTTTCTTCTCTCCCCGCAGATACATTCCCGCTAACTCTTGCTTCCTCTACACCCCTCTTGACAGGCGGTAAAACAAAATCCGCTCGTAGTATTCATGAAAGGTACCCCCGACGCACCACAATGCGGCTTTTCCCGCGCCGTCTGTCAGATCCTCGATGTGCAGGGCGTCCCGCGTGAAAAGTTGGTGACGTACAACTGTTTAGCGGATTCGGAGTTGAGGGAGGGGATCAAGGAGTATTCCGAGTGGCCGACGATTCCGCAGGTTTATGTAAAGGGAGAGTTTGTGGGTGGCTGTGATATTGTGCTTTCTAGTGAGTTGCAGGTTCTTCTTCTTGTCTCTACCCCCTTCCCTCTGCCTTGTTAGCCCTGCATCAACACCCTCTTCGCCCATTTCTCTTTTTGCGGTATTGGCGAAACAAAGGCTGATAACCTTCCCTCTTCTTCTTTCTTTGCGCCGCGCGCAGTGCACCAATCGGGTGAACTAGAGAAACTTTTGATGAGCGAAGGACTCGTCTCGGAGGAACTCCCCGCGGACGCACCGACACCCACCAACCAGCAATAAATGGATGCCAAATGCAACTACTATGGGTATCAAAGGACGATGATAAAAAAATGATATTCTATCAGGTTATCACAACGGCTAGAAGAAACCGCGGCGGGAATGCGTGTATCATCAGGCCGTGTGCACGCATAAAGTGGACGCATGCACGTGTCGTCGGATCGCAATAATCACCGGAATACATTGAGAACCACAGACGACACAAGCGAAAAGACGGCTCGGAGGCTAGACATTGTTGTGGTGTGCGTCAACATGCGTTCACATTGCATCTCTAACCCCCTGGTTCGCAAGATGAGAGGATTGCTCCTCCAGCGGCTACGAGCGCGCGCGCATGCTGCCGTAGCATCATTTCCCCCCTTTTCCCCATCCCTTTTCGCCCCTCTGTGCCGTTGATCCTGCATGCAGGGGTTTAAGAGAGAGAGTTGGACGATCATATGGTTACCTACGCCACACAAAGACTCAGTCGCTCCCGCCCGAGGTCATTTGGAACGCGCGTTTTCGAGATCCGCTCGCCGTCTGGCTGTATATACATGAATCTAGAGTATTGCTGCAATCCGGACGTGGTAAAAAGGTGTTTGAACATAATCTAGTTTCCTTTGCTCTAACGTGCTCTGTGCTGTGTACTCGTGCAGGATGCAGTGCGTCGATGAGCGCGGTCTGGCAGCGGGTCGCCGTGCTTCGACAGAAGTATAGGGCATGCAGGACACAGCCGTTGGGTTTAACCCGCCCGACTGAGTGAGTGAATGGGTGGAGGAAGCGAGTGCACGAGCTCAAAGGTACCTTGTAATCACCGACCGAGCGGCCGACCGATGTGAATTGACGAGAAAAGCAAGGTCGAGCATGTCTAGTATACATACAACGGGGTAATCATCGTGAATCAACCATTCAACTCCGCCGCCGGAAGCTTTTCGTGGTTGGATGGTAGAAGAAGCTAGGTAGATTGATGGATGGACGGGTGGGATAGATGATGTATTGAGGCATTCTAAAAGGGGGCAGCCGTGTCTAGAAACCGGTAGGGTTTTCTCGTAATGTGAGCTACAGCAAAAAACAACAACAGGAAAACACCATATATCAGTCACAGTGAATCATACGTATTCATGTCAGGTTGATAGCTGAGATGGAGGACAGATAAACCCAACGTCCGTCGCCTCGACCAACCGAGCAAACGCAACGCAAAGGACGGACGAAGCAGACCTGCACGAAAAAAACCAAACGCACCTTTGTGAATTTCGGAACGCGATGCACTGATTTTCGATAACCCGGTGACGTCGGGTTGAACGTTGTGTATTTATCTTTTGGTGACATTTCTGCCTCGGTCGGGAGGAGGAGCGCTCGGTCCTACACACGCCGAGGGAGCGGGTGTTGTGAGGAGAAGGGAGGGAGGGTAGGTAGGTAGGTAGGTACAGAAGGAAGGAGGAAAGGCGGAGGAGAATGGAATGAGGAAAAGGTGGAGCGACGAGGAAGGACGAGGGACAAGTCAAGGGAAAAGAAGGAGATGCGGATGAGTAAATTGCCGAGATGGGATGAGGGAGAGAGGCGGGACGGGCAACTTACGAGCGCCTTGCAAGCCACTCCTGACTCTTGTACAGCCGCAATCACCTCGTCAACCGCCTTCATCCGTTTCCGCTGGTTTGCCTTGCGTGTAGGTGACATGCGCCATGGTGATTTCCTAGTAGTCGCACAAAGAAAGAAGAAGGAAAAGGACAGACAACAAGGCGAGGCGATAACAGAAGGGAAGAGAGGGGAAGGATGAGGATGCAAGTGTAAGTGTGCGTGTGCGGAGTAGGACGGGAGAGGCGCCGGACGAACCATAGTAGACCGCCAAAGGAAACACTAGTCGCTCTGAATGGTCCAAACATGTTGTTGTATGCACTTTGTGTGAATTACTGAATACCTTGTCTCGTCCCTTACCACCTGACCAAACTTATTTAGGTTACCACGATATCATCTCTGAATCAGACAACTCTCCTGCCCGATCACGCTCCTCCTCCCTCCCTCGGAGCGAGATTTCAAAGGAAAGCGGAAGCGAAAAGTGGGGAAATGTGGCTTAGTCAGCTCGGGTTAACCGATCGGATGATACCTCTCCTATATGGAGGCGAGGAGGATGCAATCAGTCCAGAGTATGCCATCTTGGCGGTGACCTCTAGTTTCTAGTGGTGATAACCGAGCAGCAACAGCAGCGTACAGGAACAATCAATGTCACTCCGAATTACGACCCAGCCGCTGAGACGGCGTATAGCGGCTTCAGCATGCCGCCTTTGCGCGTCAGTCGACTCGACAACAACGGCGGCGGCGGCGGCGGCGCGACAGCAATGGCAGACTACACGTCCTTTCTCTTTCCACAATAAACCATCAATCCATCACCAACGAGTAGGAAACGCACGTCCTTTCTTTCACCGTTTCGCATCAACAGCAGCAACCGCCTCCCGCTCGTCTACGGGTGATGGTCCAACAGTGAATATCCCGGAATTCCCAACACACGCAAACCGCCCACCCGTCGGCGGCGGGTTGGAGAAACAAGAAATCCAGGGGACGGCGCCGTCGTTTGATGCGCTTAAAGCGGATGAAGACTGGGGTGAGGATACCGAGTTGGTCTCGCCCGAGGAAGCCAAGATATATATCACTGGACCGGCGCTCACGGTACGTCTTTGGTGTCTCTAAACCATGGCGTTTCGTATATGCTTTGAGCTGTACAAGGTGGCCTGCATACTGACACACTGTTTGAATGCCTACCATTCTCTCTCCCTTTCCCCCGATCTTCTGTCCGGACCAAAAAACACACACACAGCAACTCGTAAAAATCGCGTCCCGTGAACCCGACTGGAACCCTGCACGCCCGCATCTGGCCTTACGGTTGGCCGTAGAGAGCGGCGGATGCCATGGGTACCAATACGAGATGAAACTCGAGGAACTAGTGGGCACGTCGTCGTCGGAGGGTGGCAAGGCCGTCAATGTTGATGATTAGTGCGTCCTTTTTTTTACTGTTTTTCTGGCATACGACGCGAGTGAGCAAGTTCAAGAGGAGCTGATGTTTTTGTTTATTGTTGCGGTGTGGTTTGGGTAGTGTGTTCAATGTCGGCGGTCCGAAAGGGGAGCCAGCGGTGCCGGTGGTTATTGATCTGATTTCGTTGGGGTTGCTTAAAGGTAAGTTTTGTTATCTCCTCTCACCTCCTCCCGCTCTTCCCGTCTCTTTCTTTTTCCCACGCAATTCCGTTCCATTCCTCTTCCCGCTTCCAAATCTTAAATTCCTCCGCGCTTCCATCCTGCGCGCAGCTCTTGCAGTCTTGTATCAGAACCAACTTTGTACTTCCATTACTCATACACATGGGTGCTCGTTTTTCTTTTGGGAATAGGATCGACCCTGCATTTCGCTACCGAGTTGATCGGGTCGGCTTTCGGGATCAAGGATAACCCACAGGTACGTTTTCCTTCCTCTTCTTCTCGTCGTTTGGTCGGGCGCTACCCCTTCCCCCAGCGCGGATGATAGTCCCCGCTTTACGCAGTGTACTGATCGCCCGCTTTGCTGGATTGTTTTGAACACAGGCGAAAGAAGCTGGTTCGTGTGGATGCGGTATTTCATGGGAAGCAAAGTAGACACACCCACACATACGGTTGGGACGATATTACGTGTTTTTGATATCGTGGTTGTTGGGGCCCGTGGCTGGGACCTGGTGCTGTATCATTCTAGAGGATACAGGAGAGTTTGACGGAACGGTCGTGGGGGAAATGGTGGCGGGAGGGAGGGGGTTTCGAACACGGAGAAAAAAAGTGTTGTATTGGATAAGGCAAGATGAGTTGTGCATGGCCGTGTCAAACCGACTCAGATAGCCCTTAAGACGCCACCTTGTTACTATCCTTTTCGCCCTGCCGTGCGTATTTCTCCATCATTTACCACCCATCAGTCAATGCCAGTCTATCAATGGCGTTGACCATGCTCGCTCTCTCCGTACGCGTATGTGCTCATTCCGTCTGTCCGGGACTTCATAGATGAATCGACTGGAAAGATGGAGATAGAGTACAGCGGGCTCGGGGCAAGGTTTGCGTAGTTACACCTAGCTCGAGCGCATAATATCTTGTGGTGGTGGTAATCGACTCTCGGGAGCGCTGCAGTCGTTGTCGCTGTCGTATATCATTCCTGGTGGTGTCGGAGAGGCCCTATCTTGCATCCCGGCCAGCGCCCGGTCTTTCAGATGAAGAACGTCTTGCGTGTGTCCGTGCCCATCAGCATGAACATATTTATTTCATGACTTGGTTTGATTTGTTCGCCTCGGTGTCTCCTCTAGCTTGCATCCCGCTGCTCGAAAAGCTATCTGCACCTGCACTTGGCAGCACCTGCTCCCGTATCTGATTATGGTCTTATTGTAAATCATATATCATCGTTGATGATGGCGATAAGTCTTTCGTATCATCGGCAACCGCTTGCTTCCTGAATACTAGAGCGAGGATGCGAGACACAAGTAACGCGACCAAGAGACTACTAGCGACCTCATTTTCGACATCTTTTCGAAGTTTTCGCTCGACTGTCGGCTCTTCGCCTTCTCGTACAAGTCTGCCGGACAGAGTCTTGTGAGATACAGAAGCGAGTCAGGCGGTCGACAGGTGATGGCGCGAGACTTCCGATTGTGATATGTGCAATGATACTGAATCTTCGGTGTCGTCGGAGGAACATCCGGCGGGACGACCCGACCATTGAATGCCGTAGTCGCAAGCGCTGCTTTGATATCGATATTCGAGGAAGTCCTACGAGGGTTTGAAATATGGTTGAGAGGTCGATGTGTGCACAGACTAATTAGGTAGTTGTGATATACATAGTCGCGCTCATGCGTGACTACTGTTATTGATATTTCACATATAGCTAGGAGCATGGTTTTTACAACAGAAAGTCAGGCGTCGTTTAATCAAATGGCGACCGCCTTGTAATACTTGGTTCAGTCTAAGGCTACATTGTGAAATTTGGATGGTGTTCGCTACAATGCTGATGATACTTTGATGCTTGTCGTTCGGATTTCTCCGCTAGTTGATACCGTGTGTAAAGCTGTTGAGAGTTGTGAGTGGGTATTATACTGTGAATTCTCTGGACGGCTTTGGGTTCGGGTTAACCATATGCGATCTCGTGTATAGATCGTCCAGTTGCATGTTTGGTGTGTTGTAGAACCGTTGCATGACGAGCAGATTCGAGACTGGAAGAATTTGACGAGGGATTGATTATCCGGAAGGCTCGTATCTGGAAAGTCGATGTTGAACTGTTTCATACACGTAAGAATATATCAGTTTGGCAGTAGATTCAGTAACGACTTAGAACACACGACGTACGCTGAGAATTCTCCTCGCCAAGACGACGAATTTCCTCTTGGAATGCCTTGAGCATTGCATTCCTCTCTGCGAGATCGGATTCCAGAACAGTCAAGTGCTCTGCGGGCGGTAAAAACGGTTGTTATCAGTATAAACTTCATGTCATTGTTGCCAAAATACAACGTACCCTTGCGCCTTGCTCGGAACGTTCTTGCAGAAATCCGATTCCTCACGCGTTTACGCTCACGAGCGCTCAACGCCTTGTACTCTTCCGTCTTCATGCCCCACATCATCCCGTTTCGCTCGACGCCTTCAGGCTCAGGATCTCCTTCAGCATCGTCATCTTCACCCGATATGCCATCGGAACCCATCTCCACCTCGCCGCTGTGTCCTCTATGACCTTGTGGTCCCGAGGCGGGTCTCTTTCGACTCTTCTTGGCCGGTTCGGGAGACGGATTTCGGCTGCTGAGGGTCTGACCGCCGTATTCAGATGGAGCCGCACTGGAGGCCACAGTGACAAGCACATCGTCGTCTTCCGCTTGATTATAAAAAGCAGAGGGTCGGCCTGGCATTCGCGAAGCTGCGTTGGAAAGCATAGCAGGTGAGATGGAGCTGTGCTGATTGGAGAGTGATGCGGATCTGCTCATGACAGGCGCTCCCATGGTCTGTTGTCCAGTGGACTGGTTGGGCATCATATAAGGTGGGTCTTGAGTGGAATAGGTCTGGAATTGGCTCCAACCTGCCTCTACCGATGACTGATGGAAATGCTGCTGGTGCAAATGCTGGTAGGTTGGTGGCATAGTGTTCAGTTGCATCTGCGTGCGTCCCATGCTGAATCCCTGGTGCATTTGGGTGAAATCCGAGGGCTGGAAACGGTTCAGTCCCTGTTGATGAACCTGATGCATCGGTGCCGACGTCTGTTGCTCTATCGGAACTGACGTAGTTTCCGGCGTAGATGATTGAAGGGCAACAGAGACAGCCGATGAGGAAACTCCCGATGATGCAGAGTCGATTCGTGAAACGGGTAGTCTTTCGCTGCTCGTCGACTGCAGACTCTCTTTTCGATTTTTGGCGCTCGGGTTGAGATGATGCTGTGGGAATGGGAAACCGTTGGCACCTGCTGGAGCTGTGACATTCGGCATTCCTGCTGTCCCGGGAGTGAACCCATTGAAAACACTGAGGTCTGGCCATGGAACAACGTTGTCACCCATCGTAAAGCCCAGCGACGGCGATGGAAATGGAAAGACAGTCGCGTTTCCCTGTCCATTCGCTGCCGGCGGAGTGAAGAATGGGTTCACATTGCTGTATAGTGCCTGCCACGGCGAGAACAGGGAAACAGAGCTGATGTTCAGCGGTGCAGCCTAGTTCAAGCGAATCCAAAGTACATGTTTATGAGCGTGATTTCAAGCGGTTAAGGAGAACGCAAAAACCACTTACCATTTCGGGTTCGGTCTTTTGCATCATCATTTCTGGTGGGAGTGGGGATGGAAAATGCTCAATAGTCATGTGAATTGAGGGTTTGATATCGTCGCGAGGCACCGGCCTCTCGTTCGCAGCCATAATAAGACGAAGTGTGTGTTATTGGATAGGATAATACCGTTGGTTTGTGACTTGGGCGCCGTGATGAGAGATGAAGCTAGGACCTTCGAACAACCTCCGATGAGTGGCCAGCCGTTCGAGCGAAGGGTTGAACTATTATATGTGGTTTCTTCTCAACCGTAACGACGGAGCTGGTGGTTTCCGGCACGGCCTTTACAGACGGTGGAGGTGTTGGCCGATAGCTATTTGAGGTTCACCAACTGGTTTGTCCGTTCGTGTGGAGAGCGAGCGTCTTGGCAGTCTCAATAGCTATCTCGATACTAGCTATACTAGCACTCTGTCAAGCGTGAAAACTTAGGTGAATAAACCCCTTGCGCCGTGGAGCCACTTATCGTGTAGGGCAACTCGGGTTTTGACTATAGTGCGGTTGTTAATGCGGTCAACATGACTACAAAGAACGGTATCTAAAATGCTGCTGAAGACTGCGCTATTCGTGAGGAGATAAAGTTTTCGAGATCGGTGGAAGAGCATGTTACCTGATAGCTTACAGCTTAGCTTACCTGATTCATGAATCAATTGCGCAGAAAGAAGCGGAAGAGCAGTGGCTCGCCGGCGGAAGAAGCTAAGCGTCACAGGGCAACAGGCGTGGAAAGCTTGTGGCCGATGATTCGTGATCCCGGTGCCGTTTCTCCATAGCCGGGGTAGCTGCCGGGGTGTAGTAATACCTTGCAGCGGATGCATGCACGGTCGCAGAGCTGTTTGCACGAAACTTTTTATAGTGTCGTACTAGCTGCTAAGGCGCTGTTCATGACAAATGGAGATGACATGGAGAACGCTAACTCTTTCTCCTCCACTTTCACCCAGTTTCTCCTCCCGACAGCAGCTCCGACCCGCAAACCCCGACCCTCTCAATTCCTCCGTATCTCGGCCGGCGAATGACACACGATATCTAACCCATGGTACAGTCAGAGCCGGGTCAGTCACCTGTCGGTTAAGGAAAGGCTTGGAGGCTGTCCGCTAGGCTGTCGCAGCTGCTGTCGCTGTGACGGTGTGGCTGTGGCGGTGATTGACATACGGCCGCCGGCGAGCTACCCGGTCATGGGGAGACGCTAACGAGTCAACGACTGCAATCTCACAAGCAGATGGGGGACAGAGGGAAAGCCGCCGATCCGTTCTAGGACCCCCGTCACTTACTTATAGCCCCGGCCGGATTTTTGTCCGCCGGAGGCAGAGATTTTGAGGGAAAATGGCTCTAGCCTCGGCCGGAGATTTGTCCGCCTCGCCAGTCTTTTCGCCTTTTTAGCGACTAGCCTCGGCCGGAATTTTGTCCGCCTGCCATCGGATATCAGGGGAAATTCCCAGAAAATTTTCTACACTTTCAAGATTTCGTATCTCGACCACTATTTTGTCACTTCCTGGTTAGATCAAATCGATTTCAGCCTCGCGGCGCGACTGAGTTGTAAATCTGGACTTTTGCAGTTTTGTCACTTTTGTGGAATGCTACTCGGCGAGTCCGGCGGCCTTGGTCGCCGGCCGCCGAAAAAGTACCCTCGGCCGGAATTTGTCTGCCAGAGGCCCTCCGGGCGGGCAGCTTTTTGTCCGCCAGACCCCCTAAATCAACCCTGAATCCGGCCGGGGCTCCCGCAAGTGACGGGGGTCCTTCCGTTCTTATCGGTCGCCATCAAGTTTTAGCCCCTTGTCTCGCTACAGTTACAGTTCGACAGTTCTGGCACAGCTTTCCTTTTGAGTGCGACTGTTTAAAGGCAAGAATTTAGAATGCCGCCAGACCAACGGAGCACAAGGAGCATAGAGCAGCATTTATCGTAGTACTTGCATCAAGCTACTGCTACTGCCAAATGACTCTCCAAACCCGCAGAGTGGTCGAGAGGATAAATGAATAGGCGGTGCTTTGCGCTTGACGCTTGTAGGCGTTGAATTTCTGGTGGTCGCATTTACAGCTGCACACACTTGGTCGCAACAGGTATCCAGCATTTCTATCGCCAGCTTTCGCCACTCTCGTTCTCGCTCAAGTCGACGATATTGGATAAAGTGCCACGCTTGTTCAGTTGAAATTCCCTTTCGAGGAGATGGAGTTCCTGAAACGGCTAACAAACACCGGATAGAGTTGAGCAACCAATCCTCGAGGAAACGTTTGAATAGCTAGGAAATAGCCCCATCATAAAGCAGCACCTACGGTTAGCTTCCATCACCGAGCCCCAGCGCGACCGCCAAACCACAGGTATAATACTGTAAGGGCAACAGCCACGGAAGCTGTCACGGAAACTCGTGCGGGCTTGCGGAGTCACCTGTCGCATCCTCCGTGCTTGCCTCCGCCCAGGAAGACCCAGGAGGTCGCAACCAAAGCGGCTTGCAAAAACATCTTATCTACCTTTCTCTTGAATTGCAAAGCCTTCTTTTCATCCTCCCGCAGCTACGTTTTTCGTTGCCAGACTGCGGTCGAGCGCATCCAGTATTTCCTTGCTTTCCCGGTCGTGAGACGTTTACGCCGGACAGGGGGGCGATGTCGGATGACCTATTTAAACAAGCTCCAATAACAACCAAATATCAGCTAACACGTGTGAATGTATTGCCATCACAAGGCTTTAGGTCCTGAGACAGTCTCTTCATTTCAAGGAAGGTAAATCTTGTTGCCAACCGCTCAATACGTCGTACTACAAGTTATTCAGCCCTGCATGCTTTGTCTAATCGTGGATAGGCCGCTCGCTGGCGATCTGACATGTGTGAGACCGGTCAGGCATCCACTACTGTCGTTCCCTGTAGGCGCAGATATTGAAATGGGTCACCTCATGTATGCGCTGAGGTCCGAGTTTCAGATACGGTGAGTGATTGTCCACGAGAACTACGTCGAAATCGAAATGAACACCGCAGCAGACGCGATTAAGGGGTGACAAATATGTAGCGGCAAAGAGTTGAACGAGATGGCTTGTTCCGACATACGTAAAAACCAGCCTTTGCTGATGGACGCGTCGCCATCAGGCACGATGCATCGAAAATGAATCGGTACAAGCGATCTCGTCAAGAGGCCGTTCGACCGGACTTTCGGTCGACGGACCCCATGTTCCCAATATGTTGTGATATAACGGCACTTCTGGGACGCAACACGCATGAGCGTGGAAGCTACGCAGAAGCTGGTCGACCGTAGCCATCTGCCAGAAGATACGAGAAGCGGTCGGATTCCTCTTTCAGCGCCACCGGTACGTCCCTAAACGTTGTTGAATGTGATATGAACCCGGTCTGCTTGACCAAATCTCGGAATGTAAAGACCTCCTGACCAGCGACACAAGCGAGGGATCAGCCTCTGCATACCGATAAACACGCGTTCGCCCCTTGCGTACTCACCGGCAACACACCAAACGGCTCTTGACCATTGCAGACCCTCTCCCTTAGCCTTTTCGAGTACAGTAGATATTTTCTTCCCCTGACTCGGTCATTGTGGCCATACCCTAGCATCTTGATCTTCATTTCTTCCAGCGTGCGGACACACCAGCTGCAATGCCAACCGGCATCCGCTAGTCCCGTATCATCTGCCCGACTGTGCCCGTATTGAAGGGTATCGTTGTCCGTTTGCAGCACGTAAGTGACAACTTTTGGTGGCCAGTAACCGTCGTCTGACAGCGGAAAGTTGAAGCCGTACCGGTAATTCTTGACGTTGAGATGTAGTTAAGAAGGAAAGCCTTGATACGCGGAAAGCAAGGATAGGGTATCGCGGGAAATGATTCCGTCTACGTCGGAGTGCAGGATCAGGCTATCTGAAGGAAGGGTACCCCGCGAAGCGTGGTCGCGAAGCAGCTCCTTGATGCGCTGTCGCATCGTGGCCTCGTATTCGAAGCATCCGGAAGGGAGGTCTGGTACTAGGTCGTCGACGGCAAGATATATAATCTTGTCTCGAGGGATAAAGTCGAATCGATTCTTCCTTTTGGTTGGCGCCTCGTTGTGAAGCCACTCTTCATCAAAGTATCTGCGTTCCGGGGTTCCCGCAAATGGCACGTTAGCCTCGATGCACGGGTGACGATACAGATGAAGGACATAAAGCCTCTCATCCGTGCCCTGGCGTGGACCTACAAACCGAACCAACATCGTCCCATCGACTCGGAGATCTCTGACGGACGTGGTGACTCACACGACCGTGTATATGCGTACATCGCTAGAGAGAGCTTGAGCAGGAGCTCGAATGGCCTGCTTGAAGAAGGGTTTCCGGTCAGGTCTCATTCGCTCATATTTATGGTCACGGAGGCGGAGGTGGGGACGACTCACTACCAGGTAACACGCAAACCCGCAGTCGAACCCAAACTCACGCAATACTTTGCGATCGAATATGATCCACTATTCCATCTACTATTCCATCATTATTCCTCCACCAACCAGTTCACAATCTGTTCCCTCAGCCGCTCATCGACGCAGGCGCATCGTTGCTATAGAGTTGCAGAGGTGTCTAAATCATTTTGGCTCTTGCAAGGATCCTTTGAGATTACGGGTAGTCCCACTGCGGTATTCGAGTGTGAAGCAGCACAAAGGTAAATCATATTAAATATAAGGGAAAAAAGGACAGGCACATGTTTCGTGAATTCACTTGTTTCATCTAGTTGCTACATCAATAGTTGGTGCATCGTCATCCACCCGTTCAATGATCCAATACACTGCCATTCAATTCTTTCATTCACTTTTGTGTTCCGTGGCGATTCCAATCAACGTCCATATGCGAGATGAGATCCGTGTATCGCGATCCGACTCCAAAGGTGTGGTAGGCGATTACAAAGGAACAATGGCAACAGGAACAACCTCAATATTCTGCTGTTGTTGCTGAACATCCCTCTGGTGGAGACCTGACGAAGCACCAGCGGTGAACGGGTTGGTGCCCGACGAGTAACCCATGCTGTCCGATGTGGTGTTGCTGGTGGTCGTACCGGCGGATGAGAACCCAGTGGAAGGGTTAGTGTAGTTGGCGCTGTTGGGTGCGTTCAAGGTGTTGGTTCGACCGTAAGTGGACGAGTTGGCGACGCTGGCTCGACCGGTCTGGAAAAGAGGTCGGACGAGGGAGTAGTAGACCTTTTGAGCGTTGTTTGCTCCGGGGTAGAGGAGCCAGATGAGGAATGCGAGCTTGAAGGTGAAGTATTGAGAGAAGTAGTAGAGGACTACTCGGAGGGCTGCGGATTCAACAAGGTTGAGGAGTCCGACTAAAGGAAGGTGGAAGGTCAGTAAGGATGCAAGGATATGCAAAGAGAAAGGAGGCAACGTACAGATGATCCAGTAGGTCAACCACTGCTTGTCATCACCCTGCGCGGGAGACTCAAGCGCCCGACAAGACAAGTAGGTGGGCAAGGCCCATCCAACAAGGTTGGTGATCGGCTGAGCCATGCCGAACAAGTTCAACAAGATCAAACCAGCCAACGTTGTTCCGAAACCAAGGACACCGTACGTCTTGGGAATGTTGGTGCGTGCCTCAAACTCGTTTAGGAAGCCGTACTTGGAGAGTTCTCGGTCGAGGGCGTTGAGCTGTCGTTGCGACGCAGCAGAAGTCTGCTGGACAAGCGGGTGTTGAGCAGTGACTTCGGCCAAGTGAGATACTCGGGCGGAAGCGGCAGAAGAGAGACGTCGAGAAGTATCTTGGGCGTCCTGGATGGCCTGAGAAGTTTTGGCAGAGGCCGTGTTCAAACCTTCACGGGTCTTGTCAGCGGCGGTGGCAGCAGCGTCACGGGTTTGGTTGGCAGCGTTCGCCGCAGCGTCACGGGTTTGATTGGCAGCGTTCGCAGCAGTCTCCCGAGTACGGTCGGCAGCGTTCGCAACGGAGTCTCGAGTGTCACGGGCAGCTTGGTTAGTGCGTGCGGCGGCGTTATCAGCGACATTGGCGGCCTTGTTCGCTGCGTTATCGGCAACGTTACCAGCCCTGTATGCTGCGTTATCAGCAGCGTTGTAGGCCCTGTTTCCGGCGTCGTTCGCGGCGCTCCTGACTTGGTACGAGGCATCCTGAGCAGTGGCTTGGGCACGGTATGAAGCGTCCTGAGCGGTGGCTTGAGCACGGTACGAACCATCGACGGCAGCGTCTCGAGTTCGGTTGGCCGAGTCGGCCGTAGCGTCGTACGCACGAGCGGGTGCATTGGCAATGCCGTGAATAGCGTTGGCAGCCGAGTCGACGGTCTCGTGGGTGCGCTGAGCTCCAGCGTCGATGTTGTTGTGGGTTTGAGCGGACATTCTGCAGAGAGGTCGAGCAAAGGTTAGCGAGTGATTCAGGTGAGAAGGGAAGTGATGGCACTCACTTGAAAGTAGAATGGGTAGATGGTTCTGTGTTCTATGCAGTTGAGTAAAAGGAAAAGGATGGGACCTTTGACTCGACCTATATATGCTTTCCCCGATTTCGCTTTTCCCTTTTTGTCAGAAGAGCGTGGAAGGAAGTGCCGCTACGTCATGAGAGAATTTGGGAACCAAAAAGAAACAGCTCCAAATGTCGTCATCACCCGAGCGCACGCGACCAGGGAGATGGCCCGTAGATCTCCGTAGAAACGTAGAAAAGGTGGAAATAAAAGGCCGAAGGCCGAGCCAAGCAGAGAGGGGAGGAAATTAGAGCCCGATTGCCGTCTACGGCTCGCTTTACCCGGATTTCGTGACGAGTGGTTTCCAATTCAAAAGTACTGAAGCAAGAAGAGCAGAGCGTGAAATTACCCGTCGTGGTTGACGGACAAGACCATGCTGGGCAGGACGATCAAGACTCTCTCAACAGGACTCGCACGACACATGACTACCTCTGTCTTCACTCCGACTTCGGGCTTGTCCGCGGCCTCGAATTCCAACCCAGTCTCGAAACACTCGAGGCACTCACTCATTCCAGTATTCCACGATTTGTCACAGCTACGGAGATGGCGCAAACATGCGAGGGAACGAGGGAGTGTTGGAGTGGTGCCTACGATGGGAGCGTTGCATGACGGGCATCTGGAGCTAGGTGAGTGATAGCGACGTTGAAGTGAATTCGGAGAGGCAGAGAACATACGGAGCGGCTCAGGGGTCGAGGACGGACGTAGGTCGCTCGAGCGTCGGTGTCCTCTAAGTCTCGAGCGATAGGTTCCAAGAACGACTCTGAGGCTGTCGTAGACTGGCTGAGCGTACTCCTCTTTTCCTGGTGCACTCAGTTTCCGCTCACTTCTTTAGAGCGGCGTAGGTGGCTCGCGAGCGTCGTGTTTTCTTCGTGTCGCGAATCACGAGTACCGAGGATTGTCCTGAAGTCGCCCTAGATCAGTTGGATCAAAGGTCCTCCAAGCGCGCGGATCAGCCAAAGGTCAAAGCATTCCCTCGGTACTTCCGGTGTTCCTCTTCGGCATTCCTGACTCAGGTCGCGCAAGAACAGTAGCTCGTTCGACTATGCAGGTGCAAGATACTGTGTTTTCGAATCAGTTTAGCATCTGGAAGCAGCACCCAGTGTTTCCAACAATGAGGGTTTGGGCTCTTTCACTTGCGGTCGCGCCGAAGCAGCGATCCATAGGCTCCGTTGTCCGAAGCTTGTTCTTCTGATGGACTTCCAAAACGTTATTGCGTTGTTCGGCAGTCGCTGCTTTCGACTATGCATTTACGAGGCGGCGTACGCCCAGAGTTAGTCCAGTGAAGCCACATTCAGTATCTGTCCTCAGCACGCGTCCATAGGGGTCCTCCGATACCGCATTTATCCGGTGTGACATGAGATTAGACGATCTGGCTATGTCGATTCCCGCAAGCTGTCTGAATCAGCATTTTCTGTCCTCGCTTCGTATCTTTTCTTCTGCTCATTCGCTAATAACCGCTTCTCTCGCAGTCCGCCGCTCAATGGACCAAAACAAATACACTTGCCTGACACTATTCATCAACCCGACCCAATTCGCGCCACACGAAGATCTCGCCTCATACCCGCGGACTCTGGATCGTGACGTGGAAGTCCTAGAGGGTTTGGTCGGAGAAGGGTATAAAAAGGAGTGGGAGGGCCGATATGCGGCTGCGCGGGCGCGGCTGGAATCGGTGTCGGGAGTGAAAGAAGCAGATGCAACCGGAGAGCCGCTTGAAGCCCCGCTCGTCGTGTTCGCGCCGTCGAGGGAGACCATGTATCCCCTCTCCACGATCTCAGACGAGGCTTTTGTTGATGAAACAGACGATCTCTCGAGCGCGACTGCCAAAGCGACGACGGGCAAGCAAGTAGAGGTAGGGAAGGACGGTGAAGCGCAGCCGGAAAACGAGGCCACTTCGATGCTCCAGGATACGAGCAAACAACGCGGCGCGTTTGTGCAGGTCAAGGGATGGGGAGATGTTCTGGAGGGTGAAGCGAGACGTAAGTGAGGATTCCTCTCCGTCGCGCGCTCTCCGTTCGCAAACCTTCCCCGCCTACTTGCTAAAGATCGTGTGTTTCGCTGGCCGTAGCACAATTCTTCCAAGGTGTAGCTACAGTTTGTACAAAACTGTTCAACGCTGTTCAGCCGGACCATGCGTATTTCGGGCAAAAGGATATTCAACAGGCGCTGGTCTTGAAGCGAAGTAAGTCTCTCGTATGGCCTTGCTGCCTTCCCCCTTGCTGACTGCACTCTCACTCGCCTGACACAGTGCTGCAAGACCTGCTGTGCGACTCTCCGTCAGCGGAAAACCTGCACATTATTCCGACAACCCGTGACGCCACCACAGGCCTCGCGCTCTCCTCCCGCAATGCCTACCTAACACCACTCGAACGCACGCACTATGCTCCCGCGCTCTTCTCCGCGCTGGGGAAAGCGAGAGAGGTATTGCTGACGGGTCGGACGGCGGGCGAGGCGATAAGCGTTGCGACGGAGGAGCTCAAGACGGTCAAGAGGGAGGCGGAGCGGGAAGGGGTGACGGTGACGGTGACGCTTGATCATGTGGATATCTTTGAGCCGGGCACATTTCGGCGGTTACGCGGGCCTTTGATCCGTTCGACAATGGATGGTGGGGAGGGGGAGAAGAGGAAGGCGGTTGTGGTGGGTGCGATGTGGGTCGGGAGGACGAGGTTGATTGATAACCTGCTAGTCGGGTGGGAAGCCGGGGAAAAGTCATGATCGGTACGACGCAGGTGTGAGGTAGGGAGAACGAGGAAGTGCATAGAATAAATGCTGCGTAGGCGGGCGCAGTTGTAGCGTAGGGTGACAGCTATAGATATTTTGCATGTGCATGATGAATGATCGATGTATTACAGACATCACTACAATGCAAGGTTGCGTGCTCTTTTCGACCGATACTATTCTACTGGATCTGTCGAGGTGCCCTTGAGCCACCCTGATCTTTGTTCCGAGCACACGTCTGAGGAATGGAAATGTTCAGACAGCTGGCACCTCCCAGAGCTTGACCGTTACCTCGGTCAAGACCATCATGCTCGATGTCAGGCCGCCGCTAAGCGCACGCGCTTCTACACTGCGCCTTCCTGCGCGCGCTTCGGCATCAGCGGGAATAATTTTTCCCTTGCCTCGCATTCCTCGCTGCTGATGGACGAGTTTATTTCGATTTCCCCTTCCTCCAGTGGCAAACCCGTGGAAATATAACAAGCTTTCTCTTCACTCACGTCCGCGCCCGTACGTTTGCCTTTGTCTTTTTTCTTTTCAGGATCCCCTCGCTCACACCCATTTACTGTATCACCACAGCTCCTTTTCCCTTTTTTCCGTGTATCACCAGATACGCACATCACACAACCACACAACCCAAAAAGTAGAAATACAAGCAAAAAACAGGAGAATTCGTGAGTCTCTTAACGGTCATTCGCTTTTCGCCACCACCACTACGTTTGCTCACCTTTACACACTGCCCGCAGACATGCCTGCCATGGCTCCTTCCACCACTTCCTCTTCCAAGAGCGCGTCCTTTGACGTTTCCACCTTGTTCGTCGCTGACAAGGAGGCACGAAACGGTGCTGCTGCCGCATTGGCTTCGCAGTCCAAGAACGAGGGTGCCGCATTCTTCGGTGCCATCGGTCTCCCTGCCGCCATCGTCAAGGTGAGTGGCAAACAGGTGTCCCTTTTTTTCTTCTTCTCCCAGCCCGTGCTGACATTCTCGCGTATCTCTCCAGGCTCTCAACGACAAAAAGTCCCCCGAGACCCGTCAAGCCGCATGCGAGCTCATCTCCACCTTGTGCGAACAAGGTGCTACCCAGCAGCTCGAATGCTACATTGTCTCCTCGGAATCCGGATCCGTTCTTCCTTCCCTCCTCGAGGCATTCGCCGACAAGACTCCGGCCGTCGCCACCGCCGCCTTGACCGCCGTCAAGACCTTTGTGCAGAGCATGAACCCCTGGGCCACCGCCGTCATCTTGCCCGCTCTTTTGGAGCAGGTCAAGACTGCCGGTAAATGGCAGGTCAAGACCGGTTCATTGGCCGTCATCGACGACATGGTCAAGTCTGCTCCTGAACAAATGGCCAAGCAGATGCCTCAGATCGTTCCCGTTATGGCTGATGCCGTCTGGGACACCAAGTCGGACGTCAAGAAGGCCGCCAAGTCGACCCTTCAAAAGTCTACCGCCCTTGTTTCCAACAAGGATGTCGAAAAGTTTATCCCTGCGTTGATCAAGGCGCTGTGCAACCCGGTCGAGGAAGTCCCCAAGACCATCCAGCTCTTGTCCGCCACCACTTTCGTTTCCGAAGTCGATGCACCTACCTTGTCCTTGATGGCACCCTTGCTCTCTCGAGGTCTCGACGAACGTCCCACTTCGACCAAGCGAAAGGTCGCCGTCATCACTGACAACATGGCCAAGCTCGTCGACAACGAATACACCGTTCGACCTTTCATTCCCAAGATGTTGCCCGGTTTGATCAAGATCTCGGAGACCATTGCCGACCCGGAAGCCCGAGGTGTCGTCAACCGAGCCATCAAGACCTTGCGAGAGGTCGCCAACATCCCGGAAGGTGATGGATCCAACTTGCCCCCTCTCAAGATCGCCGAGGGACAAGCCTTGGTCGTCAACTTTATCGCCGAATACAAAAAGGCCGGTGCATCCACCTTGCCCGAATCCGACAACGCCGCGCTTAAGTACGCCGGTGTCTTGGCCGCCGGTTTGGTCAACGCACACAACTACGACCAAAACACTTGGGAGTCTACCCTCAACCCTTACTTGTCTATGGCTCTTCCCGGATACGACAGCTTGCCCGTCGTCCGTGAATTGTTGCAGAAGAAGGCGGAAGAGGAAGGTCAGGATGAGCGAGTCTTTGACGACGAAGAGGAGGGTGAGGACTTGTGTAACTGTACCTTCTCCTTGGCATACGGTGCCAAGATCCTGTTGAACACCGCCACCTTGCGACTCAAGCGAGGTCACCGATACGGTCTTTGTGGTCGAAACGGTTCCGGAAAGTCTACCTTGATGAACGCCATTGTCAACGGTCAAGTCGAAGGTTTCCCCGACAAGTCTGTCGTCCGAACTTTCTACGTCCAGCACGACATTGATGGATCCGAGGCCGAGATCTCGGTTGTTGATTGGGTTCTTGCCGATAAGCGATTGCTCGCTACCCCCTCCGAAATCGTAGCCACCTTGCAGGAAGTCGGTTTCGATGACGAGAAGCAGAAGGTCCCCATTGGTGCGCTTTCCGGTGGTTGGAAGATGAAGCTCGCGCTTGCCCGAGCCATCTTGTTCAAGGCCGATATCTTGTTGCTCGATGAGCCTACCAACCACTTGGACGTTGTCAACGTTACCTGGTTGATCGACTACTTGACCTCGTTGACCAACTGTACCTCGATCATCGTTTCCCACGATTCCGACTTTTTGAACCGATCCGTTACCGATATCTTGCACTTGAACCGATTCAAGATCAAGCGATACCCCGGTAACTTGGAAGACTTTGTTCGAATGGTCCCCGAAGCCAAGTCCTACTACACTCTGGAGGCCGCCGAGGAGTACAAGTTCAAGCTCCCCAACCCCCCCATGTTGGACGGTGTAAAGACCAAGGAAAAGTCCTTGCTCAAGATGCGAAAGGTCAACTTCCAGTACCCTGGATCACCCATTCAGCAGCTGTACGACATTTCATTGCAGGTCTCCCTGTCTTCCCGAGTCGCCATCTTGGGTCCCAACGGTTCCGGTAAATCCACCTTGGTCAAGTTGTTGACTGGTGAAACCGAGCCCAACGGTCCTGGTGGATCGGCACCCGGTGAGGTCTGGAAGCACCCCAACTTGGTCATCGGTTACGTTGCCCAACACGCTTTCCACCATATCGATCACCACTTGGACATGACTCCCTTGGACTACATGTTGTGGCGATACCAGACCGGCGAGGATTTGGAGGAACTGCAAAAGGCCAACCGACAGTTGACCGAGGAAGAGATGCAAAAGATGAAGGAAGGTGGTAACGTCATCGTCGAAGGTGTCAAGCGAGTCATTGACGAGCTTGTCGCCCGAAAGAAGCTCAAGCAGTCGTATGAATACGAAGTCTCCTTCAAGGGCATGTCTTCCACCGAAAACATCTGGCTGTCTCGAGACGAATTGATCAGCCGAGGTTTCGAAAAGAAGATTATGGAACTTGACACACGTGAGGCCCAGCGATTGGGTATGATGCGTCCTTTGGTCCGAAAGGAAATCGAACAGCACTTTGCCGATTTCGGTCTCGAGGCTGAATTCGTCTCGCACAACACCATGCGAGGTTTGTCCGGTGGTCAAAAGGTCAAGGTCGTCTTGGGTGCCGCCACATGGCGACGACCCCACGTCATCTGTTTGGACGAGCCTACCAACTACTTGGACAGAGAATCGTTGGCTGCCTTGATTGAAGCCTTGAAGGAGTTCGACGGTGGTGTGTTGGTTATTACCCACAACCGAGAATTCTCCGAATCCATCTGTTCAGAAGTCTGGGCTATGCGAGACGGTCGATTGGAGGCATCTGGTCACAACTGGCTTGAAGTACGTTATCATTCGTTTTGTTTTCGTAATGAACATTTACTGACTCTTTCTCTTCTTTCTATAGGGCCAGGGAACGACCAAGATCGAAAAGAAGGAAGACGAAGAGGACACCTTCGATGCCATGGGTAACAAGGTTGCCAAGGTTGAGAAGAAGAAGAAGCTTTCTTCCGCCGATCAGCGAAAGGCCAAGAAGGACCGAATCGCCAGGCGAAAGCGAGGAGAGGAAGTCTTCACCGACGAAGAACTTTAAGTGCTGTTCTGCGGGTAATCATACCCTCTTCACGCTTTTCCGGGGCTCTTCGCCTTCTATAGAATTTCGAGACGCTTGATCATTGGTGTAGTTGCTACATTCGTTTGTAATATTAAGGTGCATCTATACGCATAATTGGGGAACGACTACATATCCTGAACGTTTCGTTCGAGCATGCGCTTCTTTGTCTGTCAGTTGCAAGGTGATAGCATATGCACTGCCATGCCATTCACTGGCTGTTCAGCACTGCGCCGACTCTATGATGGGACGCGCCTCGCTAGCTTCGTGGTCATCGCCGCCTGACACACAACAGTCGTCATAGTGAGATTTCTCAGGATCCATCAGTTATGATATGGGTCTCAAACAGATTATAGCAGTATAGACAAAACTACATCTGATCCCGGCCTACCCCTCAGTATCCCAACTTGGGAAACGGCCGGGACAATGTCTCTTGTGGCCTATCCTCGTTGATCTCACTAATTCCAGCATCCTGGGATACCGTTCCCTCCCTAACCATATCCTGCTTGAACGTTTCAAGCAACGCCAACACATCGTCTATCGCTTGCTCCTCGATCTGATGGTGTACGACAAACCTAGCACCTCCGACCGTCAGCGGGTTCTCCGGGAACATTTCTCGCCCGCGTTTAATCATTTCTGGTGCTTTGATGTTGAGTGACGACAAGTCAAGCCAGACCATGTTGGTTTCAGTCGGGACGAGAAGACGACCGCCAAGCGCAAGAATGCCAGCGCTGAGTTTCTCGGCTAATTTGTGCGTGTGGGCGAGTTTGGGAAAGGTGTTGGTCAACGCCCAGTCTGCTGCAGTGGCTATCCCTCCAGACTATCAAACCGAACAGGAATCAGGTTAGCTAAAGGAAGACAGCGTACCGCTGGGACCCGTACCTGTCGAATACCGCCACCAAACATCTTCTTGAACCAACGAGCACGAGCGATAAAGTCTTTTGGCCCAACAAGAACACTTCCGATAGGCGCACCCAGACCCTTGCTCATGCAAAGAGATACGGACTTGAATGGTGCACAGAGGTTGGTCATACTGGAAGGATGGCAGGTTCACGGGGAATACGTCAGTGACGAGAGCGAAAACGCGTAGACCAAGAGACAGTCCTGCTTACACTTCTTGCAAACCCTCTTCCCCCTTCTTTCCATCTTGCGCACAAGCCTTGGCCGCTGTCTCCCAGATTCTAGCTCCGTCCAAGTGCATGATGATATCGTGCTCCTTTGCAACAGCTGCAATCTTTTCGATTTCGTGCTGAGGAAAGACCATTCCACTGAGGGTATTCTCGAGCGAGATCAAGCGCGTCGGAGCGATGTGCACGTCTTCCCCGAGCTCAAGATTCGGTAGGACATCGTGTTCCAGCGTCAAGTGTTTGCCGTTGGCAGGCGCAATCGCATGTGCGGTCGCTTGACTGAATACTGCCATACCTCCAGCTTCCCACTTGTGGACGTGGGACCGAATGTCGAGTAGCACACTGTGCGGTGGCTGCGTGAGGTTTGTTCGAATCGCGATTTCTGTAAGATGAGCTGGCGTGAGTTGAAGACCCAGACATCGGTCACAGTCTCGCACATACGATTACTCGCTGTTCCACTGATAACGAACATGGCATCTTCTTTCCCGGTTAGCCGTGCTATACGTTGCTCGAGCGCAATGGTCGCGTCGTCCTCTCGGTAAACGTCGTCTCCTCGACTTGCTTGCAATCCGGCCATCAACTGTGCATCGGTGGGTATCGTGATGGTATCACCTACGTCACTCGGAGAATATAAGCTTCGAACAGAGTAACTGCAAAATGACTGGACATACTCCGGAAATCCCTTGAGATCTTGGCCAACCTCTTTGCGTTTTCGTCGCCTCCAACGCTTGCAGACACTCCAGAGGGTCCACTGATAGTGCTCGGCGCTCCTTCATCCATTGACTCGACGGTGACTCGCGAACCAATTTTGGATGCAGCTTTTGCTGATTTCCACTCGTCCCATTCTTCCTGTGTCTGGGTTGATCTTCTATGGAACAGGGTCGGGTTGAACGGCCTGCTGTCGACAGCAGCAAGGCCAGTGACGGCAGCGGTATGGAGATCCCGAGGTGCTGTTGATCCGTTACTCATGGTGAGAAGATGTGCGAGTCGGGTGCGAGGGATGTGGCGGACAGATGCAAGGTGCTTCATAGACTTTAATATCCCCAGAAGATGCGTTGTCTAGAGGTATGAATTGCAGGTCATCAGCTGGCAACCCAAAGATACGTGCGGCGATGTCCGGGAAATTATATACCTTATCGTTGGTTCGCAGAACTTTCAGTCGCAGGTGGTACCGGTGGCTGACAAGGGTGGTAAATTGGTGCTCAGCGTCAAATTAGCTTGACCGGTCAAAGATGGCCAATTCCTCCAAAGATGGCCAATTGCAAGAGCACCGCGAGAGTTTCACAATCGCCAGCTCAATCGCCTCTACCTAACAAAGTGATACTCTCGCGCAGTCAAAGTTAAGCAAGTTGCCTGACAATAATCCGCTGCCAGGCGCACAAGTGGAGGTCGCCATGGAAGAATGGCCAATACCCGGACTGTTTCACCGTGTAAGCCGAAGAAAAAATCAGGTGCGCTCGGACGCGCTCGACTGACCTCATAGCAGCAGCCAGCTCAGCAGCCTAGCTAGCAGCCTTCATGCCCGTCATGCATGTCATGATTGTTCACGTTTCAGAGACCACGTGAAACTTCTAGAAATATTGAAGTGAATGCTGACAGTACTGTAAGATAGCTAGCAGGATGAGACGAGCAGATGCCTTGATTAGTTTGTGTGAAGCAACTGCGCGGCGTGGGACTTTACCGCCAATTAGCCATTCAGCCCATATCACCCACATTCAACATTCTCAAGGGTATTCTGCTACAAGGTTAGCTACGGCAAAGAAGAATCTCGCGTCAGTCGTATATAGCACAATGTAACGTGGTGAACGGCAACAATGAGACTTGCTATCCTCATGTGAATAAAGTGTGGAAGCCAATACGATGTGATGATTAATTGCATACAACGTAATGCCTATATCTATCCCCTGGTATAGTGGTGGTGTCCATTATGCAGAAAATCGGTTCAACTATCTAGTGAAGTTTTGCCGCTCAAGGGGTCCTGCAACCTTTCCGTTTGCCAGCCTCTCGGGGTTTTTTCGAATATTACCAGGTGAAGGAGAGATCCACTAAATCATTTATGATTGTCTCCCTGTTGGTTCCGATAGGACCGACCAATTCCTTCTGCTTGTCGAAGGGCAATTCGATGAACGTCTGCAAGAGAAATCCATCAAGGACTCCCTTGTTCAAAGCTCGAGCTTGATGACGGTTCGCGACATGTCTGCAGAGCCGACACAATTCTTCAGCAACGCCCAAGCAGCAAAGCACATGCGTTGCTTACCTGTATGCTTTAGGGTTGAGACCCGCCATATGCTGCACACTTCTGGTGACTTGGCCCTGCAGCAGCTGCAGTCGTTTGAAACGGGCTGCTTTCAGAGGTATTAGCGTGGAGACCCCTCCAAGAGCATCGGCTGGATAAGAAATACCGCCATCAGTACATATGCAATGTTTCGCAATCGTTCCTTGACTCTGCTCACCGTATATGATTTGCGTCTGAGGCGCGATTCTGTCCTCTACTGTTTTCCTTCGGGCTACCATCAAGCTTTTCGTCACAGGCTGTCCGATGTGGTACTCCGTTCTCCGCACGAGCTTAGCTACTTCGTTGGACGCTGATTCTGCAATTTATAATGATACATGGTTAGCCAACGGATTGCCAGCTAGGCTCGAAGATCACTTACGATCCGGGTTAAACTCCAGGAGACGGAGGTCTCCTTGATCGTCCACAGTACTAAATGTGATCATATTCTCAGATGCCAAAAAATCTACCGCAACGACCGAGACATCGTAAAAGTCTTTCGCGATCACGTCCAACCGGAATGGAGTTTCCTGCCAGAAACTTTGGAGCTCAGTAATTCTTTTCAGTATCCTTCTGCTGTAATTAGCGCATACCTGGAAGACTGCTAGCCAAACCCCTTTTACCATGTCGCCCAGCAAAATCAAGTTCTTGAATACCTTGATGCTGGTTATGTATGGGGGAACATCCAGGAATGCTACGGGAACTAGGTGATCTTCTTTGTCAAGGGCTTTCACGTAAACCTAGGGGTGCGTCGACGAGATGTCAATGTTCGTGTACTCTGTGCCAGAGATGTACTGCTTACCTTCTGTCCCATGGCTTGAACCATATATTGTCCGACATTCGCCAACGCGCTGACCGGTCCCCTTGCTTCCTCGGTGCATATCAGACGAAGGCTCCAGTCCCCGTTCTCGTCGACGCCACCTATTACCTCTATAATCTCGAACACGTATGTCTAGAGCACGAGCACGAGCGAGATCGCAACCCATGAGATCCCGTTGTAGTACTTGTCTGCGCGATACACTTACATTGCCTTTACTTGACATATCCTCTCCTCGATTGACGCTGGTCCCGACAACCAAGTATCGTTTTACACCTGCTTCCGTACTTGTCGCTTCCAGCATCATATTTTCTACGCATAATACTATTTCGTTTTCGTCAAATTCGTAACTGTAATGGAGGAAGGTTTCAGACAGGATCTGCTTGTACCAGGCCCATTATGAGACTCACCCGTCTACGACCGTCCATGTATGTGGATTGAATAATTCAAGAGTAGATCTCTCAATGATTGCCGGACTCAAGTTCTGAACTGCTTGGAATAATATAATTACATCAGCTAGTCACGTTAAAGTATATGATGACATAGATCAACTTACCCTCTGGCCCGGGAACCGGTTCACATTCATCATTGTATAACTGATAGGGTACTGAGATGGCAGCGGCGCCTACGTAATAACTTGAGCGCGAGTCGTACGTCAGGTGTGTATATGTCCGTTCTAGTCGTTTTCTGCAAGATCGTGCTGTATCAAAGTTGTGGCGAGGTTGGAGTTGTAGTAAAGTAGCCTGCAATAGCGGCGGACTTGATCAGTCAGAATCGACATATTCGCACTCGATGTCCGCTACTCACCTCTCCGGCACAGATCAAAAGCCCGAATTTTGTGTCTATGTTCAGCGCTGTTACGCAATCTATCGGCTCACTCCAGCTGGAGCATATGAGACCCTCGAGCTCATCTTCGATTAACAGAACAGGTTGTGATCCGGTTAGACAGGCAAATTTGCAGTCTTCGAGCATTGCGGGCACAATGGACCGAGATAGCTTTGGCCGTCCGAGAATTTTCGTTATGACCTTACGGAACCGTACCGCAAGGGATCTCCGTGGTGTTTTCGCGTCCGACTCCAAGGTGAACCGAGGCTGAGCTTCGTATACGAGGAGCATGTCTGTTGAATATAACACCTAAGGGAAGTTGGGGGTGTAAGTGGAATTTAGGCATGTTGCGGCTTATAGGACGACTGAAGGGTAGCAGGCATACCATGAGATAAGGTCGAACATTATCCCTGTTTCCAATATGGGAAATACAGATCTGCTCGATGCGTAGCGGGTCATCCTCTCCACTGTGGGTCTCAGCCCCATTACTCCTGTCCATATGATCTGACTCATTCCTGTCGAGCCCATCATCTACCAGTGCCTGATCTGCATTGTTGAGTCCATTACTTTTGAAAATTAACTCGAGGCTGGGTATAACACGAATCTAAGTGAGATCTAATAGTCAGCCTCACCAAAAGCCAGCGGATCAAATCATGTCTCTTACCTCAAATTCGCCTGTAACATTGGTCAACGCCAATAACTGCGAGTCTAACGCTCGAGGAGACGCCACAAGAGTTGTACGTGTCGCAGCCCGTCCGTTGCGGCCAATCTCCGGACTTGTCAGTTGGTGGGAACTAGACGACGGCTCGAAAGTGCGGAAGACTCCCGAGTCATCCGAGAAAATCTGTGCAGAGGTGAACGCGCGGCTCTGTGGTTCCGAAATCTCATCAGCTGGAAGATTCGGAGAGAGACTGCACTGCATACGCGATGCCTGTAAAACAGAACTCACTTTGTCTCGCTGGACTTCGACAGCCTTGAAAGTTGGACCCGCTGCGAGGTGCACAATGAACACTCGTCCACTTTTGTGACGCACGAGAACTAGCTGCGAATGGACATCGGCTTGTACGATCGGATCCGGATCGTCTGTATCATTCGCAAACTCGTCCAAGTGATGCTCCGCGATAGTCCCGCCATCTAAGAGCGCAGACATGCTAGATCAGTATTCAACATTATAGCATGTGGTTTTCATAAGCTTACCGGCATCTAGGACATTAATCGCGTATGGGCTAACTCTTGCGATCCGCGACTCGTTCAGACACGATCCGACGGCGATGGTCTCCTCTTCGTACGTCGTTAATACTTCTTGAAGTTCACCTGAGTCTGAATCGACCGCCCATACCTGAAAGCAAAGAATATGTAGCGGTGAGGGGAGTGTTGGCCGATAGGACAATGGGAATCCACATACGTAAGTCGATCCATGGGCACCGTCATCGTTTGTTTGAGCTTGAAACAGTCGAGTGACGGATTCTTGCGGCTGTTCCATGGGTTCGACGTCAAGATTCACACGCACAGCCCAGACGTTGGCGGAACCGACTAATTCCTGGTATTTTCTCTTTTTGTTGGTCCGTAATTGTGGCTTCAAGTCCGTAACCAGGAGAAGGATTCAGTGACTCGCTCATTGTATTCTAACGCTTTCGTCACTCACTCTGATGAGATCGACGGTAGAACTACCCTTTCCGCCTCCTTGAAGAATAGCAATCTCCGGTTCACGGGTAGCTGGAATGTTCTGCTCAAGACCAGAAGGCATATCGTGTAAGGCATAATAATATTCATAGGAACGCGATACCATGCTTACACCAGGTACATTTTCTCTTGCCGATTTTGACTCTGGCGTCACGCCAAATGCCATGTCAGAAATATATCCGATCCCATGCACCTTGGCTGTTACGGAAAGATGGGCTTGCATGAGCTTTCGCTCTGCCCTCGTAAGGTCTGACCGGATGATCGAGTCCCCATAGAGATCTGCGGAAAAGAATGGAGAAAACATTGAGAATCGTAAAAGGGAGATCAAGGAGGTTTGACACTCACCGTCATCCAAATCCACTTCCATCTCTTCATGCTTTGCCTCCATAGTCCCGTCCATAGCTTCCCCACCTAGCGTCTGCTCAGGCACCAAGTCGACACTAATAAGACATGAATCCCCAACAGCAGAAGCCGCAAAGAACGCACTGCACGCGCGTCCATCTTCCGACGGCGGCAGCACAATTCCGCATACACTACTCGGTTGATCCAGCCCCATCTGCAAACCGATCTTCGGGGACGTCGATGACTCCACCGCCTCAGTTCCTAGAGGCGACAAAAATTCGATCCCTACGACAGAACGTCCCTCGACTTCCAGCCTTGCCTGAATGATTGTACTATCCCTCAGGACCATCAAAAAGTTGCCGTCGTCCGCCCACACAACATGCGAACCGTCCAACTCGAGCAAATACTCCTCCCTCCGTTTCGTCGGCGTGATATTGCTGACCAGCTTGAACCATCCGTTACTGCTCGTGCAAACGTACTTTCCGCTCTGATCGACATGAAAGACCGCGGTTGCGGTGACTAACAATACCCCACCGATACTTTGCGGGCAGGGAACGATGTACTGGGAATCCGAGGGCAAGTCTTCTGTGCTGCTGATAAGCGGATACGTTTGCCCTAGGGGATCGAGCGTTCGGATCTCGATGTGGTATGTATCCCGTGGGACGGTAGTTCGACCCGTAGCTGTCGGTATCGGGCAAAACAAGACGGCGAGTGTCGGGTTGTTGAAACCGGGGAGGAAGGCAAGATCTTTTACGTTCTGTAGCGTTGGTGATAGCTCTGGTAGGGAAAGTATGAAACTGGGCATATACGGCACGTCACTGGCAACAGCGTGGTATGTCAGCTTTTCCGGGTCTCAGGATAAGGTCTCAACATCAGACTTACCGGACGCTCGTGCTATCCAAACCTTCCAGCTCCTCCATATCCTGTACCAACGGAATAATCGCCAACGAGTCTTCAGGTAGCAACTGGACGATCATCTTATCCTGCGGATCCGTTCGCAAGAGGGGTGAAAAGTCTTCTGTGTTGGCATATAGCTGTTCCGCAGATGGCATAGTCAGCTCATATCGGGACTGAGAAACGATGTGCTTGACTTACCACTTGCGGAGCTCGTTCAAACGTGTGTAGCGAAACAGTCGTTACTTCTCCTCCGGACCATTCGAGGATTGAAAGCTGATAAGAAGCGCGTAACAAGTCGGTAAATGATCCCACCCGAATCACCCACAAGCGGACATTCAAGGCAGCGGAGTGGTCGTACCACTAACGTCCAAATCAAATGGACATTGACTGTAGGTGATCAGAGACTCACCTTTGCACCCCACGCAACAACGACCTTCTCTCCCTCCCCTCCAACCAGCCTAACACCCTGCAATCCCGTCACCTCTCCAGCTCCTCTTTGATCCCAGACTTTCCTCATCCTCAGTCCATTTCCCGTTCCATTCTTCTGCCGCGTGGAGGGGAGAACCAAGTCATACACCCTAACCCGCTCACCACCAGCAACCACCACATTCCCTATCACCTCCTCGTCGTACTTTGCAGACGCGGTAAATTGACGCAGGAAGAGGACGTGCGTTATCCCTGTTTGTGGAATAAGCGGGGCGTGTATTGCCTGCATCGTCGGAGGGTAACTCTTCTGGTGACTTGGGATGCGATCTAAGTTTAAAGGAACACTGAGAGCATGATTTGTTGTAAATGAGCTCGAACGCTGCGATTACAACTTGGCTCAAGCTCGCTCGGTGTCAGTGTTCGATCACGTTCAGGCTCGGGAGGCACCAAGCTAATGTCCCCGAACTATGTATGTTGCTTCATTCTGGATTTCTGGATTTTTAGCATTTGGACAGTTTGGACTGAATCTACAACCACTCTTATGTATATAGCAACAAGCTATCAAGCAACCTCTCAAGCAATCCCTCCTGTGCCGCTATTTAATGTCGTGCCGTTGTGCATCCGCCCGTCCGTCAACTCAAGCCTGGAAACATCACTCTGGAAGCAACCGAGGCTGTCATTGCCACCATATCATGAGGGAGGGGATGAGTAAAGCGTCCCCGCTGTCGTACTCTACATGTTCCTGTCGTCGTAAAGCGCACCCATCATCTATCGTCGCGTACATTTATCGCATCAATATTCCTATATATGTAAAGAAGCACTGCCGGTCAACGGATCGTCTTATAATTCAGGGCTCGTGTGATACCTCAGACCCAGGTGTTGTACGGCCAGTAGAGCACGCCACGGATCACGTATCGTTTCTGCGCTGACGATCTCTTTTCTACAGCTGTATCGCCATGTCTATCACTTCAGAGGCAGGCCTGATTGACGACTTCAGGTGCGGATGACCGGGTGCTGTCTTGGTCGTCTCACATCCAACTCGTGCACGTACGTTGGATTTAACCTTCACACTTGCTCCGTTGCGATGACATTGCTCAACCAAACCTTTCCTCTATGTAGCCATTGCGGGAGTCGTCAGCAGGCTGGAACTGTGGAACGGCGTGATCATCAATGGGCAAGCGACAAAGGACGTAGTGGATTGTCTTCTGGTAACAGCTTTTCCCAAAACCCGTCCAAACTTATCACCCAAAGCAAGCTACCGAGGATGTACGGATCTCAGGGGGAGATGAATCAGAGCGGCGAGTGGTCAACGGTCACATAAGTATGCCACACTCCATCATCATCCCATTATAAAGTAAAGTTCTTGCTGGTCTGTTAGGTATTGGCGCTGCACTGCCAAATCGGAACGATTAATCCAATTTCGCAGATGAACCGCGCAAGACGGATTCTACCTTTCTTCGTCGTCGCTTTAGCTTTCCTCCCTGAGCATCATCGCCAACCCGGAGCCGATAGAGGTTTCGGCTGTTTTCTTTACATCTTATTCAACATTACCTTTGTGCAAGCACGACACCAATTCTTATCATTGCCATACACAACGGTACATCTGTTCTGGGCATTCACACTCGGAACTCGTCATCCTTTCGCTAATCCAGCACATGACATTTGCATACAGCAGACGCATATAAAACGAGTACAGGACAAAGATGTAAGGTGTTTGCAATGAACGATTGGCAACGGACGAGACAGTGACGGGGGTTCCGCTCTGCGTGTTTCTGAAATGCAGATCCGACAGATTAGCATGAGATGCAAGTCGTTGCCAAGTGGAGGGAGCATACTCACATCCGCTTTCATCAATCCGGGGCGTGTTACGCTGAGCGATTGGCAACGGACCAGTCTGTGGCGGAAATCCGCACTGTGTCTTTTCTGTAAATGTACATCCCACTCATCAGTATCGCATGCATGTCACTGAACAAGTGAGTGGAAAGAACTTACATCCGCTTTCATCAATCCCATACCTACTATCCTGAGCGATTGGCAACGGACCAGTCTGTGGCGGAAATCCGCACTGTGTCTTTTCTGTAAATGTACATCTCACTCATCAGTATCTCATGCATGTCATCGAACAAGTCAGTGGTAAGAACTTACATCCGCTTTCATCAATCTCATACCTACTATCCTGAGGGATTGGCAACGGACCAGTCCTTGGCGGGTTCCGCTCTAGGTTTTTCTATAAACGTAGACCCGACTAATCAGTCTTGGGCGCAAATCCTGGCAAGAAGGAAAGGAGAACTTACGTCCGCTTGCATCAATCAAGGGTTCCTGAGACTCTTTGATGGCTAAGTCCATAAACAACCTAGCTGGCTAGAAGTTTGCGATAGAGCGATCATTAAACCAGAGCTGCCTGGCGCAATTGAGTGATTGTACTCACTGCCTGTTTTACCTATGCGAATCCATTCACAAACTTCTAAGTAGAGCGGCGGGCGCCACAAAAGTCCTCAAGTACCACGATGGCATTGCGGGTGACAACGCGCTGCGCCAGTTGTGACATCATGCCATCTCCCGAAGCGGGCATACCACGCTGTCGTTGAGCCGGGAAGAAGATAGCAAGTCAGTCTTGTAGGTCAACAATCAGCGGAGGCAAACCACATACTGTTTTTCTGTACCTTCTCGCCATGCGAGAAGCAATACCGCTTGTATATTCTGATTCCAGAAGAGTGTAACAGACGAAAGAAGCCGGGTAGCAACGCAAACCGCCCTGTTCACAAACATCTGCTGAAGCTACGGCGGAGTTGCCAGATCCGGATACGAAGACATGGTCATCGGGCGTAACATCCATATCTTGGCGGTAGGTATCGTCCGCCATTAGTTGTAGGTTGTCGTCGAGACTGACTGCCTCCATATCGACGTCCATACCGTTGTCCATATCGACGTTGCTAGAGTCGTCCATATCGACGTCCATATCAGCGCCCATGTCGATGTCCCTGCTTGCCTCCACGTCCATATCCATTCCTCCGGCAACCTCTTCTGCGCTTGAAGTCTCATCATCGGTACGACTCTCGTGGTGCAAACTTCCCCCACTTACGGTGGCGGAGGAGGTCGCTACATCCGGATACGGTGACGGCCATTCGTTGTCGAAGCATTCATCGACATCAGGTGGTGTCGCTGTCGAGACTGAAGAAGAAGGTTGGTCGGCTATCGACTCATGGGTTCCAATGCTGATAGCTGGGTTCAAAGAAGGCAAGGCTTTAACACCGGGCAGCTCTACGGATATATGCGGGTTGTGGGCCGTTATGTCTTTAGTGGGAACAGGTTCGAGGGCTGTTTGCGCCACAAGGTTATTGACGGAAGAGATACGGGCGGCAGTGGCTTGAGTGGTGACGTCGGGCGCGTCGTCGTTCTGTTTCAAAGCTTTCACCGCAGCGCGAGTTCGGCTTGCTACACTGTCATACCTCTGCACAGTGCTGGACTTGCTTCTACCTTTTGATTTCGTGGAGCCGGCAGCCACCTGCCACGCGATTGTAACATGTCAGCACGCGGAAACCGTACATCCAGCAAGAAATCCAAGTACACTCACTATTCCCTTCGCCTTACTCAGCTCCATCTTCCTGCTATTAGCCTCACTGGTCTAAGTCACCAACATGTCGTATATCAGGTGTCTGTCGAGCGAACAAATTGCAAGCAGATATTCTGCAGAAGCACTGACCTTCTTCAAAGTAGGAGCATGGTATTCCGTCACGATATCAGTTTCCCCGGTCTGAGAAAGAGCAGATTGCAGGAGTAAGCACTTTGTGATGTTCGGTAGACGTGTGACATACAGTGAAATCAGCAGGACCACCAGCCACACACGCATCACTAGGTCCCGACGCAGATTCCTTCTCCGAAGCATCCGCACAATAGTGAGAGATTTGTGAATTGCCCTTTGCAATCGCATAGGAAAAGTCGAGCGTGTGGTGGCTACCGACGTCGTCTGGCGCAGACAAATTGGTACCGCTACTTTGAGAACCCCAAGGAGGGAGAAGGGCAGGAGAAATATCATTAACAGACAGGAGGACAGCAGAAGCTACCCTTCTTCTCTTCTGTCGCACCGACCGTATTGTAAAACCAGCATCTGATTAGCAACCAGAACCAAGGGATGATCACGAGTGACGTACGATTGGTCGGAGATCAGAGGCTTCACCACCTGAACCGTGATCCTCACGTCGTTTACGTTTCTGGTAAAAAAGGGTTTGTCGAAGACTTAGTCAGGATAGGCAAAGTGAATGTAGAACTGTTGCTACTCACCAAGTCAACGGGAGACGCATTGCTTGACACCAACTGGAGTTTATCTGCGTTTTCGTGCGACGTGATCTATCATTGGTCGCAAACGGGCAGTGTGCAATCATTAGTACTGCTTTGACGTATATTGAGGGGAAGGTGAGGCTCACGTGTACGCTGAAAGGATCATCCAACTCCGAGGAAGAACTGGGGACTAGTACTTTTCGTCCAGAGCTGCCTTTGCGATGTCCTTGCGCCGCCTTCGTTGTTCGTGGGAGCAGACTTGTCCTATGCGGCTTGTCATGCGCATTTGACTTGACGAGATTCAAACCTGGTATGTTGAAGGCGCAATCGTCACTGCGGAATGTATTTAATGTCCTTGTGTACATGTCCACATTAGAAGCGAAAGTAAAATTGCTGATTGAAGAGACCACCGGAGACAGCGTTTGGAGCAGCCTATGGCGAATGCACTGGGGCGAGAGGCGAAAGCTGGGTTTGAGACTTTTAGAGGTGAAGGTGAGAGGAGACAGAAGGGGAGAGGCTTCAGAGGAAATGCTGCTGGTGCTAGTCTTGCGATCTTTCATCTCTGACACTATCTACAACAGCCATTAACAATCGCATTAATAGAGAACGGTGCTAGGGTCTCAACAACGAAGTATGAAGTACTCACAGTCATACGCTCGACCAGAGCCAGTTCCTCATATCCGTTGGCGTCGAAGACATCGTCCTCGGATTCCGTCATGAGCGATTCCACCTCTGACTCTTCAAAATCCCCACGTGCTCTCCTGGCCGCGATGCTGGCAACAACACCGAACTGCGAAGGTCCAGGTGAACTTGATGCGGGACAAACCGGAGGGGCTTGACACCCAGTCAATAGGTGCCAGTACTTGGGATCGACGATAGGTTCGGTTTGGCTAGCGCGCGATAGAGCCAGCAAAAGCGTGAGCCGGTTGGAGGAGGCAAACATACATCCGATCTAAGAATGGTAGGAAGGAGGCAAAACATGTTAGCATGTTAGGTGTATGTTATCACAAAGTGTGACAATGGAGGAAGGCTCACTTTGCTAGCGATTGCATGCAAGTCTTCGACCTTGCGCTGGACCAGCCAATCGCCAAGTCGCTCGTCGCAACCTTGTACACACATTCGAGCAGCAGCAGAGTCAAGACCCACGTTGACGGTGTGTTCATGGTCGAGTACCGTTGACATCTTGTTGTTCGTTTGTTTGTTGTTGTTTGTTTGTTGTTGTTTGTTCGTTTGTTTGTTTGTTTGTTTGTTTGTTTCTTGTTGTTCAGTCGGGTGACTGTTGAAGGTATTGGGTATACTTGAAGGTATTTGAAGTTTGCTATGTAGAATAACTAGTAACTGGCTGTATATAGATATAAACCGGTTGAAAGAAGGGAGAATATGGATATGCACATTGCTCAGATCTCGCGACAACAACAAATAAATATACCCTCCTGAGTGTCCCGATTGAGCTTTTGCAGGTCCCGTGACTCGGGACACCCTGAGCCATATCCAACAGTTGTATTACCAAAGCAAAACAACAAATTTTGCCACTGCGGACATAGGGGCGCGTGGGCCATTCATGAATTCCGGAGGTGATAGGAGAAAGATAAGGGAGATCACTGTTGGGTTCGGGGAGGACTTGCAAGGTAGAGGCATCACTGGATAGCGGGAATCTCAAGCATTCGAGTGGTACATCTCTGAAACGCATGGCACCAAGGGTCACCACGCTATATTGAATTGTCGGTCGCAGAAACGCCTCCTATCACGCATTCTGAAACGCGAAGCCGGGCGGCGTTCAGGCGCGCATGTCCGGCTTTACGGCTATTACCCATATTGACTGTCATGTTCCGCTAACAAACCACTCTGCACGCGAGGTATAAACTCTTACTTGCCTTTCTTGCCGCTCCCAACGTCGAGCAAATACTTTATAGACTCATTACCAAAGCGTATAAATAGAGGTAGATCGTGCGGAATACTATGAAAATATCATATAGAGTAAACAATGTTCTCTCGGAAGACCCCAGTTAAATGTGCGGCATTTTTTTCGCGATTCGCAAGCAGAGTAGCGCAACGTGGAGGTATATACATCATTCGGAAATCCAGAGACTGCTATAGCTAGATTGTTTACTCTGAGCTAGGGGTCGACTCGGAGTAGGTAGTCAAGGTGGATCGTTAATCACGGTTCACATAAGCGATTAAAAACATATTCTGATGCCAAAAGAGAGTAACAGACGAAAGAAGCCGGAGAAACTGACACTGGCGCTGAGGGGATTTGGGGGGTCCGTTTTGTCGCCTTGGGATGCATCCATCACTTCTTTTATCTCTTTCCTGACGCCCAGCAAGCGAACAGATCGCTCCTTTCGCAGCAGGAATGGTGGTGAATCATTTCGACCCAAACCAGGGACAGTCACAAGTGGGGGGTGCTCATTACTTCTGCAGACATCTACCTGGTGGGCTATACATTGACGTGCAGCCTTGTGGCACATAGGAGACTATATAAGCAATAGGGGAAGAGCGGGAGAGGATGTCTGGCGAATTCGCATCAACAGTCTAGTCGGCGCATATGACGAAATGACTGCAAAACGAAAGGGCGCGAAACATACCCATACATCTGGGTGATGACATGTGCACTAGAGAGGGGCTTGCTTGACGACTGGGGTGTTGTATAGTGGCAACGACAAGTAGGCAGCAAGATGTCTGAAGGTATGGAGCGAAACTGATTTTTTCGGAAAAATCGCCACCGTGTCGAGAAGGTCGCGAATCGGGGGGTGCTTGATACTTTTGCAGACATCTACCTGATGGGCTATAAGTTTGCATGTCGCTTTCATACCTGAAGTCGAATCGTCACAAACAAGGAAACGGGGAGCAGGAGATGTCTGGCTGCGCGACGAGAAACCGCAAGTCTGAGCGCGTCTAAATTGCTGAAGAGTCAAAGACTGCGCCAGCGTTCAACCAGGCAGCCTATGAGAGAGCTAGCAACGCAGTGATAGGTTACAAAGGGCGATGGCACCCTGACTTATTGACGAATAGCCGGCCAGGGGATGTCTAGTGGTTGGAAGCGAAACTGAACTGCGACGGTATTCGCCACCCATCGGCAGTGGAAAAAGAAAATGTCAGATCCTGATCGCAGACACCCGTTTTCACACCTGTACCTTTCACTGCAGCCTGTATGTACATGGCTAGTCCTCCCTGGGAGAATCAGAAGGTGTCTGGCTGCACGACTCGCCGATCAACCCCTAGCAGTGAAAGCGAGTTGAGAAAAAAGTCGCCACAGGTTTCAAAGGAACGCTGTTGGGAGATCGCGTTTGCTTGCGCCAGACACCTACCGACTGGTCTATCCCGTCTAGTGTAGTATCACATTTGATAGCAGAACACGTATCCTAGAGGCAGATGACGCTGCGCGATATTCGGCCGAAGTATGTTCACGTCTTTATTTCCGTCGCTGCCACCATGGCGAAAACGCGGAAATTCGCACACCTGCAACAGACATCCAGATCAAAGGCTGGTGAGATGACGGTGCTCCTAGGGACTGTTACCGCGACATGGGCTCGTCTACCAGCGGACCCGAGGGTGTCTGAAGGTCTGAGAAAAAGAAAGGTGAAAGCTGGGCGGATAAACCTGGCGAATCGGTCGCTGATGGAAGTGGCATCTCCCGGCTGCAGACATACTTTGTTTTCTCCGAGGGTTGGCGGATCGCTCGTAGTTAGAGGTACTAGCCAACATTGCGGCAAAAGCACAAGGCAAGTAGGAGCAACCTGCACGCACGATCTCAAAGTTGATCTCTCCAGCCAGCCGGTTATCGCTGCACATGACAAGGTGATACACCTTGGGTAGACATTCCCTTGGCGGGTTGGCGAGCCTGGACATCAGTATTGGCGTCTCAAACATCCCGCTCCACCACCCATAGCGAGACTATGACAAGGCGTCTAGACGTATGGAGCCGATTCAACTTTTGTCCCGCGTTTTAGGATGGTCACTGTCTATTGATGGGGGTCGCGCATCTTTCCCCAGACATCTAGCCACCAGGTTGTCATATGTCATGCGGCTTCCTAATGCATGGCGAAAGACTTGTGTCATTTGTGTCAAAGTACAAGGTGACCAGAGGGTGTCTGGGTGCAGAATGATCAAAAGTTTGTTCGTCACTACCAAAATGACGACCAGATGCCAAGTCCTGCTAATTGGGCAGACATCCAAATACAACCCTAGAAAGTTGGTACAGTACTGATACCGAACAGTAGATTCGTATAAACGCAACCCCCAGTACACTGAAGGATACCTGCGAGGCCTAGCGAGAAAAGTAGGAATCGCCACCAGGTCGACTTGGTCCCTGATGGGCGTAGCAACACCGAGCCCAGGCATCCTCGAGATTTGCTGCAACGCGGTTTGTACGATGAAAGTACATGATTAATAGCCCTACCAGCAGCAGGGGCTGATCAGAAGCAGTCTGGTGGCATAGCAGTTGTTCGTGATTTTCAAGTCATTCGGACTGCTGCAAAAATAAAAATCGTTAGAGCTCGAACAGACATCCAGATGTAAAGCTGGCAAGTCTCTATATCACGCTTTGGGTCGACTACGACCACCGTGTACCTTTTGCCAAGGGATGACTCGCCGTCTGTCAACAGTACGTTGGTGCCATATCCGCCACCATTCCGAAAATCGCCGTTGTTTGGGGGATGCGCATCCCAGGCCAGACTGCAATACACCCATCGCTTCGACTCGGTATAGTCATTTCCAGACCCGAATGGTCCTATAAACCCAAGGAGCAGCTGGTGGCAAGCTGCCCGGCGCCGGAAATCCAAGGTAACAAGGCGCTCCGCCGATACCCCTTTGGAATCTTCACTCATGTTGGGCAAAACACCAGACAGCCTTGCACCGACCTGTAGCTTTGCGTGGGGAGAGAAAGAGGTCTGCCCAGCCGTTTGAACAAGGTAGTAAGGTGCGCGCGAGATCTCTGGGGCCGTTACAGAGTCTCGTTTGCACGGTCGACCGGTAAATAACGCGATAGTCTGGGTATGCCCTCCAAGCGAATAAAAGCCTTGTATCGCGGCAGACTCACCGCTGCGGTGCACTCGAGCTGCTCTCCGTCGAATAGTGCAATGCAATTCAACGCCCAAGCGAAAATAATTGTACGGGAATTGGCCACCAGGTTCGCGATGGTCGCGCGGAAGGGATGGCGAATATCAAACGAGACATCCATCTACCGGGGCGTTCTATTCTAACCGGCTTCTTAGAGCATCCTCGGACGACGGCAGAAGAGCATAATGCCACTGGAGGATATCTGATCACAGGATCAAAGCATTTCCCTTTTAGTGAGTTCTCACGTAAGCTAGATCACTTGACCGCAAGCACCATCCTACAAAGGGGAAAATCCCTTTGTTCCGCCATGTATTGAAGATCTATATAACACCATCTGCGGAGGGGTATCTCGAGCTTCGCGTGCTTTGTTTCCCTGTACGCACACTACATATCTGCTGTCTACTCGATCAATTGTACCAAAAGGATGAAGTGGACCGGTCTTACAACGCTTGCTCTGGCTACGTTAACCACAGTGTGGGCAGAGACGTCAAAGAAAACCGCAACTTACAACTTTGGCAAGTTCTCTGGCGATTACCCTGCGCATATGAGACCCCAGAATGGCTTATGCAATATCATTGTACAATCAAAAGTAAGTGACACGTCAGTGAAGGTCGTCAAGTGGTAAATAGCTTATCTTCAAGAACTAATCACCCAGGTGCCGGTGCCCTTCAATACTGCGGACGTAGATGCTGTAAAGTATTTCCCCTATTGTTTTCCAGCGACAATACAAGCCTGGGGAGGTTCGCTTGACACAGTGTCCGATTGTAACTTTATTCAACGTCACGACGAATGGGGAGGTTATTGGTATGTGGCCGAACAGCTCCAGCCGACTGAAGAGGGTAAAATTATAGGCAAGAAAATCTTCGATATCACTATCGTAGGCAATTATCAGTAAGATACTCCGCATTCTCACTGCATCTGAAGTTGAACGTATACAGATCTGACGAAAGTGATTCTCTTAGGGATGTTACCGACAAGGCAACTCAAGGGGGAAAGCTTATCGGTCCCTTCTGGGATCCCCGAGCACAAGCTATCGGTGCGGCCACCGTGGATGGCCATAGAGCGTCTGTTTACCCGATTGAGATGGAAGAAGGTGATGCTGCGCAATGTCCCGATGCATGATGACCAATTTTCATCCCGTATGTTAGGCTAGCAACGACTGTACAAAGAGGAAAAACGACTGTACAAAGAGGAAACAAGCATGACATGATAGGGCTCTGCTTTTACCCAAAGATGGTGCAGTGCACCTGCTGCTAGATTTCCTGGCTGGCTAGTCGGCGTTTCGCGATCCTGAACAGGACATTTATCGATTCTCGCCGGGCTCGAATCCCAAAGATTCTCGAGCCAAGAGGCGCGAAGTGTCCAAGCTGCAGGAGCAGGAGGCCAGGGCGTCAGATTGAAGAACGATAACGAGTGCAGTGCAGTAATGTTTGGTTGAATCTGCTCTGAAAAGCGTGGACACTAGACCACGGCGTGTAACGCAGTTAGGCTCGCTGCTATCTATTACCCTGATACATATCGATCCTGGGTCTACTTTATATTTTTTTCAGCGAGGACCGCTCATACAGGCTGTCGCGCGCAACTCCCTGATGAACCGTGTGTGTGTTCGAACGCTGCCTGATTGGACAATAAACTGGTCCAACCATCACATACGGAAACTACGGAAACCTCTGTGGAATGATCAAATTTAACAAAAGATGAAACACCATGTACACATACTACAACAAACACAGTCAAAAAAACAGATCACGGTACGTCTGATAGGGGTTTATACCAAGTCAGCGTTGAAATTCTCAAAGCAAACCAGCAGTACAATCTTGAATAGACCAGCATCAATGGAATTCTTATGTGATATGATAATCAGCTTAGAGCAGTAAAAGGAAGCGGTACAGAGCTGAGAGCAGAGACTCACCCGCTACTCTACACCATCTTCTGCAGTAGCATTGAGTGCGATCGACGTCGATGTTGGTTCTCGCCTGTGTTTCTCCGGGTCATACCATTCGTTAAGAGTATGCCCGTGTCGTCCAGTAGCTTCGGTGTATTCCATGATATCGACTTTGAAGTTGTCCTTTCCCGGCTCGAATTTGAGGTTACCCTCGAGCGTCACCTCGAAATTGAACTCGCTTCCGTCGTCGTCGTCCTCACTGTCCAGCCCCTGACGGTCAGGGTCGTCGAGGGCACTTGTGAATTTGAAGAATGACGTCGGATTCGAATCTTCCTTGCGCGCAGAGCGTATGGCGGGCCACTTGTCGGCGTATATCGCGGCTGCGGAGAGGAAATATTGGCGAAATTCGTCGCGGGTGATGGGTTCGCCAATGCTGAGGGAGACCTTGACTCGAGGAAAAGAGGCGACAAGTTCGGGAAGCTGCATGGTAAAGCAAAACACGGTCAGAAGTGGGTCTACCTTGAGCGCCTTCGGCGCAACTCACGGCATCTAGCCAGACCTGACACCTCGCTGGCGTGACGTCACCTATGATGTACTGTCTGCCTTTAAAATTGTCCGAAGCGACCGGTGCCCACCTCGCGAGTTCCTTTACTGTCGCTCGATAGTTGATGTCCGGAGGAGTCGAGCTATAGGTGGACACGTTGATGTATCTGGTTTGATTGTAAAAGTCTTTGTGTTTTCCAGGAAGCTTGCATGGTAGAAGAGCGCCGCGGGGTTGGATGCTGACCTGGCTTATACCCAGAATCGGACTATATCGCTTCTCCGTACCTCGCTGTCCACTCCAGCACAACGGCGTCTGCAACAATGCTATCACGGTATCCACATGTACGGGTTCAAAGATCATCAAGTTGCCCGTGAAAAGCGTTCCGTCTCGCCGTTAGTAGTCTTCATCGTGACTGTCCAATATTGCAGAGAATGCTCGAAAGATCTGCAGACGTAGATTTGGTAATTGTGTTTTGGCGTCTGCGAATTGCCCTCCAGTGGTGTATAGGAACCTAAAGGTTAATGTATTAGGCGACTTCCGGAGCTTCGCTGACGCAAGATACTACACCGAGTACGCACTTTGTATGTCTGTAGTTTGATAACTTTCTACTATGCACCGATGGATCCGACTTTCCTTTGCTGCTCCAGATGATGGTTTCGTATAACGTAGGAATGGTTTCTGCCCGTAGGCGCTTGGACAACAAGCTAAAGTTGAGAAGGGTGCCGTAACTGTTGTTTCCAGCGACAAATCCAGCAATATTCATCAAGAGTTCCAGTGGGAGAGATGCGGGACCCTACCAAGCAGCAAGACATAAGAACCAGGGCGTGAATGACGCAAGGGAGATCTGCTTACGGACAACTCTTCTTGCAAAGCCACCTTGTCCCTCCATGTCTCTTCGTATCTCTCTTTCAACCGCTTGACCTCTGCCTGCGAGGTTGCCAGCGCCGTTGTAAGTCGCGAGACATCACCCTTCAACTTTGCTGTATCCCTGATCAATTCCCTATTCTCCAGCAGCAACTTCTCTTTCAACCTCCTCATCCGAACCAGATCCTGCCACGCTCTTTGGCCGTCCTCCTCAAGCTCCTTCCGTTCCTCTGCAACACGTCGTCTCCAATACGCTTCGTCGTTTCGATCCACCCCTCTGATGTGCCGGTTTGGAATAACGGCGGCAGACCTTGGATTCATGCCAGCGTAGTCGAGGTAGATGTTTTCAGCGGGTTCATTGTGGTGCGTAGTAAAGGTAGGGCGCAATTGGGATAACGAAAGACGAGGCTGTGGTGGTGGATTCCGTTCGGGGGTGTCTGAATAGGTTTGTCGCAGAGCATCTTCTTGCTGCATCAACATTTCCAGTTCGTCCATTTTTAGGACTCAGTTGTCGTGGCTGTAATTGTGGAACGGATGGAGAAAGACGTGGTTCTGAATAGGTTGTCGACTTGACTGCCCGCCAGCGATACAACTCCAACTCGTATGAATGAAGCCAGCCTTCACCTTGAAGACCGCTCAGAACAGCTTGAAGCGTTGATGATGAGCGTATGGACACGTCAGCAAAGCAAGAACGGCGATGATCGATAATATCGTCGTCCAGCTCATGCGATATATATTATATACTCTCTCTGTCAGCCGTGGTTCAGTCATCTCCATCTTCTGCTCAACATCCTCAAACCGCCCTTGATTTGTCCACAAAGGCGTGCCACATAGGTCGCTGCGTCTGGACTATTGTCAAGGCGCTTGCGCTTGGCTGACTTGTTGCCAAACTGATATCCAACATCTGAAACACCCACTTTGATACATCGACGCGTTACGATACTTACGATATACCATCACATTTGATTCATATAGTGAAAGACAATGAGAGCGGAAAAATCCAACTCTTCGTAATGTCCGTAATGCCATCAACGAAAGCCAACGTCGAACGGCTACACTGAAGGTCGAGCTGGAGCACGTTGCTTGCACGTCGGCATAGTGTGTCTTCTGCCAGTCACTCAAAGTAAACCTCCAGCAATAGTGCGACACAGTCGGACAAACCATACTCACCAGCCACAACACGCCCTCAGGTAAAGTGATCTCCACCTAGACAGTGGCCAACGGCTACTCTCTCTTGTGTTTCTCCGCATCAAACCACTCATCCGATAGGTAAGTATGCCTTCCGGTGGTGCGATCACTGTATTCTTGCAATGCGACTTTATAATTGTTTTTTCCAGGCTCGACTTTGGGGCGACCCTGGAGTAAAGTATCGGATTCCAAATCACTCGCCGGCATGAAATTTTCGTCGTCGGTGTCAAACGCGAACTCCCCTGGGTCGTCAAGTTTCGGCAGCATTCGAACTCTAAGAAGTTTGCAGATTCCGGGCGTTTGCTGTGCGCAGCTCTGATGAAAGGCCACAAGTCGGCATAAATGGCGGTTATGGAAAAGAAGCGCTGTCGGAATGCGTCACGAGTGAGGGATCCGGCCATTTTCGGCTGATACCATGATTTGGGGAGATGACTCGGCCAGGTCTGGGAGCTGCATCACACGTGCAGTATCATCAGATGTGTTCTTATTCCTGCAAATGCCTTTTTCAGGATCTTTCACCACATCCATCCAGACTGACATTTTGTCCGGCGCACAGTGCCGTATTGCGAATCGTTGAAGAGCGCTTCGCGACGTCCGACTCGTGTGCTCGTCAACCGGACTCGGGACAGGAGCCCACTTGACGAGTTCTTTGACCGTCGCACGATAGCTGTCATCGGGATCACCGACGGGCGATTAATGCACATTGATTTTCCCGGGATGGATGCTGAAGACTCGTAGCAACTGGGATGCCCTAGGTGGTAGCAGAGCGCCTCCGCGTTGAATGTTGATGCCGCTGATACCCAAGATTGGGCTGTAAGGCTTGACAACGCTGGCTTTCCCGTAATCCCACTGCAACGGTGTTCGTAAAAACCCTACGGTAGTGTCGGCGTGTATAGGTGCATGAATGAACAGATCGGCCGTATGCAATATTATTCCCTCCAGGGCGGTAATATTCTTTTTCACGACGACCCCAAAAGGCGGGAAGAAACCGTCTGATATGGAGACGCAGATTGGGGAAACTGCGTTTCGTGTCCTCGAACTGGGACGTTGCGGTGTACAGGCATCTATGAGCGACCGGATCAGTAATCAAAACGACTGCGGGGGAGCGACGACGCAGAAGGCAAGCCGGTAAGGAACGCACTTTGTGTGATAATAGACCGAGGTGGTATCGAACACCGTATTATTCAATTTCGCCGGACTCTAGTTGTTCCAAATGACTGTTTCGTAAAGCGTAGGGATGGTTCCCTCCCTCAAGCGCTTGGACATGAGACTAAAGTTGAGAGGACTGTCGTAGCTGCCATTCCCAGCAACGAAGCCAGCGATTCAACGCTGCCGTGTCCCTGATCAGCTCCCTATTCTCTACTAGAAGCCTGTCCTTTGATTTCCGCATTCGAACGAGATCCTCCCATGCTCTTTCCCCGTTCTCTTCGAGCTTTTTGCGTTTTTCCGCAACACGTCTCGCCCAGTAGGCAGGGTCGTTTCGGTCTGTTGTTCTACTGGATCCGCTGTGAATAGGGCAGACGTCGTGGGATTCATACCGGCGTAGTCGAGGTAGATGTCGTCAGCGGGTGGGGCTTACCGATTTCGGTATGTAGTTGCATACAAACCTATACCAGACAACAGAGGTCGCGGTGGTACTGGAGGGTACTGTATCATCTGGCGATGTCTAGAATCAAAGACAGGTCGTCGTTCTATCTCGTCCTGTTGCAGTTGATCGAGGTGTGCAGCTAGTAGTTCCATCTCGGGAGGGATTTGTGGAGAGGCTCGAGGGGTGTTTGTATTCAGTTGTGACTTGTTGTCTACTCAAAGCTCAGCCCGTTGCCCGTCGTCGTAGAAGCAGTGGGTCCGGAGCTGTAATGAACAAGCCACAGTAGAAAGAGAAAGATAAACGACCGAATGAAGCAAGGATGAACGCTCTAACTTCCGAAGCAATCGAGCGGACGCGAAGGATCCTCGTAAAGGTCGCGCTCATACATACTATCTACACGGCTACCTAGCTGGGTACATACCTGTAGTATAATGTGTATTCTGATTGACAACAGACCCGACCCCACAGGGACCACCTCATCAGAATGGTCTTTGACGTTTCAGAGGGACCGGAACTATCCGGCCCAACGTCTGATTGATATCTTGGTAATGGTAACGATGCAACCCCTCCTGCGGTCCTTCATCCATATCTATCAAAGCGGCCAACCGGAAGATATCCCGTTCATGAATCTGCAACTGGAACCCATCATGCAACCTCGCTTCAAGCGACTCCCTCGTCTCCTTGCCCTTTTTCAATTTCTTCTTGGCCGCCTCTTTCGGTTTTCGGTACTTTGCAACGATCAAGGGTTCGTGGTGTCGGAGCGCGCCTTCTTCCGGTATGTGAACGGGTGTTGCGTGAATGATGAGATCAAAGTCGCACGTCTCGGGATACTCTACGACGGTTTTGCGCAAGAATTCTGTCATTGTGACTTTTGTCGGGCCGAGTGAAGGTCGGAGGTCCGGGGCGTATCGGCTGTTCATTGACAACGCCTCGTCGAATTCGCTGACGTCGTAGAATATCGCTAGCACAATCTTGGGGCGCGTGCCTTGTGCTCTAAAGTGCTCGAGCAGGTCTTGCAATGCGGTTTTCTATATAAAGCACGAGTCAGCAAGTGACACTATTTATCAAGTAGGACTTGATCAATTATCAACTCACCCAAAGACAAAACTTTTGCGCATGGCCACCTTGCCCAAGCCAAAGAGACACCCTGACCACCTCTAACTGAGGCGGCAAACGCTTCTGCTTCAACCCATCCATAATCGCCTGCCAATTCGCGCGAACATGCTGAGGCTGACCGCTCGGCATGTTATACGTGATGTGCAAGAACCGCAAGTGGGGCATCTCGAGGCGGCCAAGAATCCCGGAAAGTTGTACAGCGAGTGCGAGGCCGTCGTCATCCCTGTTAAATGGCGATTCGGACATCCGGATGTCTAGCCGTTTGAGGGTATCAGAGGATAATGGCGCGTTGGTCATTTGGACCTTGCTCGCCAGGTCTTGTCGTGCGAATGGTGAAAGACAGGTCCAGTCGACCAGGAGCGATTCCAACAGAGGATACCTCCCGAGGTAATTGACGTGAGGGTTGACAATGAGGTGTTGATTATTGAGCATGGGATATCGTACGATGAGGTGTCTGCAAGATGGTTGCAAAAGAGAGGTCGTCAGGTACTGCGCATGTGGGAGGATACGACATTAGGCTCACCTAACAGTCTCGGTAAGTTCCTTGCACCCAATCCCGTCCTGGGCATTCTTTGTAATATCCCTAAACCTCTGCGGAACGGACTTGTGATACGAGCTGTCAATCGCAAGCTTGCGAAGGCGTTTGCAGGTAGCCGACAAAGCAACAACGTTCCTCCGATAGTTTAACGGAAACATTCGAATATCCTTCCTCGGTCCATCCGCATCCTCGTCAACACTATCGTTGTCGAACATGTTGGTAGAGCACATTTCGCAGATGCAATACTGAAACGTGAGTGCGAATTTCAAGAGTTCGACAAGTCCTCCCGAGCCGCCGGCGACCTTGACACCCGGTGGCGCTTGAAAGTAGGTGATGATTTCAGTGATGATCTCTGGTGGCATCTGGTCGAGCTTCGGTAGGGCAGGCTTGGTGCTGGCGGGTGGCAAGGGAGATTTGGCCACTGTCGATTTGTCGGTATCCGTCCGAGACTTTGGGCTATCCTCCTTGGAAGCCTTCCGTTCCTGTGTAGCTAGGTCAAGATGGACGTTCTCGGGTGCTTTAGCATCTTGTTTGCTGTCTTCGGGCGGAGAAGCGTCTGCACCTGTTCCGACACTAGACGGCTCTAAAGGGTTCTGATCCAGGATATCAAGTTCAGCCGCTAGCTGCCGTATAATCTCCTGCATTTCGTCATCCATAGCGTTGGCGGACATGCTGAGCGGTCGAGGTATACGTCGAATGACTTCCCTTGCGCTGAGGCAAGCATTAGACGGACCATGCCACCAACCTGGTATACTACATCCTATATATGAACCTGGATGGACATACTACGAGCGAAAAGCATTCGATTATCCCGAACGAACGCTAGTGGAATGCACACGTCAGCAACCGTAGCACTGCGTCATACTAGCTGTCATACTGCCAAATGCTCCCCTGACCTGTTCAGCTCCCTGTTCATACACTCAGGAGGTGATGAGGTGATCAAGTAGCGTAACAGTCAATGTCGGTATCCTATGTCATACACCAACTGCTTCCTATAGATCTGCGCGCGCGCGCTACAAATTCGCAGTATCTTTTCATGACATGACAACCTCTTCAGTCTCGTCGATTGTCTCCTCGATCCATTCTTCGACAGTCTCACGCTCTTCATCCTGAGTGACAGCAGGAATAGCCTCCAACCCAGCCTTCTGCCTCTCCGCCGCCAACTCCTTGATCCTCTTAGCGCGCCATGCATTCCATTCGTCGATGAGTCGTCGTCGGTGGGCAATGAGTTCGGCAGAGACGTTGCTCTCCTCGGCCGCATCTTCCTCGTCGAATCGCTTGCTGTATTCTCGCAGGTTCTTTCGAATCTTTTTCTGTTCGTCTTTGCCGAGCACGGTGGCGGGTCGTGGACGCCAAAGGAACTGCTTGAACTTGTCAAGCTGGTTTCGAGAGAGGTCTTGACCCTTAAAGTCCCAGATGGTGTACCCAGGTTCCGGCTACAAGATGGATTAATGGTTAGTATTCATCTGGTTGGTAGATTTGAAGCGCACTACGCACCGAGTTACGGAAAGAACTGGCAGTGGACGCGACGTATCGTCCAGATGGGTCCCACGCGATCTCGCTCATACCGTAGTGCTCGCCAGTAGCCAACAACTGCATGTTCGCTCCAGGATCCGTCTCGTTCTTGTGAACTTTGTCATCCGTGGTAAAGTCGAGATCCCAGAACTCGAGGTCGTGCTTGATGGAAAGACCAATAGTAGCCAAGACGATGAATCGGCCCTTTGGTGACCATGACAGACTGTTGGTGGTCTTGTTCTCCAGACGGCCTGCATTGAATCAAACATTTGTCAGCGTTTGAGATGATGACATGCAACGGAAGAGGCAACTCACGCATCAATCGGAAAATTCCCTTCTTGGAATCGACATGGAAGAATTCGACATTGTTCTTGGGCAACTGTCCAGGTGGCAGGATTGCGTTGGGTTCACTGGTAGTGACCATGGCAAATCGACTGCCCTTGGGCTCCCAAGCGAACTGAGAGCAGACCTCTATAGACGAGTACGGAGGGAAAATCATCAGTCTATATTGTCACGACTTCGGCAGGTTTCGGCATAAACAAACCAACCTTTCAGTTCGACAGCTTCAATCGGGTAGTCCTTCTCCTTGACACGGAAAAGCTCCAAATTCGACGAGTTGACCTTCTTGGATCGGTTGAGTCGGTCGACTTTGCAGCACAGGTAGGTACCCTGATCTTGCCAATGCAGCTTGACCTATTAAAATCCAGCCACTCAGGTCAGTCGCGCTGTGAGGATGCCCGGAATGTGTTACTACTCACGTCGGCAACATTATACAAGTTCTTCTGACGAGGAGTAGTCCTGCTCGGGATAGCCATCAAACTGACTCGTGCCGGCTGGTTTTCAACTTCCGGGGTCCAGAACGCAAGCATGTTCTCCTTTCCGTTCGCACTCAACTCCGCATCGGGGCACCAATCAAAGTCCAACACACCGTCAATCTTGATCGACTTTTTGTCGAGCAAGCCCATTGTAGGTGCTTCGTAGACCGAGATTTGCGAACCCATCAGACATCGCGCAACGTACTTGTCATCCGGGGACCATCGCAGCAATGGCCAGGCGAGCTTTCGGGGAGGCGGGAGATCCTTGGGATCAACGCCGGCGGGAGGTGGCGGGGAAGGTGCTTCACCGGGGAACGTTCGGAGTAACAGTCCAGTCTTAACTTCCCAAACGGCAATGTGGTTTCCCTCGTCTTCCGGTGCAAACTTTCGGGGATCCGGTGGCGAATCAGGGTCCTGAGGAGATGCGACGATAGGTTCCGGTGCGAAAGTGACCAAGTAGTTTTCACAGGGCGAGAAATCGACCAATCGGACTCCCGGGTGGGTGAATCGATGCGGTTCGGAGAAGGATTTGCCCTGCCAGAGGGCGACTCCGGGTCGGTGCAAGGTGGTGAAATATGTACCGAGGGGCGACCAAGAGACGAAGAGTTCCGCCCACTTGGGGTTGGGTTCCACCGCTCGTTCAGCAGTGGCGTTGCGGCCACACCAGTTGATCTCGACAGCGGTGTCACGGAAAGTCACAAATTGGTCTCGACCTTGAGGATCGGCCAACCATGATCGGAGGTGTTCCTGCAGCGCGATTCGTCGTTAGTTGCTGCGACTTTCCAACTCTGCTTTAATTTGCTTACCTTGTCGACCGCCTGAGAGTCCGCAGGCCAGTTTTTCGGGGTAGATCCCTCCTCGATGTTCATCGATGCGTATCGTTCGATCTCTCCGAATCGGTTGACGTAGAGACGGTTCTTACCGAACAAGACTTGGTCCAGGCAACGGAGTGCGTGGGTGGCAAGCTCAGCGGAAGGATAGGTCAAGAACATGTAGCTGAACAGATCGGCGCGAGACGCGTTAGAAATCGGGAATCGCAGGAGCATGACACCCAGCGCGCAGCAGACTCACCCCTTGCTCTCTCCCTTCTCATTGTCCCAAGGCATGACCATATCCGAGAAGTTTCCCTCTGCGTCTGCTTCTCCTGACAAAGGCGCTCCGGCCTTGGCGATAGTGGATCGCAACCTCTCGTACAGCTTCTTCTTCTTGCCTTCGTCGATAACGGGGACATTGTCGACTACGAGGACATTGTCGAAGCCATCCAAGGGAGAGACGGCATACCTGGGAAATGGCAAAAGCATCGTTAGTACGACAGTCGATCATTCCGGATCTGAAAGGGAGTTTCTGCTGGATCTGGCTGGATTCCGAGAATGCGTCCTAATTGTGGAGTGCGCATGACCGCATGTCCGTCCATCAATCAGCCGAGCGAGACAGATCACAACAGTTGCGTATTACGCTCTTCCACTACTGGAAGTCCTCTGTCTTAAACTCAATCGATCGCCACCTTTCAACTTCTTTCTTCCTACTCCTTCCTAACTCCTCTTTCCACACTTCTGCAATGATAGGCAAATGGTAAACGCTACTCACTTCTCTTCGATCTCCGAGTAGTCAATTTCCAAATCCTCTTCCTCTTCGGTTCGTCCATTGACCTTGCTGCTGCTAGGCTGGTTTTCTTGCACCGCGACGGGCATTTTGATTTATGAGAATGTCCTTTCTGTCCTGTACGACTGCACGGTGTGAATAGGAACTTGGTGAATACCCTTACAACCTCAGAATTAGGCAACAATGGTCATTGAAGACTTTGACCTTGGGCTGACTTTTTCGTTTCCGAGACTAGCGCGACCGAGTTTGCGTCGAAGCGCGGAAAGGCTTTTACACGTCATAAACTCTCCTTATGACCGGTTGAATTAGAGCTGCTCACGAAACGATATGTAGTAGCTGAAACGATCATGTCCTCGTCGTGAAAGATTTAGGCGGCAACGAAATGGCAGCGCGAACTGAGCCGATGATGTTGTGCGGGACTGTCATCCGCCGATTCCGCCGGGAACTGCGATGGGGCACAGAGCATAGCACATGAACGTCCATATCATCGCGCGGGGTTGCCTTAAATTTCACGTAGCCGGGTATGTAGCGGAGGTTTGTTTTTGCTTGGAGGGATATACGACTTGTCTACAAAACCTTTCACATCTTCCACGCTCCCATGGACTGCACTTGTACTGCTGTTTCCAGATAGGATTATATAGGAACCATCAACACTGGACTAAAATCATCACAAAAAGTTCATCTCTGTCAACACGGTGCATGCCCATGAAAGACGTTGATAATTTGTCGAAAGTTGACAAGCGTTTACTAATACACTAATAGGCATGCATAATATTCTATTGAAAGTCTGAGCACGAGAAACTGTTTATCGAAACCACATCCATTTGATCCCTTCCGGTGCGACCACCTGCAGCAGGCAAACTTAGTCGCCATTCATTTCTTTCTCCTTGCGACTTGCCGCAAAAGAAGACTGGGGGTTGAGCGCCGGCACAGGTGGCTCCCCTTAAACTACCTGTGGAGATGTCATTCTTCCTGCTATGTCACACGGAGCGTTGCGACGCATCAGAGTCATACCCTGTCTGCGATGCGAGTCATTTTGTGCCGAGGGAAAGGTACGTTTATGTCGCGAAGACATGATGCTCTTAGCCTCTTTCCGCAAGAAACTCTACCCCTTCTGCGAACCATGGTACTCACCTCCTGACTTTTAAGTGCGGTACCGACGTCACTGATCGTGAGTCTAGCAGATGTGTTCGAACCTGTTGGCGCTCCTACATGCGTCGTCTGCGACATTGTATCATCTTTCTTTGATTCGTTATGTCCAACTTCGGTTTGGATCTCAGCGTTGTTCTCAAGCTCTTTGGGCTCGTGTCCCTGATACTCTCGCCTATCTATCAATCTTGCAAGCTCTTGTGCGTTCCGTTTCAAAGCAATGACCGCCTGTTTCACGATGTCTTCCGCCTTATCAGGTTGTTTTGCCATAAGGTCCTTCAATTCTTGAAGTATCTTCTGTACCTTTTTACTCTCAACCAAATTACGTCCGGCTGCGTCCCTGATCGCTTGAGCTGTTCTGTTGATTTCAGCTGCCAGCTTTAGGCATCCTGCGACGGTCTCTTGGAGCCCCTTTCTCCATTCTGTAATGCCAGTGCATTTGTTGCACACACCACAGGGAGCATCGTTCCCTCCCGTGGTGGGGGAGCACCGACCGACAACATGAGCTACTAGCTCCTCTATCGATACCGCAACCTCTAATCCCTGGTGAAAGATTGTCGCTGCTCCCTTCAGTTCCAATATAAGTATCTCTAAGTATCCTATCACACACACGTCTCTCTTGGTGATGAATGTGGGATCTGTTTGCTGGTCGGTCACAGGGGTAGTGTGCTCGACGGTCATCTTGCTTGATGGCTCCTGCTTTGGAATCCGATGTTGCGGTGAGGGTGACACGGTCGAAGAGAGGTAGAGTGAAGGTAATTATCAAGAAAGGCGTAGGTCGAGGGTTCGTCGACTAAGCGAAAGACTCCAGCGTCCTCCCGGTGGCAATCAGCGATAAGTAAGCGTGCCAGTATTGCGTCTTTGATATATTGGGTGAACCAGTCCCTTACCCTTGCATGTACTGTGCGCGATGGAGCGAAAAAAGCGAAACGCCTTTACGAGTTTAGAGAAGTGACAAGTAGCATCGCCACCCGACCGTCCTTTGTCCGCATAGAGTATGTTCCCGCATCAAGAACCTGATGAACCTCCAACCCTCCCAAGAGTGCGATCTAATCTGGGCACTGTTTGCCAGAAACGGGTAGGTATTGCGTCGGCAGGACCGCCTGAGTCTTCACTGGCCATCGTCAATGTAGACGTGCCATCAAGATTACCATGTCTGCTCTGGGCGACTGTAGCAAAGGCACGCAGAAGGCTGTACTGTTCACCAGGTCGTTCAAAGATGTCTTGGTCTTTCCGCTGATTGCAATGACGGCTATCAGTCAAGTCATTGGCGCTACCAACGTCGTAAATGACTGGAGTGATGTGCGACTGACTTTCGGTTATGGCGCTACTTGGTACTTGATCGCCGAAGCACACTCGCGACTTTAATATGGGATTATATTGCCTTGTTATGGAGATACGATGCATATAGTACAAAAGGATATCATGCGACGACTTTACTTGATTGACCACCATCCTTTCCACCTTACTCGACGCAAAGCGGCATACCCCCTTCACCTGCTACCGCCCACCATTCACCTTTGCCCGCCAAACACGCGCCTTCTCCCTCTCCAAACCATCCAACTCTTTCTCAACAAGCACCACAAACTCTTTCCTCCGAGCACGAACCTCTTCATCACCTTCACTTGTCACAGCATCCGCCTCAACGAGCAATGCGAGCAATGAGTGAGCGTGCGCGTGGTATGGTGTGTTGTTGGGTGTGTATTCGAGTTGTGGGATGGTGGAAGTGTCCGAGGAGGTGGAGGCTTGCGATTGGAAGTCGAGGGTAGAAGGGAATGTAAAGGATGAGGCGAGGCTTTCGAGTTTGGTGTTGAGCGCTTCGAGTACTTCGAGGCGTTGGACGCGGTGTTGGTGCTGTTCGTATCGTTCTTGGATATCGGCGAATGTGGGTGCTGCGTCTTGTTCGGCGGCGACAGCAGCGGCGTCCGCAGACTCGGTCGAGAATGCTGGTACTGGTTCCTCGGCAGCTGGAGTTGCCGGTTGGCTTTGCTTCTCGGAGACAGTTGAACGGTCGACAGGAGTTTGCTTTTCAGCAGTAGCATCAGTGGAGACACCCATGCTTCGGAACAACCTGAAGAAACAGCACGTTTCTGTCAGTGTCCAGGTTACCGAGGATGTAGCACAATGTTCAATACTTACGAGTTCAGTAGAGTGCTCATATCGAGGCCTTGGTCTTCTGAATCTTCCTCCCCATCCGATGAATCGTCGAAGGGTTCCGCGGCGACGTCTTCTTGATGATACTCGGTCACAGGCGCAGACGGGCCTTCCTTTTCAACAGCCTTTGGTTCGTTTTGGAATAGACTGTGAAACGCACAATGCTATAATCAGCGACTGAAGAACAAGATGCAGTGAGTCGGAACTTACGAGTTGATAGACGCAGCAAGGGTAAGCTCTTCCTGCCTCTGCGCAGGCGCCTGACGGGCATTCACCGCCGCTTCATACTCCCTGCGCTGCTCTTCCTCGACTCGTTGTTGCGCAAGGAACCGGGATCGTCGCTGATCATAATGATAGGCCCGGATGGCAGCTTGCTTCTCCTCCTCGACGGCGAGTTGGCGTTCGTATTCCCGTCGTGCGAGAACTCGTCGATGCCGTTCTTGCTCGATAGCTTGTTGGCGCTCTTGGTTCAAGGCGAGGTGACGCTGGTACTCTCGCTCTCGTTGACGTTGATACGCATGCGCTTGTTCACGTTCTTGTTGCGCAGCGAGTTGAGCTGTTCGGTGTTGTCGCGAATGCTGTGAGACGAGGTGTTGCAGGTCGAAGATGGATGGGTTGGTACGGCATACTGGTTCGGCGGATAAAACGTATGTGGGTTGAGCGGAGCGGTTGCGTCTTGAGGATTGACCAGAGTGGCAGAACGGCTGATAGAATCCGGATGGATACATTGTGACAGATGGAGTGTGAGTTAAGGTGCTCAAGTTCCTTGAGCTGTTGCTTTTAATGAGCTTGCAAACTGGAGAACTGAAAACTTACCAGCAATCTGAGTTTATATACCGGCTCAACTTTCCGCCTGTCTATCTTTGGTTATCTTATCGCTGCCAAAACGCTTAGTCAACGTCCGGAGCTTGACACTTGCGAATCGTCGCATGTCAGAGCAGGTTTTACACCGGTCAAGGGGAATGGGAAGAAAGTTCGAGGCAAAGACTTGGTTGATAATCTATAATGTTCGCGAATGTTCCACTTAGAGCACGGGGCACCTGCTGGAAAGGTCGGGAAAGGGGCGGATGCAAATAAATGGAGGCGGTGAGACAATAGCTGACGAAAGGAATACTCGAGAATGACCTAGATTGGAGGATAGTGTAAGCGGTTGGCTGACAAAACGACAAGATATATAGGGTGCATGCATTGTCTAGTTATGGAGTCACCTTTTACCATGATCATCACAACCAACCTGAACAGTCACCTGCTATCACCACATTGCAACACCGCATCATGTTCCCATCCGTCTTCTACCAACCCACCCATCAGTACCACACTCCATCACGACACGCCTCACCTGATCAACATCGCCAGATGCCATTCACGGTAGCGAGTGTCGACGCTTACGACCTTGTAAACATACGAGCTCCTCATGCTTACGCTCATGCAGAAGCTTCCGTTCTCCAACACCTTCAACGACAAGCAGAACTCGAGGCGTTGCATGCTCGGGAGCGAGAGATGGAACGACAACGCCGACTGGCGCATATTGCTGCCTTGGAAGAAGCACAACACCGTCAGTACCATCAACAAGCCGTCATAGATGCCTATCTCCAAGCTCAGGCGCGAGCTCGAGCCCAAGCTGAAGCCGAACGACAGCAGAGGGAGAGGCAGAGGGAATATCAGGAGCGCGTGAACGCCATCGCAAAGGGCCCAGGCGATTCAACGAGAACGAGCGGAAAGGGCTTACATGCAAGAGATCGAATGTCGTCGCGCTGAAGCGAGACAGAGGATCTTTGTCGATGACTTGTTTGAAACGTAAGTCCGGTTTCTTCAATGCTAGTTGTTCTTGTATGTTAACGTTCCGCTATGCAACAGACTCTTTTCGGATGGTCCTCGAGAATTAGAAGCATCTCCTTCTCGACAACCTCAAGTTCAACCTCGCTTCGTTCCACCTCAGGTTCAGCCTCGTGTTGTTCCTCGAGTCGCTCCTCAAGTACAAGCACCGGAATTCGTCATTCAAGGACTTGTACCGCCTCAAGTCGCCTCTCATGCCGCCCTGCACGACGCTCAGCGCAGGCACGCACCACCGCAGAGCCAGCACCGAGAAGTACGACCTCAGCCGGCACATGCGCCCGTTCATCACTCGCAAGCTAGGCCTGCAATCGCCCCTAACGCTGCTCCTGCTCCTACGACCGAGCAAGAAGCGTTTGAAAACTTCTTGAGCTCGTAAGTTCTCCTGTACTGGTCTTGAACTCCCTTTTCTTTTCGCTGTCGTACTGATTCGGAACCACTTCATGTTCAGTTTCTTTGGCGTTTCCGCTCCACAATTCTCTCGTACGCCGGTTCCGGCTACAGCAAGACAACCCGCTGCCTCGTCGCCTGTTGTCAAGGCTCAACCGCAAGCCAAAAAGTCTGTCGAATTCAGCCAGCCTCCGCGGGTTCCTGAAATCGTCAAGCCGGCACAAATCGCTCAGCCGGAGCCTTCTGCACCGACAACATCGACTCCTCGAGCTGTGAAGGATTCTGCTCACGCACCCGAGCCTCAGCAGTCGGACGACTTGACCAACTTGTTGAGTACCGTCTTTGGCGTTCCTTTTGTCCGACGAGTAGACGAGGAGAAACGATCCCCCATTCCTGTCGCGGAGAAACGTGCCAAAACGGACGAGGCTGTACGAAGTCCTCCAGCACCCAAGGAAATGCCACCCGCTCCTCCCATGATCGAACGACCACCTTCTCCTGCGCCGCCCGATGATGTTTCTTCCAGACCAACATCCGAATCCCAAGAACCTGAAGAGGTTAGCGAAGAGTTCAAGCGGATGGTGGACAAGGTGTTCAAGGACTTGGAAAAGGCGTTTGGAGTTCCTGCAGAGGCAGTTGCGGAAGGGGGACAGAGCGTGGCAGAAGGGAAAAAGCCGGAGCCTATCCCCGCGTCCTCGCAATCTCCACCCAGCAAGAAGGAACCATCGACTGGGCTACAAATCCCTACAACTATTGAAAGCCCCACACCAGCTACCAAGCCTTCAGCGCCGCCTGCGCCTGCTCCTCAAATCATCACGCAGGAAACCAAGGACCAGCCCATGGAGGAGTCAATTGCCAATGATCAATCACTCGACTCTGCTTCTGCGACTACTTTCGAAGAAGGCGACGACGACGACGTACCTGCCTCTGCTGCCGAACTGCAATCAGAAAAAGCGCAAAGCGCGGCTACATTGATCCAGCAGAAATACCGTCGACATCTCGCACGAGTGCAACGCTTGGAAAAACTGGAAGTGCTGAAAGCAAAGTTGGCAAAACTCGAGAGTGGATTCACATTCCCGGAACACCTCGATTTCCAGAATCCAGACTCGGGGTTGACGACTCCATCTCTAGATCCCGTCGACGGCGCATCTCACGATGGCGACGAACGAGTCGTTCCCGTTCCGGCCTTGGCGTTCACACATAACAACGCACCGTATCATGCCCATGCGCAGGCTTTGCTCGCTCTTCTCGTCTCGGCTGATGCCATCTCGAGTGATGGAGATCAGGAGGTGCGAAAGGTCCGCAAGGACTTTGTGAAAGAGGTTGAAGAACAGTTGGCCGACATGGAGCGAAAACGTAGCGATGTGTGGAAGAAGCAACAGGCTGCAAAGCCAAGCGACAAGGCTCAACAAGACTCGCATGCGACTACCCCTCGAGACGTTGAGATGGAAGTCAAGGCGAGCCAAGCTACTGACGACGAAACAACCGACGCACGAGATGAATCCGATACGAAAATGGCTTCTCCACCGACCGAGTACGTAGAACCCGAAACGCCAAAGGCCGTAGAGCCTCAATCGGCACTCGAATCGACGACCGATACAAGTATACCGGAAGTTGCGCAAACGGAATCGGCCACTCCTGGGGAGAAGACATCTGTGGAACCGATTCTCGCGAAAGAGGTACTTGGCATTGACCCAGACGTGTTCACTGCTCCGGAAAGCGAATTCATTGAACCTGAATCGTCGACCGAGAATAAACAAATGGACGTGGCTTCTCAAGATACGCCATCCCAGTCGAAGAGTACACCTGAAGATGCGAAAGATTCGACGTCCGCCACACTACAAGCCACCGAGGCGAAGGAGACCACCGTCGCCTCCAAACGACCTCCGAAAGCAGCGGTAGAGGATGCCTCGGATGTCGACATGGCTCGATCTTATACGGGATCTAGTGTTGCTTCTGAAACGCCACAGTAGGATGACTTTGTCGGCGCGCATCGTTAGTATGGCTTCATAATTTTGGAAAGGGGAAACGAAGAGCCGGGATGAAACTCGGTAGAGAATTATAATAGGATCTTGTACTAAATATCCAAAAACGGAAATGCATTGCTCTAATCTGTGACGTTGAGCACTTGAGCGCCTGAACCTGGTGCTGTGAACCCGTCTACGTTGCGTTTGGCCTTCCCGCTCTCAGTGGATTGCCTGCATCCGTTTATGTCAGCGAAATTCGAGGTCTCCGTCGTTCTTTTGTAGCCTCGGTTTTGCGAAGCGTCTCTTCACCAGCATTTGTCTTCTGGCAATTAAGGCTTAGCACCTGTATCTTTGCATGTTTGCGCTTCCAAGCATTCCCCTCCCACGGCTCACTGCTGCTTTCCACTTCAAGTATCGTTCACAAGTCGTTTTGAATGACTGATTCTATGCTGCTCGTTCGCCCAGCAGAGACGCCTAAGCTGCTTTACCAAAGTCGGATAGATCGCCTTAGAGTACGTTCAAGTGCGAGGAGTTTGATCATGCGACTCCGCCTAGGCGGTCAGGCCGGCATTGTCCTCGTTCTTGCGTCGTCATGGTCGCATCGGCCAGACAGATCCACTGACCTGCAGCGGTTATGCTCGTGCAATTGATCAATAGCCCGGATTTTCATGATAAATTTACATACAACAATGCTTCTTCCACGGGTCACCGAAATCCTGCCTAGACGTAAAGTCTATGAGATGCCCTCGTCCTTGGCCTTCAACGTCCGCGCATGTGCATCCACTCTCTCCACCAGCTTCGCAATACTGATCACCTCCTCCTGTTTCCTCTGCACCAACGGGTACTTGCTCTTCACCGCTCCCGATATCGGTGCCATGTTTTCAAACTGCATGTTCTCCACTTTTCCATCCGTGTATCCGACACTGAGGTGCGATGAGGTTGCGCTCGATGGGAGGATGTCTACGAGGACGTTTACGTTTGGTGATGGAACTGCTTTTGGTGCTGGTGATGGACGGAGTTGTGTTGTGTTATCCGGAGTGGCTATTAGATTGAGGAGAAGCTGCACGGGCCGAGATGTGGCAGGATGGAATGGGTTGATTCGTGCATGGATTGCTGGAAACGACGGGCTGGCCGTCAGGTACGAGTCTCGGGAAGTGAAGAAGCGGCGGAGGTACGTACTGGTTATATGTGACCGTGTGAGGCGGTATCCGGGAGGCATATTCAAAGGATGTGAATGGAATGGAGAACGATGGTGGATGGATGAAGAAAGAAGATGAAGCAGAAGATGACCTTGAAGAAGTGGTTGGTTGCTCGTTCGATCAACTTGCTTAAATTCTGCGCTTCTTTACCGCAAACAGCGCGCCCAACATGACGAATCGTTGGCAACAATCATCATCCGTATTATACTTCTCTCCAAAAAGTTGCGATATCACTATCAAGTCGTTCTGTTTGCACTTGCCTACTGCGCCCATCGACCTTTCGCTCTCTCCTCCACAGCATCATGGAGGATCTTGCAGCATACCGCATTCCCGGCTTGCCGCCAACGGCGTACTATATCCCTTCATTTATTTCCGAAGCAGAGGAGGAGTATCTATTGCGCAAGGTACGTCGTTGTTATCATTCATTGCGAATATGCCTTTCTGATCGCCTCGATCCTCGCTCAAAGATCGCCGAGTCCCCCTTGCCAAAATGGAAAACGGTTGGGACCGGAAGAAGGTAATTCAAGGTCAATCACGCTCCATCTTTAGGGAAGACACACGGCTGTAGGAGGCGTCGAGGCTGATTGCTTCTGCTTGTGTTGCGGTTCGCAGATTGCAGTACCTAGGTGAGCTTGATATACATGTTCCTTGACGGCCCCTGAGCTTACTCTGGACGTAATTGGCGGAAATTAGGCGGCACACTCACTAAGAACAACATCCTCATCCCGGAACCGCTGCCAGCGTATTGTACCGAGTTGTAGGTCGCTTGATTGAATGTTTCTGCAAGCCGCATGTACTAACGAACCCCATTGACGCAGTCCGAACCTTGTTGAACGTATATCAAGCATTACCAATGTGTTCCGCGTGCAGAGCGCGAACTCGGCAGAGACGACCCCTTCGTCAGACGGAAAGCCAAATCAGTTGTTGATCAACGAGTACAGTGCAGGACAAGGTATCGCTGTAGGTATAGCATGTTGTTTCGTGTTTGCTCTTCCGCTGATCATAGCCCTTTGTACAGCCGCATGAAGACGGCGCAGCATATCATCCTGCTGTTGCGACTATCTCCCTCGGTTCAGGTCAATGTCTCGACCTGTATCAGTACTTGTCGGAAACGGACCCATCACCACCATTGACGCATACCATGCGCGAAGACGTGAACATTCCGTCCTCCAGCGCGAACAATGTAGATGACGCTACGACGAAGCATGCGAACGGAAAAGCTATCGCAGCAGTACCCCTCGCTCGCGTCTTTCTCGAACCACGTAGTCTTTTCATCATGACAGGATCATTGTATCAGTCCCATCTCCACGGAATCAGCTTTTCCGACACTGACATCCTGACCAGCGCATCTGTTGAAGGTACACCAACATCGCTGCAACAAGGGCAACAAGAAAGTGATGCGCGACCTTCGCCTACGTCGTCAAACGCCTCGTCTGTACCAGTAGCAAACCTACCGCTGCTCGGTGATCTGGAAATCATGAAAATTATCGAGAGAGAAGGGTCATATCGTTCCGAACGCGGCACGAGGGTGAGCTTGACTTTTAGGAAAGTGGAGAGGGTGATGAAGGGAGTGTTGGGAGCAGGTGGAGGGAAGGGGTTGCTTGGGCTTGGCAAAAGATAACACGTGTTACCAGTTGTTCGCGAGCGATACGTCCGATGGCTATTCGGTCGTAATCGCTAGTCGTATAGCTATAGGTGATGTATGGGAAAGTATCCAGCCGCAATTTCAGCCAGTACCCTCGTCGTCGTCGATTTTCGTTCCGAGAAGTCATCGCCTGACGCAGCGCCATCAGGATGTTCAGGATGGGATACTTAAGCCCCTCGCGGCGAGGAGCGGACGAGCGGGGTCCGAGTAGCTCAAATCGGTATTCCCATACATGTATATGAACCAGGTGACAACACGATACAAATGAGGATGGAAAATATACCAAGCAATATCAATATTTCTTCAGGTCGAGTCGTCTTTAAAGGTCCGAAATAAAAGTAGGTCGTCCAGCGAACACTACGGGGTCTAGTCTTGTCCAATTATCCATCATCTTCTGAGTAAGTGAATCGCGTCTTCACGATCTCAAGCGTATATCCACTTCACTATCTGCGTCTGGTGGGCAGACTGCGTACCTTCCTCTCCGCCTACACATGAGAAGCATCATCAGCAGGTGTATCCCATGAAGAGCCGTTATACATCGATCTAGAAAAAACTCACCTGCGCAAAAGCTTGTTGCAGCGCAGCGCTCCGTTCCAAGCCGGGGTTGTTCGCCAAGACAGCCTCGGCCGAGACGAGGAGAGGATCGATCATAACTGCGTCGGTGCCGTTGTACCCTTGCAGCTGTACCAGACCCTCGGTGGTGAGAGGTGCTGGATGCGCATGTGGGGTGACGGACGGCATGAATGTTGGTGCGGGTGCGTTGTTGATCTCGTTCTCTTCGGCGTTGTTTGCAAGGACAGAAAGTAGCGCTTCGCTTTGGGTGAGGGAGGCGGGAGGCGAAACCCCTGAAGCGACGGGTTTCGCTTGAGGTTTACTGGGCTTCCAACGTCGAACCTCCACCATTCGACCTGTGCTGTCTATGTGCCTTCCCGAGTCGGTAGACGTCACTGTAGGGATGTCGGTCATGATCACTAAAAATGGATCTTGCTTTTGATGTTCGGCAAGAGACCTCAGCAGGTCCATTGCCTCCGCCTGACCGCGTTTCCAAGGCTCCTCCTCTGGCATAGCTTCTGGCACGATCGGAAACTCCAAAAGATTTTGTGGTGGCGAAACTTGACCAAAGATAAGGTCATGAACGGCTTGGTGTTGTTCGGCAATCCACAAAGGCTGGTTATTTTGTTCGTCGACATTCGTACCCTGGCTTGGTAAGGACGGCGCAGCGACTGGGAATGCGAACGGCACCTCTCCCAGTATCTGCGCTATAGTCGCTTTTTCGTCCAGACAAGTGTAGTCTACGCTGGTAAAGATGTTTTCCGCGATTATCGTCCCTTTGCCAGATGCTTCGTCGGGAGTCTCGATGTCCCAGTCGCTGACGGCAGGAATATGAAACTCGGTCGCGCTGGTCGAATAGACGGACTGATTCGTTTGAAAAAGTGCTGGGTACAGCTGCATGTAGTCCTGATTGCTCATTGCACCGATACCTTCATCCACAGCTTCACCATAATCCAGATCTATATTGGGATAAGTCCGAGGTAGAGAGGCACTCTGCTGGTTGCCTAGGGTTCCCTCGCCGTGCAAATTATGCGGCAACTCCCCTTCAGTAACAAGCGCCGGGTAAAGGACCGACGGATCTTCAGATCTTGCTGCTCGAATGTCTGGTTGAGCAAAGGCATCGCGTCCGCAAACAAGATCGATACCGACCGGGAAATGGGTTTGTTCGAATAGACCAAATCCTCCTGTACCGAAAGTTGGCGCGGGAAGGTACTCTCCTGCGAGAAAGTCCCCTTCAACTGCATCGAGCGTGATCATGTTGACGTCGGAAGGAGCTTGGCTAGCCAATGAAACAATGTCGTTCTGCAGTCGAAGTTCGTCGACTTGCGCCCATATTTCGGTTGCTAGATCGAACTCCATCGCAGTTTGGTCAGACGAGGTCACTTCGTACATCGATGAGTCGTCGTTTTCGGAGCCGCGTATCCAATTGTCATTGGCGACCTCCAGGTTATCTTGAGCGTCATGTGTGTGCGACCAGCTCGATGCCATGTCGTCATCCTGTCTGTCGACATCTTCGCGATGCGCAAGTCCGATCTCCATTGCCGTAGTGACTTCGTCATATTCAGACACAGATGAGGCTAGGACGGCTGACGATGTTGCGGACTCGTCGATCAAATCCTGTTGACGTTCGGCGATTATCGCACTAGGTGATGTAGCATCATTCTCGAGTGGCGTGATTGTTACCTCGGGAATAGCGGAGAATTCCATCATAGAATCCTGAATTTCATGTGCTTGCTCATCTTCCATGGTTTGATCATGAACGTCATCTTCTTCAGGCTCGTCTGAACTTTGGAGATCTATCTTTGGTTCAACTAGAGGATCCACGCTTGCTGCGCCAGACTCGGTTTCGTCATTGCCAGTTGTTGAGGGACAAGAAGGCGTGTCGGGTGTGCCCAGAACGTCGACCTGCTCTATAGTGTAAGAGGTTTCGGACGATCCGAATTCCTGCGCGCTTGAAGGTGTAGTGACGGTAGTGGATGTGGCGAAGGATTCGCGCATTCTAGGAATAGTTGGACGCAGCAAAATCTTCTTCATCCTTGCCACCTTGGGTATTTTCTGGTATGGCGCGAAGTGGCGTCGAGACTGTGCGCAAAATTTATCATTTTCCGTTCGATATGTCAGTGTTTGGGGAAAAGCAACTTACTAGAACATCCATCGCTTGGTTGACTGTCGTCACATTGTAAATAACCTTTTCCGCCACCAGGAGTGACTGTCTCCAAGTTGCCACACTTTCCGGAACCTGTAATGATGTCGAAGGTTAAACGTGAAGGTCATGATTGTTAGGGTTCAGAGCTTACCGAGGGTACAGATTGGATTTCGTCATCTTCTTCCAGGGGACGCGGCGTAGCCAGAACTTTGTCACGGGCGGCCATGAAGTCTTGGGGTGTAGCACTTGCGTCGAGAGAGGTTTCCTCGCTCCTGCAACAGTTGAGGACATCTAAATACTTCTCCAGCTTTTTGAGGCATCGCATGGAACTGATTAGCATGCGGCAACTATGAGGGACATTGGGTCAACATCACTCACATCCTTCTTGGACTGCAATCGCACCTCATTATTCATCCTCTGGAGCTCCAACAGCTGAGCTAACGACACTTCTAATATCAGTTTCAAGTTTTCGTTTAATCTCCTCGAACGGCGGTGTATTCGGTCCGCCAACGACCTTTCGGGAGGTGGCGGAGATTCTAGAGGCTCGGTATTGTTTGTGAGATAAGAGGAATCATCCTGGCTGCAGCAATATAGTACCCAAGAAAGAAGCGACGTTCGAACGACGATTGACAAAACATTGATAGTAACTTGGCCGAGGACGACGAAGACTATGTTGGCAACGGCGGCGAGCATTCCAGGAATCAATTGCTCGGATACAGCTTTCGATATGGTGGCAGCCACCTCCCTGCAAATTCGAAGCGGATGGCAGGCGGCGCAGTATCGACGAAAGCGCGAGAATGGAGACGAGAATGGTCGCAGCAAACCATTGATAAGGTATGTAGCGACGGAGAGTAGATGTTCAAAACCAATCTTGCCGTATGATATGATGTAACGTGACGAAAGTTGATATTGGTAGGTTCCGAATAAGTAGGCGTAAAAGGCGAACGATCCGAGTACCAGGATAGACACGGCGAAACCTGTCGAAATCCGGGCCAGATAAAGCAGTATCGAAACTTTCCACAGCTTGATGTGGTCCTCAGTCACCGACCAGGATCGAGCGCAATGCTCCACTCCTCCCTGGATGCTGGAGGAAACGATACTAGTTATGGCAGACTCCACGGAGAGGTAAAGCTGCTTTGGCGAGAAGGCAGGAGTGTAATCGAGGAAGACTTCGGCATCATGCTGCAAAATATACGACAAGTCAATCGGAGTTGATGATCGTTCGTAAGGGCTGTCGGCCAAGTCGAGGTGGTGGAAATCCCAGCAGAGACATGGTTTGGACTTGCACCATGCGAAAGGTCCAAGTGAGAAAGGTCCTTCCTCCGTTTTATAAGCTATGATTGTAGATTCAATGTTGCTGATGGAATCTTGAATTGAATGTTGAAACGTAGAGTATGTCCACGGGAGGGAAAGAACAAAGAAGAACAGACAGAGTCGCCATAGCTCCAGCAGTGCAACTACGGACGTGATGATGGTTCGGAGCATGGTTGATACTGATGTGACTACGAGACGACGTCCTAGACTCGAGTTGCCTGCAAGTGGAGATGTGCGTTAGAAAGTAGAACGGGCGCGGAACAAAAAAGGTGCAACGTACTAGATATATGTAGACGAGATGCGATACAGACTGATATATGCTTGGGTACTGTTTTATGCAAGATGTAATGCCGTCGACTCGGTCAAGCTGTGACGAGGGACGTTTGTTTATGTGTTTTCGCTTTTCTGTACGGTGGCGTATAGTTCGACGATGATGGTTCAGGAGCGTAGCAAGCGTACAGGTAGACGTACGTATTCAGGCACGGTTTGGGATGTGTAAAGAAAGTTATGGAACGGGGTAAAGGGAATGAAGGAAGCTATGGAGGACAAGGTCGGACAGCAAAGCGAAGAAGGCAATCCAAATACGCACCAACAACAACAAACACACAACTGCCAGCCAGCAGCCGCCCCCCTGTAGCGCGCCTGCATCCGCCTCTAACACCCACTCCAGTCGTTCGACCTGCCAAACGCGGTAATCTTTCCCCTCCATATACACTCTCTTCTTGTCGGACTTGCAGTGCTCAACCGCCGTGAAAGCAGCTACTTGCACGGGCCGTGGAGCACTGCAAATCCGACCAGAAGAGAGCGTATAACTTGATGACTTATAACTAACGACTTGATGATCCGTTCGCAGATGGCGTATAAATCACAGTTGATGTCTTAGAACGGTGGTATATCGGGCGGAAGATGTTGAAATCAAATGCCAAGAGGAAGAGCAAGGATAGTCGGACAAGTGGTCACGGAAGGGCCATCGCTGGCGAGGCTATCAATTGGACTGTGAGAAGGCGCAACGATGCTTGGTGAGATGTAGTAGGTGCTTGTGTCCAGATTTGCTGAATGGGCGTAGGTGTGATGTTCAAGCCAGCGTCATCCAACTTTGTAGCTCTAGCGAATACCGACAGAACCAGCGTGACAGAAAGGCATGAAGGAAAGGAACAACTCGTGCACAGATGATATAGTTATTATGTATAAAGGCGTTTTGTGTACGAAAAGATACAGAAAGAAACAGCACGTTACCGAGTAGTTGCATTCCCCCCTTTTTTAGTACCTCGGCCCTCCGTCCTCGTGCTGAAACGTCAAAAGGGGGCAACTACTCAGCTGCGGTACGTCTACCCGTACCCGTCATAGTCTGGGCGGTCGGGCTGCGTTGGCGTTTCGGGGTAGCAGTTTACGGAAATCAGTTTCATTGTCTGTCGAAAGGAGGTAGGTGGATAGGGGAGAAGATGCACGGCGGATATGTCGTCATGTTCCCTAGAAGGGCCCTATGATTGTATGGCAAGTATGATATGGACGTCACCGTTTCAGAATTCATCATGTGATGCAGGAGGAGCAAAGACTTTACCCCTACCTCGCTAGTAGCCATGCATATGGCCTAGACTTTTGCGGAAGAAGCATGTCTTGAAACGAAACGTTGATCTCGCCGATCAGGCGAAGACGTTGCGGATTATGCAGCCATGTCTTCATGCTTTGCGGTCGATAAACGCCAGCAGAGCACATCATTATAGGTGCATGATCCTGCTGAACGCAAATCGGGTGAGCTTCCTTGATTGGAGGTGAATTGAAGTGAAAAGCACGGTGCGGCAGCTCACGGAGTATGCCAAACGTATGCCATCACGCACGTGTTCCCGCAACCCACAACAAGCGGCCCTAGCTAGCCCTGAATAACATACGCTGAAAGATACCTAACGTCTTGAGAGTCTTGATAGATGGCAGCTCGAGGAAGTGTATAGCGGCAGCTATAGCGGCTTGTGATATTCGACGTCGGAAACGGTGCTGCGCACGGAGAAAAAGTTAAACCCATTTCAAGAATGATATTACCTGTTTGTCTCTGTATATGCAAGGTACAACTGCTGGCAAGAAGATTGATGTTAAATATCCAACCTACTGATTCTACCGACCTTGGAAAGCTCTGTTGCCTGACATCTGAAAAAAAAAAGAATGATACGGCACGTCGAACACTCCGACATGTACTCAACGTTTCCTCTCCTGACCAACCCTCCAGCCGGCTTACGCACTTGCGTCCTGATTTCATTCCGGGTCGCTTTCCGGCCTCTACAGTTGGGATCGGTAGTACCCGTCGGGTCATGGTGATGCGCAGCGACGGCTGAAAAAGCAAAGCCGCTTGGGCTGAAATCTTGGGGCATCGTTGTAACCGCAGAAGTTGGGCTCTTGGGCGAGTCCTGGAAAATAATTGGGCATCGACGATGAAGGCGACCCGAGACTTGCCCTTTATCCTTTTGCGGTCGCACGGCGCACGGTAAGACAATCAAGGGCTGTCGAGGTTTGCGTTATCGGAGCGGTCTCAAAGAAGCAGATGATCCATGGTGCCTCGGTGTAATTCAAATGTCGGATGACGACTTGTATGCGAGCCAGTGTCTTCGAAAGGGTATAGACATGACCTTCTATATCCTATGCCGACTGGACTGTCGTTGGAAGGGTAGGCAGCTGGGTTGGCTCATGTCGCTCGTCGGTAACCTCTCGGCCTTGCGCGTCACGTGTGCAATCGCGACGTCGCGCAGGCAGTGAAGCGCTCGCTAACAGGGGCATGTGTAGTGATGATAGTAGAGTTTTTTGAGATCATTATGCAATATATGAAAGATAACACTTGTGTACAAGTTGTCTGTAACGAGTGGGCATTCGCCAAGGCTCTGTCGATTTGCCGATCCAGCGATTCCATTGACGCAAACAAAGATAGAGTCGGTCGTAGTTTCCAACTTCGCAGAAGCCGGTGTTTCCATGAAGGAAGAGTAACACGGTTGTTGATTCGTTGTATGCCTATTGCGGTACGAGGTATTAAAGAAGAACACCCCTTCGAGCATACTGTTCATCAGGCCCTTTTCCTATGTAGATAAAGTTGATGACCATGGTGTTGGATGCTGGTGGAAGGGTAAGAGGGTGTCGCCGTCGGTGGACTGCAAGAGCAGGTGGACGGTGATGTACGGCGAAGATGCGATCAATCCTGCATGTAGATGTCTATTTCAGAAATAATTTCGTATTAGTACATTGCCTGCGGGAGGAATAAGCGAAGGGTTTACGGTGTGGTACAAGTAGTCAAGGCGGCAGAACGTAGCGCCGTATTTAGTTGAATATCACTTAGTTACCAACGATATGAATGCTGAATCCCTTTTCAACGCACGACAATCAATTGTCTGCCCTGTGCCACGCGCGACTGATCTAAAAGCGTCACACCTTTGATTCAGCGGCAATGGTACTGTTCAAACGAAATGCATTCAAACTTACGGCAAGTTCACAACACTGCGCCAACATCACTTGAGCAACGCTGTACCCTCCATACCGCAAACCTGATGCGGAAGGTTCTTCTTGACTTTCTCGTTTCGTCACGCTACCTGCACGGGCTTTCTGCTTTGTACGTCTTGGCGTCATCCAAGCTTGTTCTCATTGTTGTCCGACCCATCTCGTTCTTAAGGCCTGAGCGCGCCATTCAATGATGGCTGGAGTAGCTGCCAGTAGGATTGCACGTGGACGACAGAATTTTGAATCGCTTGTCCATCCGGAATCGAAAAGTAGAGAGCTACTGAAAGTAGAAGGTGACGTCGTCTGCATCTTTCCATGCTGATGAAGCTGAGAGGAAAAATATCGGACAGAAAGCTGACGCCGACGCAGAGTAGGAAGGTGAACGATTTACCGGATTCCGCGAGGTTTCGTGTATATCTGCTAAGAGTTAACGATGAGACAACGATCACTATCGAACACACATGAACCATGGGTTACCTTTTCTCTGCACAGGAATCAGATAAACAAAGACTGCCACCTTCGTCACAATCGATCTCGTCCACCACATGACTGACAACCAATTAGTCTCCACATCCACATGCAGTACATCTGATTCTGCATTGCGAGCAAGTATCGAGAATTTGCCAATATCTTTGCTCGTCGAGAGGTTCTGAGGAGCGGTGCGCATTGGAAGGAGTGGCACGCAGAAGCGTCAGCGGTAGTTGTGATACAGGCGACATCGCGATGACCCGTATTACCAAATTTCTGGAGAGGCAGTGTCCCTTGCTAATCCCACGAATGCTTCAGCAACTGCTTTCGAAACACTGCTGGTGCGGATTTCGGTAGATCATCCTCCTTCAACTCCTTCATCGTTGCTAATGGCGCGTTACCAACTGCAGAGCTCGGCATCATGCCCCTACGACAGGATCTTGACACATGCTCCGGGCGGCGCCTAGACGGCTGTGTTCGCGCCTTCGGAAGAACGTCTACAGCGATATGATAGTCAACCGACAAATGAGCGAATGAGGGTATCGGTCTTCTTCGTCTCGCACTTGAGCCGTTTGACGATGTTTTATTATGCAGGTTTGAGCTCGGGCAGCTCGCCTTAGGCAAAGACTATGCGAGCAGTCTGAGTAGTGAGTAGGCTGCAATCCATGGTTGCCGTTTCTCCATCTATCCGGTAGGAGGTCGGTACGTTGTGTGTCATCCTAGTCGAAGGTAGCACCGGCTGGTAGGCCTCTGGCGTACCATTAGTGATCGCTCTCGGGAGTGTTTACGGACGGTGCTGGCTGTCACTGATTGGATATGAGGCAAACCAAGTCAGCAAGAATGTAAGTTGATTCTTCATGGGTTCGTTGCTTCTTGAAGCTCAAGCTCGCACGAAAGCGGGGAGAGCGGAGAAGAAAGGGTTGCGGAAAATGCTAAAATGAGCGTCCCTGAAATATGGTTTGACGCGCGCTCCTTATTCAAGGAATAGGAATAGGGAATATGCCAATCAAGATCATTGCAGCGAACGGCGAACAGAAGCGATAGCAAAGACGACGCATTGTCACTGATGGTGATGCTAGGTGTCTTTAGATCCCAAAGTTGAACCGGTAGTTTCGACCACCGCCCTGAGTACTTCGGATTACCTCAAACAAGGCTTTGGTACCAGTATGCCAGCAAGTCAAGCAGCGAGCTGGTATAACGGTCTCGTTGCATGTCTATATTGAATGACAGGACATCGATCGCCAACCCGCAGTCGAATCCTGATGCCGCATGTACCGTCTCTACGTTTATTCTGCTTGCACGAAGGGATTTGCGACCTCTGCAAGATGGCAATACAGATTCAAGTCAGCGTGAGCAACAAGCAGAAGATATACCAGACTAGCGGAAGAATCTGGGCACGTACCCTCGTATCCTTCCACTGGACTGATAACAACAATCGTTGGGCCTCTTAGCACTACCAGACCGAGCTTCCGGCCTGGCCGTCCTTCTGTTGAACAGGGGTATGTCAATCAGCGAGCAAGTCGTCGTAGGTTTATACATCCGTCGACATACCCGTTGGCTCCTCACGCACTTCATCCAGCACCAAGTTTTGCAGCTGATCATACCCTTTCAGTACACCAACGACCTCCCTTCCTCCTTGAAACTTGACTCTGATCTCTTTGTCCACGAATCGTCCTAGATCCAGAATAGCTTCCCGAGGTTTCCTTTCTGTTTGCTGTCCTCCGGCGCCGGCGTTACCGCCTCCTCGTCCACCTCCTCTTGGTTTACCGCCGCCGCGGTTGCCGCCTCTTCCCTATGACATGGATGAAGCGTCAGTTGATGCAAGCTGAACTGTAAGCTCCGCTCCTGTGCTCACTCTGTCTGACATTGTGCTTGACTGGCAGCTGTTTTGCGTCCCGGAACGGTTCCGTTGTTCGAATTCGAGATAGTACGTCCGGTAAACGTTGTGAATAGCTTGGTTCAATCTAGGATGCTTGATACGGGAAGGGATATGATGAATAGCCATGCAATAAACCAGATGTTGTCAGGCTTGAGACGCTCGACATCGCGATCACCCATTCAAAGCCTTGAAACGGGAACCGAGCTTACCTAATCCCCTATATCTCGGTGGTGACCGTTCACGTTTCAGTGGAGGTTCAACCAGATCCAAATTATGGCCAGATCGTGATTCCTCAAGTGCCTCGACATATTCCTGAGCACTTTCCGGTGTTGAGCTCCATCTTGTCGACCCAACTCAAAATATCTCGGTCGAACGACCTCAAGCACCAGTGTGTTGCACTGCTAGCCACATTCGTTATCGATGCATTAATTCTCGTTGCGAATCACCGATTCTTCACATCTTCTAGCATACCTGGTACTTGACACTTGCTACAATCATGAGCACCAACGAACAAGCAATATCGGGAGGTCTCTACGGCGAAAGTAATCCGTATCCCTATCTGGATACACTGAATGAGAGGCAGAAAACAGGTATGTATTCGACCGATGTTGATGGTAGAGCAGCTGAAGCTGAATCGCATCTTCTTATCGCGATGTCCAGCTGTGACATACCCGCCAGATGGTCCATTACAGGTACTTGCTGGGCCCGGATCTGGTAGGAGCGACGCCAGTGCTTGTATATGTCGAACTTAGACAGCTTACATTGCGCTTCATTAGGTAAAACGAAGGTTCTGACATGTAGAGTGGCATATCTTGTGCATCATCACCACTTGCGACCAGACGAGATCGTAGCAGTAAGTATCATTAGCGTCACCAGAGCTTTGTTGGATATACTAAGGGTTTTGCTGTGACTGCAGGTAACTTTCACGAATAAAGCTGCGTTGGAGATGAAGAAGAGATTGAACGTGTTATTAGGAGAACCTGGAGCGAACAAGCTGGTACTGGGTAAGCTCTTTAGAAATCTGGTTTCTGCAAGGCATGTTCAGAACTGATCGAAGATTATTTGCAGGCACGTTCCATTCAACGTGTGTCAAGTACTTGCGGAGATATGGTAAATCCATCGGCCTGAACAACAACTTTTCAATCATGGACTACGATGATGCGTGAGTCGGTCGGATACCATGAGTGTCGTCTACTGAAACTCAACAGATCGACCTCGAATAGCAAGAAAATGATGGCAAACTTCATCAAACCCATCGCTCAGGCACTCAAGGAAGTACATATCGCTCTGAAAGCGGATCAAGTACTCAGCGAGATCTCGAATGCGAAAGCCAAAGGTGAGACCCCCGGAGGAATGCGTGCGCGTGCTGAAGCGCTTGAAAGCGGTGGTCAGATTCTGTCGGTCATGGCAGACGTACGTTTAATGGTATTGTTTCGGTGTGAGAGGTGTAAACTGATTCTGTCCTGTGTGGTGTAGCTCTACGAGGAATACGAAAAAGGGCTGCGAGCGGCCGGAAGTCTGGACTTTGACGATCTCCTTGGCTACGGGTTGAAGCTGTTAAAGCAGGAAAGACACATCTTGAAATCTGTCAAACATGTCTTGGTCGACGAGTTCCAGGTGAGCTCCCTTTATTTCACAACGCAATAAATGTTCACAACCGGCTAACGTTCGTCGTTTTGTAGGATACCAATACAACACAGTACGAGCTTATGAAATTATTCGCGAAAGAAGGCAATGTTACTATTGTTGGCGACCCTGATCAAGCCATCTACGGTTGGCGAGCGGCAGGTATGCTCATTCGCATTCCCTTGGTGATTTGCGGTAACTGATCGATGCTGCTTTGATGGTCGCTAGATATCGAGAATCTGCAACATATGAAGAAAGGTACGTTACCGCAGGATCCGAGTTCTAGGCGTAGCTGATCAATTTTTCCCCTTTCTAGACTACCCCAATACAGTCGAAGTCCACTTGGAACAGAATTACAGGTCCACAGGCGCGATTTTAGCCGCTTCGTTGGCTATCGTCACACAAGGCAAGTGGAAGAAGAAACAGTCATGTATCTCAAGCGAATGCTGACCCAAGTACCCTTCTTTAGACAAGAAACGAATTCAAAAGGGTCTATACACCGCGTTTGGAAGCGGTGTGCCGGTCACTCTCAAACAGACTTCAAACGGTTTCAATGAAGCCGAATATATCGCGGACGAAATCAAGCGGCTCATAGCTCATACCGGCAACCTTTTGACCTTTGATGACTTTGCGATCTTGCGTAAGTCCATACCATGCGTTCTGCTGTGAGTGCACCGTCGCTCACCTGGTGAGATATTCAAGTGCGGTACAACGCTCTTTCCCGAATATTGGAAACCACATTACAAAAGCATAGCATTCCGACACGGCTTGTCGGTGGGCACAAGTTCTTTGAGCGTTTGGAAGTGAAAGATGTCTTGGGATATCTGCAGCTTATCAATAACCCACAGTATCATGTGAGTGCGCACCACTAAGCACAAAAGCCAGACGCACATCTGCTGAGCCATGACGCTTCTAGCCTGCGTTCATACGAGTCATTAATGTTCCGAAACGGAGTATTGGGGAAAAGGTGTGTGATTCGGGTTCAGCATGCCCTTCGTCCTGAATTGACCCATGCATGGAACAGACACTACAAGGCATTCTCGATCGGGCGAAAACAAAGGGGCTTTCGGCGATGGATATGGCGGAACGCATTGCGGATGGAGAAGATTCGTATTATCTATCGATCCCGCAAAATAGCAGGAAGAATTTGGTTCAATTCGTTGACGTGATTCGAAAGCTACGGGTTCAAGCGAAGAATGTGTGTCTTCCTGATTTTCACCTCCCCGACTACCAAACTAAGCTCTTGAATACCTATCTCAGGGTACTCGCGTTCCCGAACTCATCGAAAGTCTTCTCGAAGAGACAGGTTACGAAGCATATCTGAGGAGGACTCACGCTGACTTTGACACCCGATGGGAGAACGTCAAGGAATTGGCAAGTACCCACATGCCTGTCACAAATAGTCGCAAGTATTGATCGTTGCCCGCTGCTGTGCTAGATCTCCTATTCCGTCACCATCTCCCAAGAACAAGAGGGTAAAAATGGAACGAGTGTGTCTGCCAGTCAAGGCGCTCCGAGAGAGAGCACTCATACGGCGGAAGATGTATCCGGTTCTGCTGCCGCGACGGCGTCCTCGAACCAAGATCCGCGAGGAAAGAAGCGTAAAGCCACAGGAGAAGCATCAAGTGAGGCTATCGATCTGGAATATGCGGAAGAGGAAGAAGTCATCACACCTGCCGCAGATGTGCCGACGGCGGACGAGGTGGATGATTCGGAAGATATCGAGTAGGTGATTGCTCTTTCTCCTCCGAGGTGAATCGCCGTCTTACTCGCGTTTGTATGAAATTAGGGGTACTCCGTTGCGAGTGTTCCTGGAGGCGTCAATGCTAGCCACTGATGCTCAAGCTCAAGACGAGAACGCTGTCATACCGGTGCGTCCAAAAATTGGGAAATTTCTACCCTTGTGCCGAACCCAGACCCCCGTTCTACCTTAGAGAGTAACCATATGTACGGTACATGCCGCCAAGGGTCTGGAGTGGCCTGTCGTGTTTGTACCTGCCGGTAAGCCAACCAAAGTCCATAGCCTCTGCCTTTTTGACTTACCATGCGCTTGAACAGTGGAGAAGGGCGTGTATCCATTCATCAAGTCTACAGAAGAGGCTCAAGTGAACGAGGAGATGTAAGTGGACCTGTCTGTGAGTCCTGACCAATCGCAAGCTGACCCATCGACGTTCAGGCGACTACTCTATGTTGCGATGACCCGAGCCCAAGCTGTCTTGGCAAGCCAATATTCATATTCTCGCTTCCTTTGCAATATATCTTACATTGATGACTTTCCTCCAGGAACTCACTTTTGCCGACAAGCGAATGGCCGGCAAGCAAGAGATACCGAAGGAATTGAGTCCTTTTGTGGCAGCCTGTCGAGAGGATGCAAAAAAGGTAAGTTCTCAAGATCGTCTGCGACAGCATACCACCTTACGTTGTACTTTCATTAGTCGATGTTTGAACCAGAGTATCCTGTAATCACTTGGCAAGATCGGGAGTTGATTGCGAGCGTAATCTGCAGGAAGCCCGTACCAGAAAAAAAGGCCGCTGAAATCATCCATGCCCAGTGAGTCGCCGGTTCCTTTCGTCGGACAATTATTAGGGATAATATCTGACTCGAATCAATACAGTATCGTCTCCATGCCGTCGGGAAAGCGCTCTTGGGAATTACCTTGGGCATCGGACAGCAACTGGCGCGCAGGCGGAGCGGCCTTCTACCACAACTCGCACAACAAGGAGCACCGCGCACAGCAATACTGGGATTCTGAAAGGGATGAGTATCGACTACCCGATATGGAACAAGGCTCAATGGGAAGCGCCTCGCAGACTCCAGGCGCACCATCAGCCAGTCAACCCGCTAGCGTCGGATTCGTTTCTGCTTCTCAATTCCGATCGCAGGCAAGTGTCCCTGCTACACAACCTGTGCCTCCAGCAGCATTGAAGGCAAGCGAGAAGATGCGACTAGCGGCGTACTCGCAGCCCATTTTCGCGGGAAGCCAACGAGCGGCAAATGAGACGGCACCTCAACCATTCGCATTCGGGAAACCAGCCGACATGTCAATACCAGTCGCCAGTGCCGGTTCGCCATCGTCTTTCCGTACAGCACAGTCGACGCAAGTGAATAATGCCATCTTGAAGAATATTGGTCTGCCACCACCGATCACAGCGTTGACAAGCAGCAGTCCACCCACACACACGGGATTCGTACCGGCCGGCCTGAACAGTTTTCAAACCTTTTCGTCGAGTTCGTTGGCGTCTTTGAAGAACCTGGGTCTGCCCGACGTTAAACCTGCGCTCCTCGCCACTCCTCCGAAAGCTGCCGGGCCGCGGCCTGGTCAACCAATTCGACGTCTCGGTATGGGCCGGCCAGCACCGTACGGTTCTACCAAGCCCGCGTTCTGAATGATTAGGTACTAGCGTGTGCACATCTGTATGTGTAGGAGAGGTTTCTGGATCTGCAGTAGCATATGAAATTGTATACAAGTATCGTGGTTTGTCTGGGTTATTATAGACAGACCTCTCTTGTACCGTACATGAGTCATCGCTGGGTTTACGGTTTACGGCTAGACCGATGATAGAGAGCTAGATACACTCCGCCTCCCTTTACTTACTACCCATCTTACCACATCCCTCCGCTCTAGCTTCCGCTCTCTGCAGCTCTACATGAAGAATGCGGGAGCCGAGATACGCCTCCTTCTTTCTGCTCCTCTTTCTGCGTTCAATCATCTCGTCGGAGGAAGGTCGGACGGGTGCGCGCGGATCTTGCCCGGGAGACGAGTGATATATCACTCGATGTTGAGGAGGTGCTTGTAGCTGTGCTTGTCTTGCGGAGCTTCTCGTGGCCCGTGATTAGCTCCGTGATTGCCAATTAATTGTCTTCATGCTTCGACCAGCTCTTCGACCAACCTGAAACTTTCAACCACCTCGACAGGGACGCCGCGTAATAAACGACAGCTGACAGAGATGCTGGCAAGCTGAGCTGTGAGCTGGCGGACCCGCTGGCAGGTGGCAAACCGGAGATATCTTCGGATGCAGTTTCAAGCCTTTCGGAGATAGAACGTCGATTTTTCCGCGCCAAAACAAAGAAAAGCCAAGGAACAACATGTGATCTTAGCTTCAAGAGGGCAGCTAAGAGAGCTGCTAAGAGGGCTTCCCTATGATGTCATTTTGCTTATTTTGCCTTGAAGCGAGCTCTGAGCCGAAGAGATCCTTGGAGGAATGGCAGCACATAGCCGTGCACATGAAGGCGCCCTGGGTCTAGACCCTCAGGTAATTCCGCCCTTGTCTCGCTAGGCTCCGCCGTAAAAGCTTCGGATGGTGATAGTGGAAAGCCCTTGTACAGCTTCTCCTGTCTTTCGCCAGCTCCTCTGCCAGAGTGTCCATTCCGCAGCACACAGCTTCTTCAAAATGGCGCAGGCACAAAACGAGGGTAACGTACCGCTCCAAGGAGTGAACATTCGCTAACAGCATATCAGCTGCAAAACAAACAACAAACAAAAGGGATTGCCACAATTTTCACAATGAGGTCATTTGTGCGGACCTGCTCGCGGATCTTCTTGGCTCAGGTGATCTATCGATATATAAACAGTCAACTCGGCACGCCTTCGTTTGTCAGGATTCATCTTGCCACACCGCATATCTGCAACACTTGAACACAGACAACTCTACTGCACTCACCTATCAAGCTCTTCAACAACAACAACAATGGGTAACGTAAGTTCACCTTCATGGGGTTCGCCGACGCGCGTTTCGTCGCTGACAGCATAATCTCATTTTCTTATAGGTCTTCTCTGCCATCGGCCGTGGAATCAACGCTGTCATCACCGCCATCGCAAGCGTGTTGACTGCTATTGTTGGAGGCATCACAAGCGTCCTCGTCGCCATCTTCAATTTTCTGGCAAGTTCCCTACAAGCAGCTATCTGGTGATGCAACGCTGTACTTATCTCCGAAATATTGTTCTTCTAGACTTGCGGCATGTGCTCTGGCGGTCGACGAGGAGGTGCTCACAGAGGTGGAACTCTATAGTCAGGGCCTGGTGGAAGACAAGTGTTTGGTGAGTACGACATCTTTGCTCCTTGGTGTGGGTGACCTCACCACTCAACCAGTATGAACGATGACGCCCGCACCGTCTTCCAGATTGAACATTTCCTCCAGGCCAGATTGCCAGAACCTTCTTGCATCCTCATCACGCCGACACTCGGTCAACGGCGTGCCCGTTTCGACCTGTAACACTAGACGACACCGAACTGTATCCGTAATAAACACGATGGCACCCCCGCGTGATATATAATCCATGAACCTTCTGTGCTTTACAACTTCGGTGCACGCGGTCGTTGCTGCAGGGCATTTGCATGCTATGAAGCGGCAAGGACTGCTGACAACGCCTCATACCACTGCTTTTCCGTGCGTTCGCCTTTCTTTTCTTTCCTGCCACTCGCAAAATACTCCCAACATGCCACTCCGGCGAAAGATGGATGTCCCGTACGAATCATCTGCACCGTTCTTGCTATGCCGCCAATATCCACAAAACCGTTACCATGTGCCGGCGAGGAGAGAATAGCGAGTACGAGGCGACTAGGGTCGAATGCCGTTTCTGTGAGCTTGCCGTATCCCCATGCATCCCCTGCACTTCCCCACCCATTGTAGAATTGGACATGATACCAGTCGATAAGGTGTCCGCAACTGGCCTCCAGGCTCGAGTAATCCAAGAGCGATAGCTCACGACCGCCTTGTAGTCCCGGTGCCATCGGTGACATGGTAATCAAGAACGTTTTAGGGAAATCTTGTCGTAGCCGTCGAATCAGTCTTTCGGCGCCGCTCTGAGTCATTGGTTCTTCAACGTCGAGATCGATACCGTCAAAGTCTTTCCGTATCAGGAGATCCCGAACGAGTCCGTAGGCGATTTCGAACCGTTGCTGATTGCTTTCGTATGATCCTGGCGCGTAGTCGAGTTCCGAGATGGTACCGTGAGCCGCGCCGCCGAGGAGTAGCATGGTTTTGACGCCTACTGATTGGAGGCAGGCCTTTTCTGTCCAGACTTCGTCGTAGTAGGCAGAGTCGGGGTCGTGGTCGTTGAGTGTCAAGTGCAGAGAGCGCTTCTTCCGAGGAGGAGGTGCCGGGGTGTCCTTGTCATGACCGGCGTATGTAACCTCGTTCTGCATCGTGACGTTGATATGAAGAGCCGCATAGATGACGTGCGTTACGATGGGTTCTTCGTCCTCGATGAGTGGAAGGATCGATTGTAGTATGCCATCTTGATGGTACGTCTGATGATACGCGATGAGTTTCTTCCTGAAAACGGGCACCGGTGGCATCGCTGGAGTCAAACAAACTTGGATAAGCTGAAGAAGCACGGGATATCATTACGACGCTGTAGTATCTTACCCCTTATACCTGATGCGGAGAGCGATAATGAAGAACGGTTGCCTTTGACTGTCCGGCTGCTGAAGAGTTGAGACTTTGCGAAGATGGAGTAGGCTGTTGAGTCGGCAGCGTGAGACACAAAAAGAGGATTATGATAGCAGGAGGGAAAGTGAGGATCGACGCGAGGGCTGAGATTATCATTAGGAGCCGTTGTCGAATTGCGAACACGACGATGATGAAAGGGAGGATGAGTGAATGGGCCGGCATGTCTCGGATACATAAACAGCCGGGTGTACTGTGCTGTATCACGTAGGTAGTAGGTAGCTCCGTCGCAGGCATGCCATATCATTGTTCTGCATAGCCAGCCAATCCGCAATCTATGTCCCTACAACCGTCAATCGCCTCTGTTCGTACCTAGCACATGTCATTCTCCTTGCTATTCGATCTCCTCAGTGAATGCGATAGCAAAACCTTCGACCGTGAAACATATTTGATGTATCCGATCTGGTGCCAAGCTCGTTCCGGCGCATTTACCCATTCTACTTCTTGCCCTTCGCCTTCTTTGCTCCAGGCTTTTCCTTGTCGTCGGCCTGAGTGAACACAGGAATATTCAGTAGGGGAACGTGTAGAATCAGCCAAAAGGCACACACCTTTCGTTTGCCAGCGGGTTTCTTGGTGTCTTTTGCGTTCTTTGCAGAGCTCGTCGCTGGCTTGTCTTTCGGTGTGACCTTGAAAAACCCATCGAGTCGACCTTGTTGTTTCTGGTTCAACATCTTGTCTAGTCTTGTAGCACCGGCTCGTACACGATCCTCGCTGAGAAGCCGGAGATGAGTTGGATCAGCATATCTTCACGGGGGAAAGTCAGAAGGAGAGAACACACTTGAAACCCTTTTCTTTGACTAGGAACTCTACCAGACCTTCTTCGTCGCACTTTACCCAATCAAGCTGCGAAGAGGGGATGTATTAGCGACATGCAACTGACGAGTTGCAGAAGGTGACTCACTTCAACCTCGTCTCCCGACAATACATCAGGCTTGATAAACAGCTTCTTGGCTTCCTCCCACGGCCAATGCTCTGGTAACTGCATTCCACCGATTGCCTTCTTCTTGATAGGTGCCTTTTTGGCCTTGGGTTCAGCCTTTTGTTTTCCCGCAGCCTTCTTGCTGTGTGTTTTGTTTTTCGGTGCAATGGGTCCATCTTCATCTTCACTTCCGCTCATAGTCGCTGCAACAGGCTTCTCGTATCCATCTTCGCTTTCCAGATCATCATGTCCCATCAAGTCGGCGTTTTTCGGTTCCTCTTCGGCTTCGTCCTCGGATTCGACTTCGCTAGTGGGTTTATCTTCGATTTCAAACTCTTCCGCGGCTTCTTGCTTTTCTGCCATTTTGCCACGGATGTGAGCGACGACGTTGGCAAGCGTGCCGTGTTCTCGCATAAGTTTTAAAGCTGTTTTCGGTCCGACTCCTTTTGCGGGTTCGAGGTAATCACATCCGAGCAAAAGACAGAGCTCGATAAACTGCAAAAAGTCCACCGAGTCAGTTTTTCGTTCTTCACAGGAAATAGCTTCACTACGTACCCTTTCCATGTCCATCTCCAACTCTTCCAGCACCATTTTAAGGTTGATTTCAGAAATCGGCGCCTTTTTCGCTTCTGAGAAAGTCAAGTGTCGTAGCAATATCGGAGCGTTGAAAGTAAGAGTATCCATATCCTCGGAACCAGCTCCATAGACCTGAGGTAGACGAAACAGGTCAGGTCGGTGACGCCCGGCTCGATATGAGAGAACGCGTACCTTTCCAGCTCGAGCCAATTCTGCACACTGAGCTTCTGCTTCACCTGGAGCCTATAAAAAATCCGAGATTCAGCAGTCATTCGGAAAAATGGGAGAGGAGAATTGTACATACGACAACAACCGGAATTCCCATGAGTCTTAATAGCCTTCTACATTCTTCGTTGTGCTGTTTCGTGGGTCTGACTTGTCTTCGCGATAGCTTGTCGATGTCTTCAACCGTACCTATGGTAGACGGAGCGTAATCGCGGGATGTCAGTTTTGGAACTGCAAAGTAAGGCTGTGGGGTGCGGTTGCTGGAGCTTACCAGTCTCTTTCGCTTCCTCTTCAGCTTCAGCAGCGGCACTACGAGCAGCAAAACGTTTGGCAAGCTAAATCACATCACGAGGATTCGCGTGTCAGCGCGCTATCCTTGACATGGAGCATCCGAGAGAAGGACTTACGACGCCACCTTTTAACTCGGGAGGTTTACCATCGAATACATAAGCGGGTTTGATACCATGGTCTACCATTCGTAACGTTCTCCAGAAGAATCCCATCAAATGACTAGAATGTGTTCACGCTTGTCAAAGAATGGCCTTGGACTGCAGCGATTCGTGCTCACCTTGTAACATCACCGTTCTCATTCATCAACATGGTACCGTCTTTCTGCCTTACTGCGATCAAAAACTGGTAGATAGACCTGCGAAGAGTGCGAAATTACGTCAGGAAATGAATGTCGAGAGTCTTACGCCGTGCTGTTCACTTACATGGAGGCATCGATAGCAACTTTTCGGCCAAAGAGCTATATGATAATGCTGTCGTCAGGCTTAGAAGCTATGAGTTCTGTGTTGCTGTACCCACAGTCTTGATGTCATGCTCTTTCATAGCCTTAGGAGCATTTTCCGAGAGTAAAGCAGTGAGACCTGAATTGGCACGAATTCAAGGTCAATATAAGGTTGAGACAAGGTTGTTTGCTTCCAAGACTTACCCTTGATACCCATGATGCACGTGTCTTCTCAGGTGGATCGAGTCAGATAGCTATGCACGAAGGTCGAATGAAGCAATTGAAGTTGTTGAACACGATGAAAGCTTGAAGAAGGCAGATCGTTTCTTGCATGTCGGACGCGCCTTTGCCCAATTTACTTAATTTACCGAATTTCTGCACATTGAGGCACATTAAGCGAAATCACGTGCGGACCAAGAAGCCATTGATGATGAGCAGTCAGTATAGGAGTCTGAAACTGAGGTCATCTTCGTTCGTACTCTGTGAATGGCTGGTGCATAGGTTTCTCGTAGCAGTTGGGTCGCCGACATCAGCGCCTCTTATGCCCCAAGAAATTAGCCTTTGTCAACGGGATGATCCCACTGCGTCAGTTTATTCCTAGTGGCAACAGACGGAGTGGAGAGCAGAAGGCTATCGTACCATCGTCAAGGAAACGGCAACGAAGCGATGACGGGTCTCCGAACGAGGGTAAGTTGCATTTTGGTCTTGTTTGTATCTCATGCAATTTGCTTATTTTGCGACACGGTAGAGCGATCAGCACCGTCGAGTTCCGGATCAAAGCAGAAAGCACATGTCGCGAATAAGAAAGCTCCTTTAGCGTACGAGGCCGCTCGTAAGTGTTCTAGAGGTCTGACCCCTCCGAGCGCCTCTGTGTACTGATCCTTACTAAGTCTTGCAGCTCTTAGCGATAACTCAGACTTTGATCGAAACGACGCACCAGCTGAAGATGAACAGCGCCAGCGAACTGGAAAGACGAAGAAGAACGAGGCAAAGCCAACCAAGTCGGGAAAGTCAAAGAACTCGAACAAACGTTCAGCCAAAGTTTCACACGACCAATCATCCGAGGACGAAGATTCGCAAACTTTTGCCGTATTCAAGATGAGGACGGCCAATCAGGAGCAGGCTCGTAAGGAGGCGGAGAGGGAGAGTCTGAAAATCAGTAAATCGAGCTATACGGATACAGCTCGTACCAATGGCAAGAAACACACCGACATCAACAGTAGTCAGAGTAGCGGATCATCGAGAGGCTCATTCAAAGAGCAACATCAAAACAGTCTCATAACGATATCCGGAATGACGCAATCTGTCCAACTATCAAAACGAGCTCGGTTGCAATCTTCGTTATTTGGCCATGATGAATCTCTACCCTACCATGTTATGCAACTCAAATCCGCTATCGTCGAGGAAGATGGGGAGGATTTGCAGGATGATCAAGAGTTGTTGCAAAGTGGTCTTGGGCCAAAGAAAACAGAGGAAAATGATGGGAACCGAATGATTCCGTCCTTTCCGCCGAAGCGTGAGTCCGGACCGCCTTTGTGAAGGTTTTTGTCCGTCATTGACGATGTGTATCCATGTTGACAGCCGAGAATGGCAAGACACTACTTGACCTACTAGGTAAGTTCGTACGACCCACCTTGATCGGTTATCCAAGTGCCTGAAGGTTCGTGTGACCTCATAGTCAAAGGTAGCCAACAACGCCAGGCCGATGCTCAAAAGAAACAAGGACACCGCCGTGAACGTCCAGATGGATTGAATACCGAATCAGGCCCAGACTCTTCTCCGAACGAAGAAGACGATTCGTCTCAAGTCGTAAACGGCCTGAAGAAGCCAGAAAACATAAAGATCAACGAAGAGGACAGCTCAGACGACGGCGATGACGACGATGAGATTTTGCGGTTCGATACTGTCACTGGCGAATTGATCAGACCTGTAAACGCGAAAAACGCCTCGGTCAATAAAGGCATTTCAGAACCTGGACAAAGTGAAGAGGAAAACGATTTCGTACCTACACTTGCCGATGCGCCTAAATCGAGTACGTAGAAGGTGTCAACACTCAAGCGAAATGACTAATTGGATTTTGCAAAATTTACAAGGTAAAAGCAAGTCGTTGACGAGTGAAGGAGCGCGAGCAAAGCTATCAATGAGACTGAATGCTGAGGCGGAAGTGAGCCACTCTACCGAGCGCCGTATTGCCGTCAAAGCTAATATGGATGACCATATAGGCGAAAGCAAGAGAGTTAGGTATGAAACCAGCCTTTAGATGTTCAGCAGCGAAACAAAGAAAAAAGCCTTACAGCCTAGATCCGAACAACGCCGAGGTCGTCGTTCCGATATCTATCAGTCGCTTCCTCCGACGTTATCAAAGAGTCGGTGTTCAGTTTTTCTACGATCGATATGTCGGCATCAAGGTGGACGACATCGGTATTGTGAAAGGGGGTGTACTGGGTGATGATATGGGCTTGGGCAAGACTATTCAGGTCTTGGCTTTTGTACGCAACGTCCAAATCTCGCGCAGTCTTCTATAACCTTACTAATCTTACGACTGCTTCATAGTTGTCGGCAGTGATGGACAAGACAGGGACTGATGTCGACCTACTAGAAAGCCGGTCACGCAAAGGCCGAGCACGTCGTCGTGAAGGCTCTTACACAGCTTTCACTTTCGGACCTACATGTCTCATCACTTGTCCTAAAACTCTAGTCAATAACGTAAGTTTTTGCGCTTTCAAACCTTATACTTGCTTTCGTTTCTGATATTTCCTGAACTTGCGTAGTGGAGACGAGAAATCGAGATTGTAGGTCGCAGACGCCTACAGAGTATTCGCATTGGGCTTTTCGCTAAACTATGTTACAGTGGACAAACCTTGAATTCGGCGTGATCGAAAGCAAAGCCGACCGCGATTCCGTCATCGTGAAGTATAAGAATGGATTCCTGGATCTTGGTAAGTGATACATGGGCTTCTTTGACCATCGATAGGCCAGAGACCTAACATTTCGAACATACAGTGCTGGTACCATTCGACCGTCTGGTAGGCGATATTGACGTTTTGAAAACATTGGAATTCTCGTGCGTTTCCAGAATTGTAGCTTGACTCGCGGGCTCGCCCACATATCTTATCCTGACCCTCAATTCCAGAATCATGATCATTGACGAAGCCCACAGTATCAAGAATGCTACGGCTGCCCGAAGTATAGCGATGAAGAGTATTACAGCGCGTTGTCGATTCGCGATGACAGGTAAGCGAACGCCTTACACCTTAATCAATCAACATCTAGCGTATTGTAATGTTAATGGAATCCAACGATATGACTAGGAACGCTCATACAGAACAGATACGAGGAGATGTGGTCTGTCCTTGATTTTGTGAGCATGAAAGACCATCGATCATGTCGAACCACCATTCACAGTTGGCCTGTAGGTTGTGCCCGGCCTCGTCGGGCGTTATGACCAATGGAAAAACATTTTTGCCAAAGCGGTGGAAGCGGGTATGGATCTAAATGCCACTGTTGGCGTGATCGCTGAAAAACAGGTACGTTTTTCCTTGTCGATGCACTTCACAGCTTGTTCATAGATACTGCATAACAGAGAGTAATGGACAGGCTACAACAATTCATACTACCATTGCTGTTCCTCAGAAGAACCAAAGCAGAAGTGGCTTTAGAGGTGCGAAACCCTCCATCAGCCTTTAAATAATATGCTAACCCGCTTTTCGCCATCCTCCAAGTTGCCAAGCAAAAACGACCAGGTCATATTCTGTCCCCTTACACCTATTCAGGCCATGATATACAGGCGTATAGCTGCTCAACCTGGCAAGTGGAACATCACCATTTCAGCAATGTCACAAACTCATGATTGATAACAGAGCTTCAAGCGTTTTTGAGACGACAAGCGCCTTGTCCAGAGCACCCGAACAGACGGTAGGCGATCTCCCGCGTGATAACCAGTAGATATTGATTTGATTAAAAATCGTCTTCACCTTGCTTTAGCTTCAAGGACTGCTGCGGATCCTCGATCAAGTTTGAAGATGTGGACAGCGGCATTGTTTTCAGATAGTAGGCCTGTGCACACTTTACCTCAGTCCTGCGACCAAAATGCTAATACCTATTTACAGTATCGACATTTTCAAGAAAGTTGCAAGCGTAAGCTAGAACATTAGCGTGCGTGAATTGTTCGGAAACTAAAACCTGAACCTTCCGTCAGCACATCGGCCTTGTGTATAGCGGTAGGTGTCACCAGTTTTCTGCCTCTTCCGTTGACTCATCGGTATCTGCTGCGTAGAATCGGATGATAAACCGGAGCAGGTGGGTCAAAGTGGGATTCATTTTTCGCGAAGGCATGACTAAACTCTTGATCTGCCTCAATACAGAAAATGCTCTGTCAAAAACTGCTTGATATATGCGTACGTTCCGAACCGTGGATTCGCAATGTTATATCCGCTGATCCAGTCTATAATGGAGTACAGTTCCCACTCGATCGAGACGAGCAAAAACAACCGGTCAATCTGTTCGAAGGGGCTGGAATAGAGGGCTACATCCCAGAGGGGCTCATCGACATCGCAGAAGAACTGGGACCTAATGACCGAGACTTGAGGTATCGAAAGTTGAGGCGGTATGAAGCTACCGCGTGAGTCTGATGTTCTTGTCTTATGTTTCCGGGCGACTCACGCGGGAAGATTCACTCTCAGGACCCCTGAGTTCTCTGGGAAATGGCTTGTAGGTTCACAACACGACCCGTCATGTCAGATCATAGCCTCATGCCAGATGTTCTCTAGATTCTTCAGAGTCTATTGCGTTCCTGGAAGCACGATGACCTGGGCAATCATAAAGGTCAGCAAATTGTTATTCTAGGACCGTAGACTCGATCTGATGAAACAGCATCCTCCGTCCACTCATCTCAGTCTTGGTTTTCTCCTCGTCTGTGAAGCTGTTGACGATGCTGGACGACTTTATCAAGCGAGAGTGTAAGTTTCAAATTGCATTGGACGGGCTCAAAATCTGACAATTGAATGTTTAGACAACTGCGTCGTGTTGCACGGCGGAATAAGAGACGAAGAACGTGTGGCGGCAGTCGACGCATTCCAGAACGATAAGAACGTCTTTGTCTTCTTGATCAGTAAGCTTTTCACTCATGATCAATCTGGCTACGTGAAGAAATCTGACGCGGGCAATGCTTATCAGGTACTCTTGCTGGCGGTGTAGGGCTAAATCTAACGGCCGTCAGTATACAAGAACATTTTCGGGCGCTATATGGCCTTGGACTGACAACAGACCTGTGTACCAGGCTAACAAAGTCATTATTTTCGATCCCAACTGGAGTGCGTGAGGTGATTGTCTTCCTTTCGTATCCCTTGAGCTAAAGGGTATATCGTGATTGCATCCATAAAGACCCAGCCCATGATCTGCAGGCCATGGATCGGTTCGTATCTATTCTTCGCTCTCGCTACTGTAGCTAGACGCTGACCCGGATTCTTTTCAGCGCATTTCGTATGGGTCAAAAACGAGACGTGTAAGTCCAATAGATCTCGCAGCCTTACCAAACTGCGAATTGATCTGTCCAGACAGGCATGTATATCGCCTGATATCTCTCGGAACGATCGAGGAGAATATCTATGAACGCCAAAGTATGTTTACAGCTCCTGCGTGCCGAAACCGAACCAACAACGAGCTAATCCATGAATCCGAATGATCAGTGCGGAAGTCTGCTGCCATGCGAATCGTGTAAGTGCGCAGTTCCTTGATTACAGCATGTCAATTCCGTTGACGTATCCTTTGTATGTGTGTGTGTGTGTGTGTAGCTACGATAACGCCCTGGAATCTAGAGAGTTCGTGGGAAACCAGGGAGGGGCGCCTGGAGATCTTTGGGGAGCCACCAACCTATTTACGTATAACCCGGAAGGGACCACCTTGCAAAGAGTATGAGCTATACCTTCTGAATACACTGCCCCGGAACTCATCCTCCCGCACTGTTATAGAAAGCACGATTAGCGTTTGAAGAGGATAAAATCGAGAAAAATATTGGTGGTGGCATTATCAATTCCGACGATATCAAGGCAGTCAAGATCGACACTTCTTATGGTGAAGAAGTGGGTGATATGAAACAGAGAGGGACCGAAAAGGGCACAGAAGTGAGCGTTGCTCGTATCCTTCTGTTGAGAGCTATGCTGAGTGTGTCTTGTCGTAGATGGCCCCTGGCCTTACCGAAGATTCGACGCTGCTTGAGGTGGTAGGCGATCGTAAGTGATGCCCGCCTTCCTCGAGAGACGCGTGGAGCTGAAAGTCTTTTCTCGCTTAGTATTTCCGGGGTTGCGTCGTGAGTCATGACTTGGATATACACGCTGACTCTGGCTGATTTTTCGTTTTGTTTTGCGTTACTGTAGGTGAGGGAGTCGCAAAGTTGCAGAACAAGCCTTCTGCCGCTGAACGTTTCGTTGTTGGACGGGTGGCGAAGGTAGATATAACAGCAGAGTCTTGCTGTGCGAATCGACATGCAACTGACATTTTCGCCACTAGGACGCTAAAAACCCAGCAATTGCAAATCGACCTGCAAACGAGTATTACCAGAGTGAAGAAGTGGCGAAGAAGCTGGCGAAGGAGCATGGACGTGTTGTGAAGAGAACGAACGGTGCTTCAAAGACAGATGATGGTGTGCGAAAGGCTCCTAGATTGAACCTTCCGAAGTCGGAAAGATATGCAGGGCTCGTAAGCGATGATGAATGAAGTTGTATCACACTTCAATAGTATTATAGTTGCATTCTGTTGTTATTCGTAGTACAATGTCAACCACGTTCTATGCTAGTCTTCAATTCTGTTCTACATGTGGATCGCGCTGTTCCGTTCGGAAACTCGGCCCTCATGCACACTGACGCATGTCGACATCACTTCCCGCACCCGGCGAGCCCTCGACGTACGATACCTTTTTGTCTGTTGTCGCCCTACGTCCACTGGCTCGAACTCCGCTTGTGGCTTCTCGCTTGACTGGAGGAGCATCGAACGCATCTTCCCCTGACAGCTCAGGAGACCCCTCATCGCTGCTGACCGCAGGAGGTTCTTCTTCGTGTTCTTCATCTTCCTCCTTGACAGCGGCTTTCTTGCCTTTTGCGCGACTGACTTTCGGTTTCACCGCGGCCTTTGCAGCGGGTTTGCGACCGGTGCCTTTCGTCGAAGTGGCGGCAGTGCCGTCTGTTCCAGCTCCATCTTCCGTCGCGGTTGTCATTCCACCTTCAGCATCATCGTTCATTCCAATAGCTGCCATGGCTGCTTGCGCTTTTTCCTTAATCCGCAGTTTGGCGGCTTTACGTAGCTCGAGATTCATTGGTGTCGGATGGGCGAGCGCTTCAGCGTCGATTTCCTCCTGTGGCTTTTTCTTGGCGATTTCTCGCTTTTTGGGTCGAAGCCATTCTTCCATTCTGAAGTGGGGGAAAAGAGTCGCACTGAGAAAAAGGAAGGGGACTCGACTTGTTCGCGACTCACCCTGGAGGCCAGTACACTCTATTTTCAGGTCCACCCATGCCGACTTCTTCCTCTGGGATGAGCGCCTTTGGCACCTCCTCCTCTTCCTCTTCAATCAACGACGGATCCTCTTCTTCTGCCTTGAGCTGCTTCTTGGTCTTCTTCTTCTTCGCCGGCTTTTTCGGTTCAGGCTTATTATCGTCACCTCGTTCATACGGAATAATGTTGTTAAACGTATCCCAGCCGGGAGTACGGAAATTCCTCATCATTTCAAAGACGGCTTGTTCCTTGTCCTTTGCCTCGATCATTAGGTCCATGTCGGGTGAACAAGGCGGGAAGGTGGCAGGTCGAGGATTGTGTTTTCGTCGTTGTCGTCCGGTGATGGCTTGAGGTGTAGGTTCAGAGTAGTGCATTTTTTGGGTGATTCCTTTCTTGTCCCACGTGGCTTTAATACGCGGGAAGAGATCCATAATGTCTTTGGTGCCTTCGCGCAGTTTGTCGGTGTCAAATATGATATTGTGGTGATGGAAATCGAGAACCATTGGGATGTTGAGCTCCTCGCAGATCGGGAGGAGGTCGTACACGCTCCATGAAACATCGTCGTTTTCAAGGACCACTCGGTTCTTGATGCTTTGCGACAAGCCAGCATAGTTTTCTTTGAATCGCTCGATGGTCGCTTGTTTGTCTCCAAAGACACCACCGAGGTGGAGGACCATAACGGCATCCCGGTTCTGTTGAGGTGGAAGGTCGAGCAGGGAGAGCAGCTCGTCGTGGTATTCGAGGTCGCGAATTGCATTGTCGATGACGGCTTTTCGTGGACTACCGAGTTGTGTGAATTGACCGGGATGGGTGGTCAACCGGTGTCCGAGCTCTGCAGCGACTTTTCCTGCCGCCGCCATTGTTTCTTTTGCAAACGGCGCCAACTTGTACCCGTACTCGTCGTGACTCGCAAACGGAAACATTTCACTACTCAACCGTAAAAACTTTATCCCGTATTTATCATTCCACCGTAGCATTTTAACGATATCACGGGCGTTGGCGAGTCCGATTTCTTCAACGTATCGTTGTCCGCGTGCGATGTCTGCTGGTTGGTCCTTGTCCGGTCGGTTCTTGGTCGCGTGTTCTGGTTGGGAAGGGTCTTTGAGAGGGTGTCGGTGGTCAAGGATGGATTGGATTCGGCATGTGCGCGAGGAGAAGACGGGTGGATTGCTGAAGCGGAGGTAGGTGTTGAGGCATGCCTGCGCGGCAAGGTGTCAGTCAGGTGGAGCATCCTGAGGATGTAGGTGGAAAGGAACTTACGTATCCGAGACGACCTTTCCACGGTAATGGCAGGTAATCACTGTTCACGGGTGGCGGCCTCGCCGCTTCCTTTTTCTCCGTTTCTACATCCTCTTTCTCCCCCTCCGGCTCATCGGCTTCAGGATCACGGTTCATCACCGCCTCATCTGGATCCTCCTCTCCTTTCTTTGGCGCTGCAGCCTTGGCTTTGCCTTTCCTTGCAGGAGGAGCATCAGGGGTGGCTGTTCCATTGGCGGCTTTCAGTGCTGCTTGTTCTGCGATAAACGCCTTGATTTCATCGGAACCCTTTTTCGCAGCCTTGGATGCTTTGGTCGGTGTTTTTTTCGCCTTTTTGAGTGCTGGTTCGTCGGCCGCGGCGGACTCGGTGAAGTCCTTGGAGACGACTCCGTTGCTTGCTGCGTTTCCGTTTTGTTCGTTTTCCACCTCGCTCAGTTCCGAGTCTGGTTCTTCCTTGACTTTTTGCTCAACTGTCGCTTTGGTAGCCTTTGGTTTCCTTGCACCACGCTTTGCCGGTGTTTCCGGCTTGACTTCGAGCTCCTTGTCCATATCCAAGAGTCCTGTGTGTTCCTTGCCGATGATCTTGGAGACGTTGAGCACTTCGCCTTTGCCTTCTGCATCAGGACTGGCACGGAGCGCTGTTTTTCCATCAAGGATAGCAGGATTATGGTCTGGGTTGGTATCGACTGGTGCGGTATCCGTTGCAGTGGCTCTTTTTCGTTTGGGAGGCATTGTGAACGGAGTGGAAGAGGATGGAAAGGCGATGCGCTGTGGCCGATCGAGATCGGTATACCTGACGACGACGGGTCTCGGGATGAGCGTGATCTGTACGGGTTTTCTGAGGAGCGGTTGTAGTCGACGTAGGATGGATGCGTGCATGAGACGATTTGCAAAGTGAAGAAACGAAACTTTTGGCTAAGGAATAGAGCAAGCACGATGTTTGTGAATTTTTGAAACTTTGAACCTGAGCTGCTGCATCGAACCAATAATGCCCCGATTTCCGAGAATGACGTCAAGCTTGAGAGTGAGACGGGCGATGAGCGCGCGCACGTGGCAAAAACGCCGGTCAACGCCGATGAGAGGTTGTTGAGGATTCATGTTTTGAGCAGTCCCCAACAAGGCATATAGCACCGACAGCAAACAGACACCTACATACGATACAGCCCTACGACATGCAACCCCCCGGTCACCACCCGATACTTTTTCCTCGGCATCGGATACATCGGTAGTATCGTCCTAGCCCGTATACGGTCTCAAAAGTCGCCTGCGTCGTCTCCGTACTCGTCAGAAACGATGAGCAAGAGCGGGTTTTGAGAAGTTTTGGAAGTCAGGCCGGTCAGGGGTGGTTTGAAGGATTCCGAGTTAATCCGAAGGGAAGTGGCAAACGCGGATGTAAATCATGTCTTCCTGCACCAAGAGGTAGTGCACTGACTCGCTGTGTTTGTTACAAAGTGATCATCAATTTATCCGTCCACAGCGACCTCGGTTCCGTGAAAGCCATCCTCCAAGGCCTTCGAGGCCGCCAGAAACAACCGTACCCGTCGTCTACGTGCACAAGTCCCGTGATGGCGTAGTGCTGGATGAAGCGAATGGTGCAGTTGGTCCTCGTCGGAATTCCAACGACGAGACGGCGCAGGATATCGACAGTATTTCCAATGATGCGCCACACCGTACCGTAGATATCGTGTCCTCGAATATAAGGGTTCTTTCGGCATTCGAATTATACGCAAGTCCAGGAAAGGGCAATACGAGCGAGTTGTCGCGCTATAGGCAGGATCGGATTTCATTAGTCCGGTTCGCAGCCGTCGAGTCGCGAACGCCTCAACCAACGGCGAGGTACCAGAGTAGGCCTCAATTCTCCTACGTGATAAGAACGTTATCCAGTTCCTGTCGCTTTCCTACCTCGGACGACATGTTGTGCCCTTCACGACGAGTAGCAAGTCGGCCCTAGCACCATAAAGAGTTGCCAAGCAGGCCGAATCAGTCATTCATCCAGATTCCAGCGCATGCAGTACTAAAGTTTATTTTTGTCACAACATTGTCCAGCTTTTACGCAACATCATCATTGTCCAAGCAAAAAGTTTGCGTCCATCATGCAAATGTCCCGCTTCTCCTCAATCACACTTTGCGTTTCTCTTCGCACACCATAGCCAGAGAAAAGCGCACTTTACTTCTCCGTGAACGCCGCCGGTACAAGGCGAACGTTTTCCATCGAGCTGATTCTCGCTTTCCAAGACTCGGTCGTGTCTGCGATGTTTTCGTCTAGTCCAACGGACGTATCCAGCGGCTGAGAGGTTCGTTCTTCCGATGCTTGACGCGTGGTAATAGGATTGCTGAATTGCAAGTGGATCGTAACCTCGATTTCAGGATCAATACGCGCCTGTTTAAGTCGGGTTACGTGGTATCCTTCTCCGCCGTCCCGCTTCGACGTTCGGCCTCGTGAATGGGAGGTGGAAGAGCCAAGAGGGTAACTCCTAGCGTCGTATTGGTGGTAGTGATATTGTCTTGCTCGGAGCGCTGACAACACTCGAAGCGCCTCGGGGACGAGCATCTCCGTGGACAAGTCCGGGTGGAGGGATTGTGTGCCGGGAGAAGAAGAGGTGTCTGTTCCAGGCTGTTCGGCAAAGTCGAGGAGAGCGGATGAGGGGACGCAGGTTGAGTTGACGAGGATGTAGGCGTCGTCTTCGATGCATTGATGGGCTATGCAGATTCCGTCGAGGCAGGTCGATGCGCCAAACTGTCGGGGTCACCGCGCAGCAGAGCAGCAAGGTGTCAGCGCGATCTTCGAAAGGTGCGATTGCTCTTGGCGACGTACCTTGACGCCTGGTAGTCTTGTGCAATCAACGCCCCCTCTTCCAGGACAGCCACCGCATGACTCGATATCCTCTCTGACAGCGACGCTGAAGAGCAGTGTGTAGGTGAGTGGTATGCACTTCTATGTCGCGAAAGAGTGCTCACCATTCCCAATCGTCTTCCAGGTCTTGATCTGACAATGGACACTTCCTACTCCGCGGCGGACAATCCATATCTTGAATCTCTTTGATCAACCGCTTGGAGTAGCCTCTTGTGGGCACGTCTACTGTGAGACGATCATGCGCGACCGTATCAAGGTCCCTTTTTCGAGAACCACTCGCACGAACGGGTAAAGCGCTGACCGTGGCACTCGATTTACAGCCACCGTTCTCGAGCAACGAGTCAGAGGAGGTGCACGTGCCGCATTGATCGGCTACTGGATCGCAAAACGTGGTAAAGGACGGGTTGAGGTATTTTGTTGCTGTATCGTCGCATAGGTAGAATCCACCGGCGCAGGGTACGCCGCAAAAGTAGAAGGGAAGAGTGGATGATGGTAGAGAGGTGGAAATGCAGAATGTACCGGGTGAGCAACCGCCGTTACATGTTGATGAGAGGGATTTGGCGCAACGAAAGTAGACGTTTGTATCGGTGAAATACGCGTCGAAAACGCCTGGTGCGGGACAGATCTCGAACCCTTGGTCGGGTGTGGTATCGTCAGGGAGGCAGACAGCGTCTGATCCGAGTTGGTATCCGTTAATGATGCCGGATTCTACTTCTGGGATTGGTGCATCGGACGAGCATGGAGAAAAGTAGGCTCCGAGGTTTTGCGCGGCGATGCTGGCTGGCACGAAGAGAAAGAGCGCGCGACTGAGCATGACGGTGGATGGCGATTAGTAACTTGTAAAGAGCGACTGTGCGTTGTCGCTGGTGGCGAGATGTTGTAGATCAAAAGAATAGCCAAAGGTAGTAAAGGTAGAAACTACTTGAACCAACCATATCTGTACGGTGATGCGCTGGCAAGAATCTTATTTTGGGTTTCGGTTTTGGTGTTGATGAGCAGGCACGATAGGGGTAAACTTTGATCCGATTGCAAAGGGTGACTTTGGCGATTCCAGGGCAAGGGGAGTCGGGCCCGAAAAGAATAGGGGAATGGTATATATGATGACATTTCCAGTTCGCATATTGCCAGCATCATCCAGCAGGACACCTGACAACCCGGTCAATACCGCCGCCACCGCCAAAATGAGGTCAATCTGGTCATTGACTACATCGTCACTCTTCATCGTTTGCGGACTTCTTTCCCTGTTTAGCGACACCTCGGCTTTCCCTACTCCAGCTCCACAACTCGACATTGGACCGCTCATTCCTCATCATTCTCGGGGATGTGACCAAGATTTTCACACGGACAATTACAGACGCTGGACAAAGTTGAACGCGTCACACGTATTGCAAAAAGCGTCAACTTGGAGGACCGGAGTGGACGGCGATTCAACACTTATTAAAAAAGGACACAATCGGCATATCACCTCGTAGCGTCAATGACTTGGAGTTTCAGTTGGCCATACGTTTAATGCCTCGTGATCAGATCATCATCAGTCGAAAATTAAAGGAAATGCACGACCCTTCGCATAAAAGCTTCCGAAAACATCTCAGTCGCGAGGAAACGATGAGGTTGCTGTCGTAAGTGATGACGACTATCAAGTGTATTCTGCAACTCACCCTCGTATTACTTTTCCGTTAGACCGAGTGAAGCAGCTATCGACCTCGCATACCGCTTCCTCTCACAAAATGGAATTCATGCTTCTCAGGTCGAGAGGACAGAGGATAATCAAACGCTCAGCTTTTGGGTCGAGATTGACAAAGCGAATCAAATGCGTGAGTCCGACGGATTGCAGAACGTAGAACCTAGAGTCTCAGCTCCCTTCTCTGAAAGTCAATGCCGATTTCGCCGTACACAAACTTGAAGCTGTCTCGCAAAGCGACCTGAACAGCTCAACGAAGAGACCTCAGCGTCGGTCAAACGCCGCTTTGTACCAATTGGGAACGAAAGAGTACAGTCTTCCTCGAGCGTTGGCGAAATATGTCGGACATATCAATCCAGGCAGTGATTTCCGTAAGTGCAGGCATTGCTGACGGTCGACAGCGTAGAGAATTCCTCACCGACTTGCAATCTTTATTTGTCGTTTTTCTTTTTGCCATTATCTACCGCAGGTCAGGTAGAACCGCATGTCAGGCCAAACACTCGATTACCCGACCCGCATAACAGGAATCGTACAATGCATTCAAACGCTTGGAATCTAGCCGCTCCACAAAGTCCGCCTTTGGTTTCCGGGTTGAAAACTTGCGATGCTACGGCGAGTCTAGTCGAAGTTGTTGAATGTGGTTGGCGCTGAAGTAGTTCTACTGGTACCGGTTTTACAGGTGACGCCGGAGTGCTTGAGAGCGATATACCATATGCCCGTTCCCTCCGCTGCAGACGTCAAAGGAGTGACAGTGGCGACTCTGAAGCAAGTACCACTGTTCTTGGCATATTGAACCTCATTCGCTAATCCTTTTTGCGCCCCACATAGTTTGAGGCCGTATACGGTAAGGAAATGTTGCCCGGTAAAGTAGCGGAAGGCATCATTCTGAAGCACGCTTCTTTCCAGTCAGTACCCGAGGATTTGAAAGCAGGTTTCACAAGATACGGCGGAGGACGTATTCCGACTAGTCACTTGCCGAAAAAGATTGACATTGATGTACCTGGAGGTGAGATGCCGTGGGAGTTGTCTGAAGACGTATGTCGGGTGAGATCGCTGATAAGTTTCCAATGCCTCATAGTTAGTCAGTCGACGGATACACCTAATCCGTCAGAGCCTGATCTGGATCTCGAGGTGAGTGAGGCATGCAAGTCTTTGAGAGATTCAGTGGACTCATTGTCCTTGTCATATTTCAGATCATGGTCCCTTTGGTTTATCCGATGACGGTATACGATTTCCAGGGTGAGTTCAAAGTCTTTTTAGGTTCCGAATGCATCTTCCATCGATTCGAAATAGACCGGGACTGACTAGACCGAGACGAATCGCACATTTTCTAGCTCCGTCGCTCAGCGCAATGTCGCTGTGAGTACTGGCAAATTTCCTGTTGCAACCGACATTCTGATAGCGTGAATGTGACCCTTGGACAGATACGGATCGGTACAACAACTAGGCCAGGGGTCTTATCCTCGGCCAGATGTCTTGTCAGTATCCTACGGCGCGACGGAGTGCAGCTTGGAATGCGAGCAGTACTACTGCGGCATGAGTAAGTTTGGGATGGGCCCTTGGCTGAAAATTACGAGGTTTGTGCTCAGTCGTATTTCTCTTCCCTCTCCTCCTTTCCCCTATGATACCACTTTTGGTATGCTCCGTCCAGCCGATGCGCTTTCTCTACAAGGGACCACCTTACTCGCATCAAGTGGAGACAACGGCGACCAGGACATTCAGGACGTCAGTACAGATACAGCTCTGAGGCTCGATCTGGAAGCCATACCGCTGATACATCCCGCGCTGTAGCCCGGCCTCTGTCCCTATTGGGTCTCAGTGAGTAGCTTGGACTCGGACAGTGAACGTTGGCCGACTGATCTAGAATATTCCTGCTTGTAACAGGTCGGCGCCACACAAACAAATTACGGTTCGTTCGAAGATCGCTCGATGCTACCTCAGAACCTTAGGCTGACAAGGCCTTCTGGTGATCAGGATCCACCGTAACTTCGTTGCAGGTTGTCTCGAATAATGACCGTGAGTGTGCACAGCGTGATACGATTGAGATGGCCGACAACTTAGCAATAAGCTGTGTGCAAATGCCTTTCAGGAGGCTGGACTTTCGATTCGGCAGGAGGATTCTCCACTGGCTGTCCACCACCAGATTGGCAAGTGAAAGCGATTCAGGATTACACAAAGAAGCATTTCTCCAACACTTGGGGTCAGTTTCAGACCAATGCTGGAGTACCCGACGTTGCGGCACAGGTGGGTAGAACAGCTTTTACTTGTCTCAACAAGAGCCTGACATTCTTTCTCAAATGTCTGGAATTAATAAGGGAAAAGAATTTGTTATCGCAATCACTCAAAATGGGGGACAATCGTGGTATTCCTATGGCGGTACTAGTGCCTCTACGCCTGTGGTTCGTGTCTCAAGATTTATCTTGAGGTTACGAGGTCGCCTTTGTTACTAACGAGTAGTGCGTCAACTCTCCAAACAGGTCTCGTCACTCTTCGCTCTCGTAAACGGTGTGCTGAAACAGAACGACCGACCGCTGATTGGTAACCCTTTACCCACCTTGTATGCGAATACCTCCCTCTTTCGCGACGTAGTTTCTGGGGACAATAACAATGATGGCTTTTCCGGAGATTGGTGAGTGCAGCGTTCAAGCCCTGCTGCTTGTTGAAGAGCTTATGTTGACCGACGCCTCATCCAGGCCTGCCTTAAGAGGGTGGGATCCAGCATCTGGACTCGGTACCCCACTCTACAATCGTATCTTAGATCAGTATCTTCGGTCGTGACAGAGCGTTAGACTGACCAATGGCTCAAGGAGCCAGCGGAGCCAGCTTCCTCGATGAAAAAGAGAACAAAAACAGTGTTCAGGATATACACGTCTCATGTAATTAGAAATCAACACGAAATGACGGACAATATTATGCGACGATTCGGCTTCCGGTAGTATGCTGTACATTTGTGGATCAGGACTGCATATCCTCCCCACCATTCTCCTTTTCTTGCTTTTCTTTCAGTAACCGTTCCTTTTCCTCCCTTTCTTCCATTTCTACAACCTCTATATCCAGCGGGTACGTCAATATGGCTGCTATACCTGTCAGCAGATTCAGTTCTGTCGGATTTATATAGGTGTCAGATTGAGTACCCGGGAAATCGTTTGTGAAACTACATACGCTGGCCTGATTCGTGCATGCTGGAGAAAATCAGGGCTTCTCCACCTTTGGCACGCACCGCCTCCACCATTCGCACATATCGTCGCCGCTGCACAGGATCGTTGGATCTGGCCGAGGATAAAGAACATGAGCGGAGCCACAGAAGAATGAGAAGGGTTAGCTATGCTGAGACATACCTGAACAGCTCGTCTGATATCAAGAGTGTGCCGACAGCACCCCTGTCGATTGCCAGTTCGACATGATCCGGACCATACCACGCTCGAAGCTCATCCGACCCGAGCATTTTATGGAATCTGAAAGCAAGAGCTGGTGGTCAGCGACTGATAAAGAGATTTGGTGGCGGTGTCTTACTTGTCTAACATTATGCCTTCCCGTGCGAATTTTGTGCCTTGAAGCAAGGTAGCTACCTAAAAGTGACATGTTGTATCGGTTACTTGAACTGTGAGACCGGCCAGGTTCACTCACCTCGGGACTTCGAAGCGCTTCTACCAAGCCGTGCACATGACTCGTATTGCTATGTACTTTCACCCATTTCGAACGTGACTGCATAAGAGCCTTGTTGCTAGTAAGCGATGCTTGCTGGAAGATATAGTCGTAGAGCTAGAGAGACAGTAGACATCCATCAGCCTCTACATTGCTGAAAGACGAGTATTTACACGTACACTCTCTTTTGTAAATCCTGGAGAAGCAATAACGATTGCTCTGAGAGTTTGGAATGGCAGATGCCGCAGAATCGCAGCATACACTGCAGCGAAGAACTTCTCCATTGCCTGTTGGAAGGAGGAGTGATTCGCGTCAGAGAAGCGGTCAAAGCCATCGTAGTTGAGTGCATACTGCGTACCTTTTCGTGTGCCGACGCAGCGCCTGCCCTCTTACGGGGAACTGAAGTATCAATCCGCTGGCGAATCACTGTCATATGTTCCGACAGCAGACATATCGTTGCATGACCTTCACAGAGACGAGACGTTAGTTCCAGAGTAATGTATCAACTGAGACTCTTCACTGACCTTCTCCCAAAACGACGGCTCCCACATCTGCACCTCGACCTTCCTTGGTCGCCTCTTCAATCCGTTCCAAACTGACCGAGTCCCAGCCTGACGCTTTGTATAACCGGAAATCTCTGTTCGCTGAAGAGACGACTGAATCAGCTTCCGAGATATGGCTGTTCGAGAGATTCTAGCATACCCTCCAGGTCCAAAGTGTGATATGCACCGAGCTTTACATAGTCGTTTTCGTTGGTCACTTGTCCATTAATCTGCAGAGTCGCCGTTGAGTTTCGAGGATCTTGAGAAGTGCTTGTACCTGCAGAAGCAGCGGCGGGAGAAAATGCAGTCTAGCACAGTATTGCAAAGCGGAAGTGAGCGAGGTCAGTAATTTGACAGTCAGCTCTACGCATAGGTCATGTGCTCACCTTTTTCACCCTAATGGTCAGATTCAGACGGACTCGTGTAGAATCTGTTGAGCCGGTAGACGACGTCGTAGTGACTCGCCTGCGATGAACTCTCTCAGTCAAGCACTTTCTACAAGCTGTAACAAGTCGACCAACCTAACTGCTCCGGCCCTGACTTCATCTCCCTGTGCAGTCAGAAATGTAACGTCAATCACCCTGATACAAGTGGATGCAGAAGGGTTGACGTACCTCAGCAATCAAGTTGTACACATGCCACATATCCTCGTCGTCTTCCGGCCGCAGAGTTACGTAGCCCTGTGTGTATAGGTTGAACAGAACACGAACGTCAACATTTCGATGCATGAGGTGAGCAGCCTACCAGACTTACCGAGCCATCCCTTTCGATATGCTTGTTTACCAGCTTCATTTCCAGGGTCTCAATGATTGGTATCGGTCAAGGGTCTGATGTATCGAGCACAAGGAAGAAGGAACACTTGGGAAGAACTAAAAAGTGTGAACGAGGATGAAGAAGCAGCGTGGTTGTTAGGTGGGCTGTTTCGCTCGATCGCCTATTTCGACGTTGTTTGACGTCATTATCCATTCAACGTCTTGTTGCATTCTTTTGGCCATTCATTCGGTCTTTTGGCCATTGATTCGGTCTTACCTATCTATCTTCAAGTATATCAACTAAGGGGAGATCCAATTACTTCCTTCATTCATCCCGACGCAGAAAAATCAGCTCGCGGGATGCTCGCAGTGTCCTGGATCCGAAGACTGCGCCAAGTTATGGGGAAGAAACACCATTCGTCGCAAATGGGTATGGATTGACGCTCGGCGATTGATGGACCGCTTCACCAAAACAATCATTCATTTCAGCTATCACCGTTGAAGTTACCACTGCGAATAGTCTTGCACATCGACTCAATATCTGCTTCAGTGAACAAACCACGCCTGCGACTGGTCAGGACTTCACAAACTTGAACGCCTCTCAATACGGTATCATGTCGCACAGGAATGTCGAGCATTGGGTTGCAGTCAGGCTACGCGAGTTGCAGCGAGCGACTACCTAACAGCTGAAGAAACAGCAGTTGAATGCTGATGCCCTCACTGGTGAGTTGCAGTATGTTATGTAGTGGCAGTATGTCATGTAGTGGTACCTACAAATGATTGCCAATCTCCCTGCTGTGCACCGCAACAGTCTTCACCCTCGCCGTCCTTCACTCCTGTCGATTGTGCTCTTTTCTACTGGCACCTGCAACATCCGTAGGCATACAATGCGCCGCACTGGACAAGACGTCATGTCAGCTACGGTTCCAGATATCCAGATAAAGGCAGATTCCGACGTGGAGGAAGGACCTTCGCTTCTCCGAAGTACAGGAGGAGATGCCTTGTCCCCAGGTGTGAAGACGGGGATGCTACCACTGTGTCGGTGGAATAGGGGATATCATGCTACCATTGGCAACTATGCGACATCTCCAGGATAAGGGTAGCGTGACACATCGGTTCGAGGCTATTGCCGGCAGGACATGTGTCTTTCTATCGACAGGCTTATAAAGCACATGTAGGCGTATCGAGTTTCTGGACTATACATGATTTGCAGGATACATTGAGGCGTTTGGCAAGCGAATCTCGTTCGTTTCGCAGTCAGCAATTGTGTATTCACATCAAGCATTCATCCCTCCGTACAACTACTCCAGGAACTGGCCATAATGCGTAATTTTTTTGTCCTGCTTCAACCTTTTCAAATCCTCCTCCAAAGCGCACATTGTTACCACAATCTCCCCGTCTTTCCGCTTTGGCAACAAGAACATGAGACTCGGCACAGGGTCCATAAGCGTCCGACGGAAGGCGACCGGCGCTCCAAGCTGCATGCCAAAGTCGAAATCGTAACAGCGCATATTGGCCCACGAGCTCAACATGACGTCTGAACCGAGATTGAGCGAATCGTTGGCCGAAACTGAATCCTTGTCTTGTGCTCTGTACAGCAAGGTTGCGAATTCGCGGGTGGTACGTTCCAGGCCTGATGTTTCGGGATCGACGGCGGCACGCAGGTCGGCAGCGATGGCGCCGAGGTTTCGCGTGGCCAATTGGTCGAGTGTGGCCGTTGTATAGGCCATGTTGGAGATGTATCCGGGGTAGGTGGCAGGGATGCCGAGGTATCGTCGCGGATTGATGGCTCGACCCATGGTGCTTTCCTTGGATGCGGGCAGTCTGGCTAGTCGTGCGCGGGAGACCGATTGCCAGATCAAGGCGGTCAAGGCGTCGTCGGTCGATACGAATCCGGAAGATATCTCTTGGTAGGCCTTTGCCTTGAGTTTGGACAAGGCTGCGCCGGAGAATACGACGTCGACCCATCGTGGCTTGGTGGTGGGTTTCGTCTCCATAGCTAACGAATCTGGCGTAGCGGACACCGCACGCTGGACTTTTAAGTACTGCGAGTCCGGCGAGGGCTGCCAGCTGTCATCGAGGAGTGAAACGATGGTGGATCGAGTGAGATTGCCGATCCGGATTTCATCTTCGGTGAAAGGGATCCCCTGACAAGCCTTGTTCAATGAATATGCAACCTGCTCTTGACCGGTGCCGTCAAGTGCTTGATGGTTGCCGACAAAGTTGAGTAAAAGTTGTAAAGAGCCTGTGTAGCGTTGTATGTAGAATAGTATAATATGGAATAATATACTAACTAAATACAGTACAAGGTCTAAAGTGGGAACAGTCAGAAAGGATTATTCTTCGCAACTACTGATGTCTATCAGGTAAACGGCTAACTCACAAGATAATATGTAGAATGCTAGTATGAGCTAATCTAAAGGTATTATCTAAAGTGGTAGTTAGTACAATCAAGAAGGCGCTTCTTGGAGAGTTAGGGAGAAAAAGCGTGTTTCATAATTCATGGTGGCAAAACTTACTACAATTTGGCCTGTCTTATATAGACGTCAGAAATGGGTGGCGAGGCCAACCCTGCGCAAGGGCTCCTAAGGAGACCTTGGCGTACAACCTAACCTTTGTCACTTTGTTCCGAAAATGGCACAAAGTGACAAAGTGACAAAAAGCGACAAAGTGACAAAGTGACATAGAAAACTATGTCACTTTACTATTTTCAGTACAAAGTGACAAAAGCATAAAAAGACTTGCCAGGCTCGAACCTAATTCCATAACTAAACTAAACTTCCAAATTCTACTACAACAAAGGTGGCGAACTATAGAAAGAACTGCACAAGTACGAAGCAATAAGCAAGAGGACAAAAAGGGTAAAGTGTAAGTACTTACAATACCCGCCACTCCAATTAAGCGGAGTCCTCTACCGCTTTGTACTGGGCGTACGTCATGCCCGACTTCCACTCGTGCAGCTTCCTCTTGTTGTGCAGGTAGTGCAGGGAGAGGGATTCATCCCAGGGAAGTTTGTTCCACAGGGCCGAGTTGACGAAAGGCGTAAGGCGAGTAAGGACGGATCGGATGAAAGGCGTGTTGACGTGGTGAGGTTTGGCTCCGTACCAATAGTTGTTGATTTCTCGCAAGGCATGATAATAAGCTCGAAGGCGAACTTCCGACAATCGAGTAGGAGGGGAAAGACGAGGGCTGTTGCCGATCGAGTAAATGATTATATATGTCATACGGGGTTTTCGCTTTGCGGATCCGGCTCGGGCCTCGTGACCGAGAACAGAATGTACCGTTCTTGCTTCGCGAATTAGCAATACGTACTGTCTAGTCTACTTGGTTCAGTTGCGTATTGCTAGACGTCAGAAATGGGTGGCGAGGCCAACCCTGCGCAAGGGCTCCTAAGGAGACCTTGGCGTACAACCTAACCTTTGTCACTTTGTTCCGAAAATGGCACAAAGTGACGAGAGTGAGCGAAAAAGCGACAAAGTGACAAAGTGACATAGAAAACTATGTCACTTTGCTATTTTCAGTACAAAGTGACAAAAGCATAAAAAGACTTGCCAGGCTCGAACCTAATTCCATAACTAAACTAAACTTCCAAATTCTACTACAACAAAGGTGGCGAACTATAGAAAGAACTGCACAAGTACGAAGCAATAAGCAAGAGGACAAAAAGGGTAAAGT